>JAGDYQ010000024.1:2118849-2198566 GCA_021962125.1 Bulinus truncatus
AGAGCTCACCAAACCATTTCCAAACAGCAAAAGATTATCTCTCTGGCTCACAGAGAATTTGAAGTTATGACATTTTTAGTGTTGGAAAAAACATGGGTAAATGGTCAAATTAGTGGAATCAAAATTTTCAATTTTTGCACTAAAAATAATAACTTTTGAACTCCGTTTGAGACATTGAGATGAAAAAGTATGTTATAGATTAGTTATGTTTTTTATTTATTAAATAAATACAAGACTCTTTCTTTTAAAAATAAAGTGGGCGTTGGACTTATGGTTTATTGGGGTCTTCTAAATTTTACTTTTTTACCAACTAAAAAGATGATAACTGTATAATAAAATGTAAAATTCTATAATATTTAGAATTAATGTTATATCTTGATATTTATTATTATTTTAGAGACAAAGTTATATCTAATAAAGAAATCTTTACTAAAATAAGATGATCTTTGAAGTGGACTCAGGCCTACAAATTGCTATTTTCAATTTTTCCTCTAAAATGCTTAGTATAATTATATTATTTTCTGCATCTTTTTGAAATATAGAGAATTATATATTGTTTAATTATATATATGATTAATTTTAGCTTTTAAAAATCATGCATTGAAAAAAATTAGCTGAATAGAATGTGTGTGTGGTGGAGGAGTAGTTGTTGGTGGCCCTTTCGATAAAGCAACTTCCAGCAAATATAATTTAATTTTATGAATATTTAATGCTTAGTGTTTTATTTATTATTATTTATATTTTTCATTTATTTTTTTCCTTTTATTTTATTTTTATTTATATTTAAATAACTTTTATCAGATATTCTAGGTCTATTTACAAACTTATTTCAACAAACACAAAAAAATTATTGAATATAAAAATGATGGTTTTCAACTGAGTTTTTATTATAATTAAAACACATTTAATTTAACAATATGAAAATCTAAAAGTAAGCTTCAACAAAAATAGGAAATATTAATGCGCCTTTACCCACATGGTTGCCTCATCAGTGAGCACCATAGAATTAGCTGACCCCACCACACAACTAACCCATCCTGCTCTCTGAGACTATCACCTGTTTTTAATAGGACAGCCTCCTAAGAAATAAATCTGATAAAGCCCATGAGGCAATCAGAATACAATTCTTACAAAGTAATAAAGGTTTCATCAAACTTCTCTTTATAGGTAACAATAACTTCATTTTTGTATATCCAGTTATTATACCTTCAAAAGTTATATCTTGCCCATCAATTTCACAAATATGCCAAATCTGTTTTCCAATTATAGCAGGATTTTTAGCTATAACACACAGACACAACTCTTTTATTTCAGTAGTTAGTGTTACAAACAGATCTTGGCATTCTTTAGTTTTCATGCATGCTCTGATATTTTTCTCAACAACCCTTCTTTTAACTTTCTCTCTTTTCTGGCTGACTTTAATTCTGTACTGTCTGGATGTTTTGTTTACCTCCTCATTCCTTAGTTTACATTTTTTTCTATAAATCCTACCTTGGACTACTGCATAAGGTATAATATTTTCTTGTTTTTCTGGACCCTGCTTAGCAAGTCATTCCATTGTGTTGTTACATGTGGCATTATATAAAAAATAGACTAAGTTATACAAACTCTTGAACATAACATGGTAATCTTTTCTTTCAAGGACATTTAACAATTGGTGAGTTACTTTGACAAGGTTCTTTTTTCCTTGTTAATAACATATCTAACATATCCATCTGTAAATGAGGTACCTAAAGATAAAGTAGAAGACTTATTAAAAGTAGGCTTAACCCCTTAAAAAATAAATGTACATGCTTTAAATTAGCTTGTAAAACTACAAATTCTAAAAATAAAAAAAATTAAAATACAACTTACCAGGAGGGGGGCAGGGGGGGCTCATAATTTACAAACTGTCAAACTGTCTTTTTTCACTATGTGAGCCCCCCCCCAGCACTTTTTGCTGGTTGTGCCACTGATCATCAGAATCCAAAGACATAATAAAATGATTATAATCAGCAAGTATGTAGGTCTTAGGCTGGTCCGAGGAGCACATTTCCTGAGATAAATTATTCTCAGCTGAAAAGATAAATTAAGAAAAACAAGCAGAATCTTTTTTCTTAGATAAAAGAAAATAAAGTGACAGAAGAAGAGATGTAACTATCATAAACAAATGGGGCCGGTTATTATCCAAAATATACAAATAATTTAAATTTTTATAAAATGACTAAAATATAGTAAGAATTAATTAAAGTAATAAGTCAAAGTGCTTTAAAAATAAATTTCAAGTAATAAAACTTATGCACAGCATGGATGCAACAGATTATCATCTTAAAAATACCCATAACAATAGACACTGCTTACCCTTATTTATATGCAAATCAGCTTCCGGTCCGGACAAATCGGTAAAAAAAAAACATGCTGAAAACCTGATATGGTCACATTTCTGCGCAAAAAAATTAACGCCAAAAAAGCTTCAAATTTGAAATACTTATGTTAAAATGGATAAAGAACTTTAGCGAAGATATGAGAATTAAAAGACAAATGTCTAACACATTTTTTTTTATCATTAAAGTGACGTATTTTTTCTTCAATGTCCAACTTTTTTACTAAACACCATTTGACGTTAAAAAATGTATCAATTCACTCCAAAATCATTTTTCTAATCCATTTTTAATGAATTTTATACAAATTCTCTGTAAAATAGACAACTTTAATTAAAAATGAACACCGCCATTTAGTTTTTCCAAAAAACGAAAACTGAAAATGTAGGTCATTTTATGCTCGGCACAACATAGCTGCTGAAGTACCTATTAAATGCAAATAAAGTTTTATGTTGGATATGAATCTGGGCATAATTTACTTGAGCAATTTTACAAGGCTTACTTATGCTATTTTTTTAAAATCTAAACCTCGGATAAAAAAAAGACCTTACAAAAATAGGCCAAAGTTACATTAGTGATTAGTCAGTATTACTGACACTAAAACGTCTCAAGACTGAGTAACATTACCCAGTAACAGTATGATAGTGAGTATGAGTATAGACTATAACTTACATTTTATTTTAATAATAACAAATAAGTTAACAACTATTTCTGCAACTAAGAGAATAGTCATTACTACTACTGGTGATGAAGGGTCGAACAGAAGTCGCTTTATCAAAGAGACATAAGAAGACGGCTTTTGATTGCCAGTCATTTGTCTTGTGGACGTCGCCATTTTGTTTGTTTTTTTTCCCTTTTAGTTCAGTGTTACGTATGAATAGCCAAAAGAATCAAAGTGTTTTCATTTTAAATGAGCTATATCATTTCCGGGTCAGTGCTTAACATATCTGTGAAATGTTTATGTAAAAAAAATAAAATAGAAAACAGAAATGAATTCGTCAAAAAATATTTTTTGTCACAAGAGAACTAATGTTTTTGTGCAATTGAGTATGCTATTTTATTTAGCAGTTGCTACAAATCTAATATTGAAGCTTCCTTTTGTGGCTACAGAAGATCCAAATAAAAGATTAAGTGGTAATCCAGCTAATCCTCCACAATCAGAAGATGAAGAACCATTTGAACCAATCATGGGAAATATGGATTCAGAAGGAGAAATACCGTATGAAGAGAAATCAAAATACCACCGTGGTGATAAACATAAATGCACTTACTTCTGTAAGTAAATTAGCTTGAATAATCTTTAAAGACCAACTCCGTAATGGGCTAGCTCAGAACAATGATTCTTAAAATTTTATGTTTAGCTAACCACTTAGGCATTTAGTCTTTGACAATAGTTAGTCACCCACCATAAAAAGCTGTTTTGTTTTTTTACGACATGCCTTTTTTGTATATATATATATTTCTTCTTTTTGCTTTACATGTGCAGATTTACAGACTTCTAGTTTTGTAACATATTGTCAATATTGATTAATAGAATTGCAATAGTGCACATATAATATATGATATATATTCTCATGCCTTTAACTATAAATTTTAATTTTGTCATGACCCATGTGAGATTCAACCCACTCTTTGATACCCATTGAGCTAGTACAATGGTCCTGAATGGTTCCCCCAAAATCAAAGTGGTTCTCTATGCAAAGATGTATAGGCCTATTATTACAAAAAAAATCATCCTTCCTCTATTTTTTCAACAGATAATAATAGATATCCTGACTCTGAAGGTGGTTTAGTCAATTGTACTTGGTATACCTCAAATTCCTGGCTCGGGGAGACTACCTCTTCTTTCGACAGATGAGGAACATTTTATGTCCATGCTCTCTGCTATTTAGGGGAATGTGGATTTCCATGGGATTGTTCAGACTTGAAATCAATGGTTAAATGCTTCATCCAAGAAACTGGTAGACCTAATCCTTTCAAAGACAACACTCCTGGTGAAGACTGGATTATTGGGTTTGAAAGGAGATGGCAAGGGAAACTTTCGAAGCGAAAACCTGAACTCTTAACTAAAGCAAGGGCAGAAGGATTAACAGAAACCATTGTTAATACATTTTTTAAAATGTATGAAAAGATATTGGTTGAAAATGATCTTATTGACAAACCTCATTGGATATTTAATCTTGATGAAGCTGGCTTAAGGACAGATCCTATTGCTTCTAAAGTATTTGTGCCAGTGTCATCACGTACTGCCTATCTAAAATCAGCATGCGGAGGAAAGTTATGTTACAGTGTACTTTTCTGTGTATCTGCCTCAGGATGGTATCTACCTCCATTTATTGTCTACAAAGGGCTAAACCTATATCATTCTAGGACACAAGGTGGACCTCCGGGTACCTGCTATGCAACAACAAAGTCAGGGTGGATGGAAGACACTGGCTTTGAGTCATGGTTTAAGCAGTTTATTAAAAGCATTGAACATATTGAGAAACCTGTTCTGCTCATTTACAATGGCCATGGCAGTCATCTAACTTATGAAACAGCAAAGTCTGCAATGGCAAACAATATCATAATAATATGCTTGCCACCAAACACAAGTTATGCTCTTCAGCCACTGGATGTTGGAGTCTTTAGACCATTGAAACTAGCATGGAAAGAAATTCTAAAGAGATGGTATAGAGACAGTCGTCTCCAGAAAGTAACCAAGGAAGTTTTCCCTTGCCTTGTAAAGCAACTGTATGGCCAGTTACCAGAAAAAAATGCAGTAAGTGGATTTAGAGGTAGTGGACTATATCCATTGAACAAAGATGCAGTTCTACACAGGATTATTTCATCTGTCAAACCAGTGGAAGTCAGTCAAATGGCAATAATTTCAGCTTCAAACACAGCGTCAGAAGCATTTACTCCTATGCTTCAAGATCAACCTAGTTTCAGAGAATCAGAACATTGAAACATCCTCTAAATCGCCATTTGAAGTACTGCAACAAGCTATTTTAAAAACCATTTCCCCTAAGTGTTCACCTAACAACTTGGATGAGATGAGCAATGCTGGAAGAAAAAGAAAATGAGTGCAGGCGAAGGTGGGAGAAGTTTTAACTTAAGAGGATGTTGCGGCCAGATTTTTTTGAAGAAGAGAAAACCAGAAATTCAAAGAAAAGCAAAGAAAATGCACATCAAACAAAAAGAAATAATTAATGAAACCACTGAAAACATCTCTAAAGAAGCAGCCACCTTAAATGTAATTGTTGGAGATTGGGTGCTGGCTAAGTATACAGGGAAGAAGATTATCCATGAGTTCAAAGGACTGGTTATTGAAACTCCAGATGAAGGCCTGTATACTGTGAAGTTTTTCACAAAATTACAAATGGGTCCTTTACTACCTCTTTCCTGAAAAAGATGATATTGATGAAGTTGTTTCTTTCAGTATCATAAAGAAATTACGACAGCCATCATGCAATAGTCATGAACAGTGTAAATTCTTTTAACCTGATGTCAACTTTTTGAAAACAAAACCTACAAATTTCAATAACATAACAATGTCTTTATGTTTTATTTTGAATAAATTTTTAAAATATTTATCTGCGTTAAATTACTATAATTATAACTGTTTTTAAGCCCTATACCCATTTTATCCCACTGTATACTCATTTTACCCCAGACCATGGGGTAAAACGGTATACCATGGGGAAAAATGGGTATAGGCCTTATCTAAATAAATATTTGAATTGATTATGTAGCACAGGTAAATTTTTATTCCTAATAAGGACATCGTAAAAATTATTTGATAAAAGTTTAAAAAAAAATAATAATTGTTTAACCGGTACAACTACAAACAGAAATATGTGTCATTTATACACCCATTTTACCCCAGTTGACCCTATTATTACAAAAAAATCACCCTTCCTCTATTTTTTTCAACAGATAATAATAGATATCCTGACTCAGAAGGTGGTTTAGTCAATTGTACTTGGTATACCTCAAATTCCTGCTGTAAGCGAACTGAGGTGACATCAGTCTTTTCAGCCATGGATCCATTGTACGGTGCTACAGTTCTCTGTAGAAATTATATTAATTACCTGATGTGCTTTTTTTGCAGCCCAGATCAATATAAATTTTATGGTACTAACAGGTAACATTTTATTGAAATATTTTTTATTTCAGTTAGATTATTTTTTAATGAATCAATCTCGGTTTCCATCTATATGGGATAAAGCATTTTCAATGTCCATACAGTCCTCACTCAAGCTGATTATATAGTTAATTCTACAACCAGAATAATTTTTTTTCATTATTTATGTTGTTTTTAAATAAAGTAAATCTGCATATTTTTTTTTCACATTTAGCATGTGCTCAGAATTAAAATTTATATTTCAGAAAAGTTTCAGTTTGTCTAGATTACTGTGAATCAATTTATGAAGAATGTAAGACAGCTGGCTTTAACAAAAGTTTAATAGGTTAGAAATTTTTGTTTTCCTTTCATTATTTTTATCATAGATGCCATAATTATTCTTAGATCATTCATAATACATGTGTTAAATTATTTACTAAATATAAAACTGCTTGTTGATAATTCTATAAAATCTGTCACATAGCTATTTTATAGGTAGTTCTAGTACAAACATTAATCTTTTGTTCTGTGTACCAAGTGAGTTACACTTGATGGTTATAATTTTTATTTGTATCTTTCACTTTCAGAAATATTACTTGAACCTTTTTAAATATTTTTTTTTATATTCTGATGAAAGCTAATACTACAGTAGTCATAAACAACTAGTGTTTTCTACGATTAGAACCTTTATCCATCATGAAGGTTGGGGCAAAAATATTTCTTCACCAAAGCATTGAATCCATTATTCATATTTGACAGATATTAATTGTAATATTAAACTTTCTTTCTTTTGACCCATTAGATAATTCTGATTATATATTCAAAATACTTAATTATTGCTTTGGTTTTTGGATTTTTAAGATTGCGATAAATGAAGTAGATTTGTATTTAAAAAGAGAAAGGAGAAAACTGTTGTGGGAATTGAAAGAACTGACAGGTTTGTGGGGGAATCAGACAAAAATATCAACATTCATGTCTTATAACTGTGTAATTGAACATGATCATAATGCAAATAGTCATTTTTCTTTTTGAGGTAGTTATCTTTTAACCAACGTGGTCATTGGGGGAACGAATGGACACATCAACAGATATGCTTTCACACATCCTTTCTTTGGGCTTATAGACTTTGTGGCACCCATCTCCTCTCCCAGTCAGCAGTGAATATTTTTAGCTTTACTAGGGATTGAACCCTGTATCCTTTGCATGTGAGTCAAGTTTGCTATCCAGCCGCCAGAGGTAGTAGTAGAATTTATACATTGCCAGAACTGATTGAGTTTAAAAAATTCACTCACCTTTACCCCATCACATGTCCACTGCTCCCCTCTAGAACAGATTGATGAATTATTCTAAGAATAGAAGTTGACAGTATAAAAGATTCAATAAGCTGATAAAAAGTACAGCATCCATATCATTTTGTCACAAGTTTCTGTTTGCTAGAGAACCATATAAGGGCGAAGGGAAAGCATTTTTTTTGTATGCCACTTGAATTCAGTGAATTATAATTGAAACTTTTTTTTTCTTCTTCTTTTGGCTCTACAGCCCATTTAGGGCCCTGGCCTGCCATACTGCTTCTTGGTCTGCCTTTAGGCCTTTTCTCATTGAATGTTGTCTTATATGTTGCTTTTGGACCTCTGTTGTTTTCCATTATTTCTATGTGCCCTACCCACCTCAATCTATTTTTTTTTATTTCAGCTGTTATACATGTATTTGGTTCTTCGTACAGTTCTGAATTAGTTCTACTTCTCCACTCTTTATTGTCCTTTACTGGCCCATATATTTTCCTAAATATTTTCCTTTCCCAACTGCTAAGAATATTTTCTGCTTGTTTGCTGATGGTCCATGTTTCGCTACCATATGTTACTGCTGGTCGGATCATTGTCTTGTATATGTTTTTTTTTTATTTTTCTGGAGATCGACAGTTTTCCAGTATTTTATGCAGTTTATGTTTTTTTCTAGGATTAGTAAAAATTAATGTGAATATATTGTTAAAGCAAAAGTATATGTAAACACATTTGAAAGAGTTAGAAATTTATTTAGATTGTATAAGCTATGATGCATAAACAATGTTTAAAATATAAGTGTTTGACATGACCATTATAATTGTACTAATTTACTCAAAAGCATAATATGTAATTTTAATCTAAAAAATTATCTTTTTAATATTTTAGGTGAAGCATATGGTAATGGAACTTCATTCTGTGCTGCTCAAAATTTTGATGTTGTAGAAAGTGCAGACTGCTTTAAATTTGACCCAAAAGTATTTGGGAACAGTAACAAGCTGTTGCCCTGGAAATTCATTTTAGCTGCTCCATTATTATTGCTACCTCATTTATTAATGTAGTGATTGTCTCATCTCTTATTTAGCTTGTTTTAGTCTGTGCTTGTATTTGGTACTTTACAAAAGTTTTACCATAACATTTCAGAAAACATTTTCTCAGAATAATTATCTTTTCATTTTTTTCACATAAGTATTTTTACTCATGGCCGTTATGGGAAAACAGTGAGAGCCCAAGATAATAACAATCACTTGAGTAAAACATAAGGATAAATTTTAAGAAATTATATGCTTGTAGAAATTGGATGCTTTGTAAATCTCAGCTCTCCTAAAGAACTTAGTAAAAATAAAGGTAGTACTGGTACTTTTGTTTGCCTTTTTTTTTTGAGGCAAAGCCATTTTACGACAAAAACATTTTTTTTTCAGGCTTTTGGATGTTTTTTGAGATTTAGATATATCTGGTGAATGAGTTGCTGGGTCAGTAAATATATTGACTGAAAAGTGAAGAATTATGAAATTAATGTTGAATTATGAATCCTAGTTTTAATGCATGATTTATATTTATTTCATCTTTATTAAAATGCTTATACCAAGTAAACTTAATGACGTAATCTTTTCTACTGGACAATTTAGTCATTACACCAGTTAGACCCAATGACACATTCTTTTCTACTGGACTGTGTGGTCATTACACCAGTTAGACCCAATGACACATTACATTACACCAAGTAGACTTAATGACCTATTCTTTACTACTGGATGGTAAAGATTTCTTTTAACATAATCAGCATGTCATTTCACAAAACATATTTTTCGCCTATTTTTTTTGTTGCAAATTTTTTTCTTTTATTTACATTGTGCTGACTGTTTATAGAGGTCTAAAATACATATATGTTGACAGCTGCATTGTCTAGCTGTTAATACCAGTAAACATTCCTGTAATTATAAATATACTTGAAATTCACTGAGTTTTGAAATACTTAAAATGTACATTTACATATTGATGTTTTGTCATAAATTGAGCCATGTAATGAATATGTCAAGTATAAATCAATCTGGCAATATTTTTCTCTAATTAGACATGTTCTCAACTTTTTTTAAAAATGTTTAACTCATGTATATTTTTTTAGGTCGCTGTTTTCTAGAACATACATTCCTTTTTTTTTTTAAAGTTTAGTCTATCTTAGTTTACTATTTGTTGTAAAAATTAAGCCAATGTTGCAGGTTGGTTTTTTATTCTGTTTAAATGTTCATGTATACAAACAATTCAATATTTTGATTTAATGTTTCTTGTAATTAAATTGGGCATTATAAAATATTATCTTAAAATGTTAACATGATTTTTATATGGAAGTCAGAAAAATGAACATGATCATTCAGGCTTGTTCTTATAAGAAATATTAGGCATTTAAATTGTGTAGTATGTTTCATTCTTATGCTATTTAAATTTTATTGCATTTTAAAATTATATTGAGGTTGATATGAAAACAATATGACAAATGTTATCCGTTATAAAAAAGTATAATTAAAAGATTTTTTGACACAAGTGCATAATTCATAAAAAAGTTATTAAAAGCATATTTTTCTGTCATTTTAAAGTGTAATTTAGAGAATATTTTATTTCTAACAATTTTTCTTTTCCTGTCCACACACACTCTTTACATACATGTAAATGCATTTTCACAACATTTTATGTCAAATGTTAGGCTTTTTTTGCCATATTTTATGACATATTTTGGTAATTTATATGTCATATTTATGTATTTTTTTAAGGCATAAAATGATACATATTTTTACCTCTTTTTAGATCACAGAAATTTTTGGTACAAACAGGTTTTTTTTCAATTGCATAGGTGAGCAAAAAAGTAATAGAAATCTGGCCCATCCATCTTTTATTTATCCAGTTTGGTCTTCATCCTCTTTTGGCAGAATATTCAAAATCTATATTTTCCTAATGTTATCAATCTGCAATATATTTTTTACTGTCCCTTGACCTCTGACATTTTCTAATAGATTTTCTGTGTTATATAACTTTAGGTTTCTTTACATGAAATTTTTTCAGTATTATGTGATTGGTTATACATGTATTCATGCATACCATACTAACAAAAGTATTTTTATTTATAATTTGATAATACTTATATTCTACATTCTAACATATCAGCAATAAATTGGGCTATAGTTCTGATTTTTTATTTTATACCCTGCTGTTTCATTCCACCAACTTGCGTTAAATTGTCCTAAAATTATATGTAGATAGATCTCAAAAATCATTTTTGCATCTGTATTATTTTAAACTATAAATATCATGCTGATAAACCAATCTTCACTCTAATAGTAAGTGGGTTGGATGGCCAAGTGGTGTAGATACTTGACTATCGACTTGAGAGTCGTGAGTTCAGTCCTTGGTGAGAACCATAGAATCTTTCCAAGTTAAAATTTGGTCCTCCCATAAGTCCACCCTGCTTTAAATGGATAACTGACTTAAGTTGGAGAAGGAGGCTTGGCATTGTGCCAACCACACAGTCCCTTCATATGCTGAGGTTATAGAAACAGATGAATTCTACACTTCATCAGCCCCAATGGCCCATTCCTTTTTTCTTTTATTCTAATAGTAAGCCGCATTGTAATGGCATAAAATTTAAGTATGAAGCCATTAGCCATATAGAGTTTGGTTAGCATTTTATGTCACGTGGATTGAAGGCAAATAATTTAAAGGCCTATATCCAAACAAAAGTATTTGGTCTCTTTTTGCAACCAGGCGACCAAAAATGGTGCATTCTAGGATAAATTGTTTTACTTTTTTTTTGTATTTAAATTTAACAAATGTAATATATTATTTATGTAAAAGATTGCCATGGGTTCACATGAAATAACTATTTTAATTTTTAAGCATTTAATTTTTTTTTATTTGTACTTGTACATTTTTAAATATTTTTTAACATTTACTAATTAGAAAAGAATTGAATTTTAATTGGTTTGTTATTGATTTTTCAAAAGTGTATTTTTATTACTAAAACATGTAATTAGTACACTAAATTGCATTTTATATTATTTTAATGAGATTTTTTTCATAAAAAATTAGTTTTATTCAAGGCATTTCAGTTGGTAAAGAGCTCACAACATTGATTTCATGTGCAATATAGTTTAAAGCTGGTTGTTTTGATTTTACAGATCTGAATTTAATAATTGTGCAATATCTTACAGACTCTACAATATTGTTGTAAATTTTAGAATAGTTTACAAAAAAAAAAATTCCCAGTGAATGTAAATGTTACATTTGAATGGATTTTAATATTTTTTTTTTAATCTTGTGATGACCAATCTTATTAAATTACTATTATAAGAGTCCTCAATTTTTTTTGGTGTAAAATTTTATTTTCCCCCTTTTGCTTTCATGTTTTGTCTTGATTGTGTTTTCATTAGAATTTTGATTGGTTATTTTCTTCTTAAGGGAAAGTATAAACCTAACTTTTAAAATATGCTTCATGAACTTTGCATTATTGACAAAAAATGTTTTTTAGTATATTATCATTATTTAAGAAAAAGAGCAATATAAGCCAAATGATTAGAAATCATCTAATTAACATCAAAATGAACTCTTGCTTATAGAATGAGTTTCCTTCACATGAACTATAATTTCATCAGCTGCAAGAGTAAAAAGGTTATGCTACATTGTCCAACAGCATTCAGCTGACATTTATAACCAGACAGGGCTTAATTCAAGGTGATATGGTATGTTGCGACAGTTTCTCTCTTGAAGTATTCGGTTTGTTTCTTTCAGTATTACATCATTTTTTTTTCCAGCCTGATATTTGCATCAATTTTAGCAGCTGCCTCTGATAATGGCATTATGGGGCAACCGCCCCAGGTCCACTGCCTGCGGGAGATCCCATGTACTTGTTCACACTGCCTGGAGGAGATCCCATGTACTTGTTCACACTGCCTGGAGGAGATCCCATGTACTTGTTCACACTGCCTGCAGGAGATCCCATGTACTTGTTCACACTGCCTGCGGGAGATCCCATGTACTTGTTCACACTGCCTGGAGGAGATCCCATGTACTTGTTCACACTGCCTGGAGGAGATCCCATGTACTTGTTCACACTGCCTGGAGGAGATCCCATGTACTTGTTCACACTGCCTGGAGGAGATCCCATGTACTTGTTCACACTGCCTGGAGGAGATCCCATGTGCTTGTTCATACTGCCTGGAGGAGATCCCATGTGCTTGTGCACACTGCCTGCAGGAGATCCCATGTACTTGTGCACACTGCCTGCAGGAGATCCCATGAGCAACGTTTAATACCACCATTGTTAAAGAAATCTAGAAATATGTGTATGTTAAATGAATAACTGAATGGCAATGCTTAGTTTTGGGGAATGGAAAATGTTTTTGTCAGAAACTGTCTTGGGCACTTATGAAAATAGATGTTTTTGTATACATCGATAGTCAATAGCTGTTTTTTTTATGCTACAGTGCCGAACCTAGGGATTTGGGGGCCGGGGGGGGGGGCTTGGCCTCTTTGGGACCCCCCGCATTTTGACTTTCAAAACCATGACATGAGATAATGTACTTAATATATAATGCAAAAAAAAATTTTTGACGGCCCCCTCAAGCTGGGACCCAGGGGGGGGACTTTCGAATTTGGACCCCCCCCCCCTTTTCCCATCCTAGGTACGCCTCTGGTATGCTAGCATAACTATCTATAAGCGAAATGCTAAATGTTTTGGAAACATATTAGCTATGGTAATTGATTCTCTACAATCTACCATTGAAAGTTAGCGTCTATACGATTCAAGGGGAAACAAATGCTGGCTTTTTTTTTTTAAATCGTCCACTATGAGAGAAAAAACAGAAAATCTGGCAACAGGAGCCATTCTGCCCCCATTTGGTAGGTCATTTTATCCCAAGATCAATAACATGTATTCAGATCCCTCCTTTCTAGTATATATTGATAGTCAATCTTGTGCCAAGAGAGCCCAGCCTTCCTTCTTATATCTCTTTAAAGTTTTGGCCTCAGACCTCCATCTCCCCATCTCTGTCTATGGCCTAGAAATATGTTCAGTAGTTTATGGCCTAGAAATATGTTCAGTAGTCTATGGCCCCGAAATATGTTCAATAGTCTATGGCCCCGAAATATGTTCAATAGTCTATGGCCCCGAAATATGTTCAATAGTCTATGGCCCCGAAATATGTTCAATAGTCTCTGTCTATGGCCTAGAAATATGTTCAGTAGTCTACGGCCCCGAAATATGTTCAATAGTCTATGGCCCCGAAATATGTTCAATAGTCTCTGTCTATGGCCCCGAAATTTGTTCAATAGTCTATGGCCCCCGAAATATGTTCAATAGTCTCTGTCTATGGCCTAGAAATATGTTCAGTAGTCTCTGTCTATGGCCTAGAAATATGTTCAATAGTCTCTGTCTATGGCCTAGAAATATGTTCAATAGTCTCTGCCTAACCTCGAAATATGTTCAGTAGTCTCTGCCTATGGCCTAGAAATATGTTCAGTAGTCTATGGCCCCGAAATATGTTAAAGTCTCTGTCTATAGCCCCGAAATATGTTCAATAGTCTTTGGCCCCGAAATATGTTCAATAGTCTCTGTCTATGGCCTAGAAATATGTTCAGTAGTCTCTGTCTATGGCCTAGAAATATGTTCAATAGTCTCTGTCTAACCTCGAAATATGTTCAGTAGTCTCTGCCTATGGCCTAGAAATATGTTCAGTAGTCTATGGCCCCGAAATATGTTCAATAGTCTATGGCCCCCGAAATATGTTCAATAGTCTCTGTCTATGGCCTAGAAATATGTTCAGTAGTCTATGCCCCCGAAATATGTTCAATAGTCTCTGCCTAACCTCGAAATATGTTCAATAGTCTCTGTCTATGGCCTAGAAATATGTTCAATAGTCTCTGCCTAACCGCGAAATATGTTCAGTAGTCTCTGCCTATGGCCTAGAAATATGTTCAATAGTCTCTGCCTAACCTAGAAATATGTTCAGTAGTCTCTGCCTATGGCCTAGAAATATGTTCAGTAGTCTCTGTCTATGGCCTAGAAATACGTTCAGTAGTCTATGGCCCCGAAATATGATTAAGTCTCTGTATATGGCCCCGAAATATGTTCAATAGTCTTTGCCTAACCTCGAAATATGTTCAGTAGTCTCTGCCTATGGCCTAGAAATATGTTCAATAGTCTCTGTCTGGAGTCCCCCATACACATAATAGAGATTACAATGCGTGGTTCCAGCTACGCCCATCTAGTCATCATGTATATCATTATAACTGTGTACATGTTTGCAGTGGCGTAGCGAGCTTAACTCGCTAAATACCTTGTTAGCGCCCCCCCCTCATTAAAAAAAACATAATATTATATGTAAAATATACCATTTAGCGCCCCTTTGTGAGTAGCACCCAGGGTATGATGATGCCCCCTCACTACGCCACTGCATGTTTGTAACTATTTTATCTGCCCTAGTCCATGATATATAATGTTGAGCTTTTATAATCAGTTCAATTCGGAATGAAAAATAAAAGACAACCGTAATCCTTGAAGTGTAATGCCGCCAATCTTTCATTTTTTAAATAACAAGACTGTTGTCTTTGGTACTGAATGTCTTATTAAAAACAAACAACTAATTTTTTGTTTGTTTTTATCTTCGATCAATGACTAAAAGGTATTACAAATATTTAATAGCAAACATTGTCAGTATCGATTAGAAAACGCTCAAAAAGATTAATTTGTCCGTTTCTTAATCCACAACTTTTTAAATGTATACAATTTTATATTGATTGTCACAACAACTTTTCAAACCATGTTTGATTAACCTCTGTGCCGTCGCGACCAAATCAGTTAAGAAATAAATATGATTTTACTGTAAATTAGGTGACAGGTTAAATTTGTATTAAAAAAAATTGCACAAGTCTTAGTTTAAAAGTGGGATAGGGAAATGCTGAATATTCGAAACATCGAATTATATTTTTCTCTAATTGTATTGTACGGATTGGAAACATTGAGTTTTGATGAACACATTATAACTACAAGTAAATACGACAGTTTTAAATTACGGAGACAGAAAAGAAATGGTGATCTCAAAATTGCTGAGCAAATAGATCACCCATATTTAATGTGTAAGTCATCGCTCTATTATCATTTTTGATATATATATATATATATATATATATATATATATATATTATTCAAAGCATTATCATAACGCAGTGGCTACGATTACGTCAAGCGCCATTCTATTATTTCTCATTTTTTTTCGGGTACCGGCAATTATATTAGGGTTAGCGTTAGGGTTAGGGATAGGGTTAGGGTTAGGGACAGTATTAGGGTGTGGAGAAATATCTATTGACGTAATCCGGAAAAAAAAAATACGAATTACGTCTTGATGTTACCATGGCCACTGCGTAAACAAAAAGGGATAGGGATAGGGTTAGGGTTAGGGATAAGGTTAGGGTTAGGGACAGTGTTAGGGTGTGGAGAAATATCTATTGACGTAATCCGGAAAAAAAAAATACGAATTACGTCTTGACGTAAGCGTAGCCTGTCCCTTATCATAATTACTAATTACTTATAATAAGTTATTGTTTGCTTTAGTAGTAGTATAATTTAATATAGGCCTCTAGCTGTTGTTTGCATAAGATTAGATTTTCTTCAAAACGTATATGAAATATATCCTTGAAAGCATGAATAGTAAATTAGACTTCACATGAAATCTTTTTGATGTATAAGCATAAATGCTCTCCATAGAAAAATGAATTTGAAATGTTTTGATTATGGCTGTGGATAAACTTAACTAGGTTTTCCAGCAACCTTCCACTCTATTCAAATACTAACTACCTAGTAATGTAACTCTTGTTTCTTTTCATTCTCCTTCAGCTATGACAATCCTTATCACTTTGTGTTTTTTTTTTCTCTTGTAAACTTTTTTATCCAAGTTAAATAGTGAAAATAAATATTTTTGGTTTATTTTTTCATTAATATTAATTGAAAATTCTGGCTAATGAATCATCATTCCATCAGCTGATAGCTTGAGAGTCTAGATTCTAGATGAGGAAAGAAATAAGCTTTTTAGCTTTCTTATGGCCAAGACATTAGGCTATTATTAACTAATTTTATATGGGTAGAAATGAAACTGTGTAATTCAAGTTTAAATCTCCTAATTCAGTCTAAAAAAAAAAGCACATTTCTTCTCCAGGTTTGACATATTTTATCTGTTCAAACAATTTAACTTGTTATTTTAAATTTTCAACAGGTAACTTTAACAATGGATGTGTATCAGCTAGAATAATTTACCCCAACTGTTTCAATGGAATTCTGGAGCAAATAGACAGCAGATATGTAGACATAACTCTACTTATTAATAATTGTAATAACACTACCACAGACAACCAAGCTACTTTGATTTACTGGTTCTGGGGTTCATCAAAAAATTATGCAGCTGAAATCCATCGGTGTAGGTTGGTATCAGTAGCTTTTAAACCATTTTCCACCTTCTGTCGCTAATACATTTGCAGGCAATAGAATTTTTGTGTTCTCAGGCTTTAACCTTGAAGTAAAAAATGTTTTTAAAAAAATAAAAACATAATTTATTTTTTCAATTATTATGATTTTTTTTTCTTTTTAAATAAGCTAAATAATTGCATCTGATGCAGTTTTATTTTTCATGCAACATTGTGAAACATGTTTTAGTATTATAAAGAACAAGAATTTAGCTCTATATCATCAATGATTTAAGTTTATAACTTCTTAGTTAAACAATGACAGCTCATTTAAAATTTAAAATTACGCTTTATAAAATGTTTTAATCTGTTTACAGGCTAAAATCATCCTGCAGAGCACCCACAATGGCAGTTAAAAGTTCAGATTTAAAAGTGAATTGGTTAGATATTGTGTTCTTCTTTAAAAATCATACACTCATAACAAATTTATCTGTCAGCATGCATTCAGATTTCAAAAACAAAAAGCGTGTTTTTCCTTTGCTAGCTTCAAAAAATAACAATTCAGATTTTCATCTAAAACATGTGACCATTGATAAAGTTGGAGACATTATTAAACAAGGAAAAAATGCATTAAATTTTCTAGCTAAAATTTTTTCAATCAAAAGGTCAAGGTGGACAGTAAAAAATTTGACTAAAAACTTCGGTGCAAGCTTAGCTAAAAAAAGTTATAATCCAGTCCGGTCATCTGTCCACAGCCCACCTTTGAGCTACAAATCAGAAAATATACTAAAGAAAGATAAAAAATATGTAGCTTTAATACATCTTTTAATGACAAGTTTTCTGAACAGGTCATCTAAATATAGAAGCAAAACAGAACAATTCATCAACATTACTGAAGCCAAAGTAAGCAGCAGTCAAAGTACTAAATTTTTACAGAAACATTTGAATACAGCAAATTATTATAACAGTTTACAAAACCTGCTTAAAAGAACAAAAAACTTAACATTATCAAATAAAAATTATTTCAAAAGAAACAACCGATTAGTTAATGGAAACGAAAAATTCCAGAAAAACCATTTGGCTAGATCATTAGGTAGAAGGAAACGAAGCTGGCTGAATGAAGCAGATGATCTGGCTATATTAATGCAGGAAGAAAATCCAAGGTACAAGGATAAAATAACAGAAATGATTGCTTCAGACTTTGCATCCCACTTGGATATAGATCCGCCAATAGTGTCTTCATATGGCAGTTCCGAAGGTAACCTTAAAAATCTGGATGTCATGGTTAATGATCTGAAATCTGAAAAAGAAAAAGCAGCAAGTCTGGGGGATGTCAGTGAAACTATTGCTTCTAAAGAGGTAAGCTGTTATTCAATTCAGTTCTTTTCTGAATTAAAAAATAATGAATATTTTGAGTATTGAAACTGAGTTCTCCACTTCCCATAGGACAGCCTTACTTGAAGTTTAAAAAATACGGGGGGGGGGGGGGGGGGTAAAAATAATATAATGAATGAGCTGTCTCTTTCTTTTTATTGTCGCAGTCTGCCATTCCTCTTTAAGTTAAAACTACACTTTGATTGCTAGGTCTCATTATACTCTTTAATAGAATAAAAATTTACAGCCAATTTTGTCCCCCTCTGTGAATAATCTCAAAACTGTTAAGAATGCTATGGAAATTTTCGTCCTTCATCTGCTATGTGATTTTTTGCAGTCTATTTTCTCTGGTGGGTATGAGGATCCTGACATACAAGTCAGAACTTTTGTGTCATGTTATCTGTTGGAATTATGTCCCTTAAGTAAACATAGCACGTCCACCTCTTTACCCACCACTACACACACTTCCACCTAAAACATTCGCTGGGCGAGTTGGTGGCGCTTGAATTGTGAGCCTGATTGCCATGGCACCGTTTAGGGGTTCGACTCAACTGACCTACAACCTCTGTGTTATCCAGTTAGTGAACAGGATGTAAACGTCTCATCTCGAGGGTCACCATATCATCACATTTTACTCAGTTTTAAAGGCTTGCCTTGACTGGTGGTTTCATATCTATTGATTAAAAAGTTTGTACAATTTTTGATCCCCATGTATTTGGCTGTAAAGGCACATGACGATTTTCACCTGAAAAGATTAAGAAGCGATATTAAAAAAAGTGAAAAACAACTGGCTATTGCTGAGGTGAAAAGAGACCAAGCAGAGGCTGACCTCCTGGCAAACACTAACGATAAGATGACTGACATGTTAGCTGAAAAGAAGGCTGATGCTGAGGATACAGTAAAGAAGCTGACAGAAAGGTTGCATAAACTGAAAGAGGATTTCAGAGTATTTAAAGCAACAACGGAGAGTAAGTTATATTGTAGAACTTACATCTAATTTTTTTCATTTCCTTTCATGTGTCTGTTACTTTTCTTTAGTAAATTAAGATTTTTATTTTTTTTAAAGCTGTTACAAATAAATACATTTCACAGTATCAACTTGCATACAAGCTATACTTCAATTTATTTACATTTAAAATACTTTCTGAATAATAATTTTCTCAGCAACTGATAAGGGGACGAAACGTAAATTGCATGGACTTGTCCTCATTGATGTAAGTTTAATTACACAATTGTACTTTTTTGTTTACACATTTGATATATTAAATTACCTTCACAAATTAATTAAATTCTGTTTGTTAAATTGTCCAGAAGGATTGGATTACAGTTTTTTCTGGCAGATTAGTGGATTTGGGTTTGGGATGACAGGTATGCCTGTTTGGAACCTGTTGTTGATTATGTTCCAGATAGAAGTGTTGTTCATGAAATTTCAAATCCCAACAACCTAAAGCACACATGTTGCCTTCATGGCCATTTACATTATCAGCCATCAATGTAGAGTCATTGAGAGGCGTATAAAGTACACTTAAGAACTTACAAAGCAGGAGTTGTAATTAAAATTTCATACGATACAGGAAATTTATGGTCTACTTGACTTAAAGCAGGTAATGAACAGCATCATCTTCAGTGATCTTGTAATTCTCTGGGGTCTCTCTCTGTAATTTCTCCCTCATGAGTCTTTTATGCCCAGAGAAAGTTAGATAACATAATAGTCAGGGTTTTTAGTTAGTCTTTTTTTTTTGTATTTGTGTGAATGTCATCAGATTTATTCTAACTCTGGTGCACTGCATTGTGTGTTTATTTACACAGAACTCTTTAATAAGGTGTGGCTCTACACAGCTGCTTTAGTTTAGTCTCATCTACGTCTTATACTGCATCTTTATTAAAATAGTAGAACTCCTGAAAAAAATGGCATACATTGTTTATCTTGTAAAAAAAACCCCACAATCCAGAGGTATTGAGTTTAATACACTGATGAGTGAATATGTAACAAAATGTATTAATTATCACTATGCATGCTTTCTTGAAAAATTATTTTTACCTTAAATTGTTTGAAGGATAAACAAAAAATACCTTTGATATGTGAAGTTATTTCTTTTCCCTCTAGTTGGCAAAGTTTTATATTTTTGTTTCACTGTTGACTAATAGGTTTTTATTTCAAATACATGTCTTTTAGCCCATTTGCACTGTTGACTGATAGGTTTTATTTCAAATACATGTCTTTCAGCCCATTTGCACTGTTGACTGATAGGTTTTATTTCAAATACGTGTCTTTCAGCCCATTTGGGGAGACTGGAACCCGTGGAGTAAATGTTCTGCTGATTGTGGTGAAGGTGGCTTCAGCGTCAAGAGACGTAGCTGTGACACCTTGCCAGATGTGCCATGTGACGGCATGAGCTTTGACATGAGACCTTGTAACGCTGGGTTAAAGTGTGAAGGTTGGTTTTTAGGCTTAGGACAGGAAGTTGACCTTTGATGCTCATTCATCTCTGGTGCTCAGTATTCATTAGGTTGTAAGCCTTGTTAACCTCAATCTGGCAAAAAGGTTGACAAGAAGGATGTGCTTTGGCTAATAACACCAAACCTCCCTCCAGCAGGGGCTCACTTTCCCCATTGACTCAAGTAGCTGGAGGGATGGTGGCTATTTCCTGTGGGATAAAACAAGAACATAATCCTAGGAGTAGTAAAGAGCAAGGCCAGTGAATGGGGCACACCACGGATTGTCCTCATGTCCACCAGCACTCCTTTAACAAGGATAGGGCCATGACTCAGAATGCCTGAAGAGTAGAGTCATCAGTTATGTGTATGCACCATAGGGATATTGTCCAGGCTGAAAAAAGATGTTGCTTTAACTGGCATACTCCTTAACCTTTGCACAGAACTTGCTCTTGGTTCCCATATTTGCCTCTCAAGCTCAGCGCTCCCCCAAACAAAACGTCACAGTTATGTGTGCAGATTTTGATTATGGTTTTAAACAGTATCTTGCATAAAATAGTTGGCTTTTTTCTTGTTGTATTAATGTACATATAAATTTGAACATTCATATGCTGAAATTCACAGCTGAGTGGCAAAACTGGGGAGAATGGGGACCTTGCTCTCATAGTTGTGGGAAAGCCATGAGAGCCAAAAGTCGAATTTGCATGACAGGAGATCAAAAGGTTCAATGCATAGGAAAGTCGACTATACTAGAGCAATGTTCTCTTCCTATGTGTGAGGTAAAAATGTTTCTCTAACCCTATGAAAATGCCACTAGTTTCTATACACTGAAAATAAATTAACTTTGGTTTACATAATAAACATGAGAGGTTATTGTTCTACTGCCCTGAAATTCCAGTATTTAATGAACTCATGAATTCTGTCTTCAGTTTTGCTGCACAGATGTTCTAATGAAGACATGAACACCAGTCAAGATTTTTTTTTTGGGATCTGTATTTTCTGCAGGGGTAAACATATCAAAATGGTTGCTTAGTGTTAGGGTTGATCCGAATAGAAAAAAATTGTCCAATAAAAAATCATGAAAAAATAATTTTTAAAAAGTGGACATTTATAGAGAAACATGAACCACATGGAAATTTAGATGGCAACTTTCTAATCTATCAATATTTACAATAAAAAAAATAACTTATCCATGTCTACCTACAATACAATAGCAACTTTTTGTTTAAAAAATTCTAAAATTGTATTAGTTATTAATATACATGTAATATGTGGTATGATGTTGTGTTTGCCATTTTTACAAAATATTATTTTGTATCTAGAGACATAAACCATTCTTTTTTTTTTAATAGGGTTGAGATGAATACCTTGGGATAACTTCAGTCTATTTTTAGACTCAAACAATTTTCATGTGCCCAAAAAATGAAATCCAGCAACGTCCATAATTTTATTAATTATTAAAAAACATTGATTTCAAATTAAATCTTTCTTTGACAATATATTTCTTATCTCTTCTTTTCCCTTTTTCTAAATCATCACTCGACTGATCAAAAAGAGCAATTTATATCTCATGAAAATGTATTAATATTACAGTATAGTTTTTATTGCATGCACTCAAAAGACAAGTAAGTTGAACCTACCGAATACTGTTCAGCTGTATTTAAGTTAACAGTGGCATCACTAAGAAATTTGGTAACCCCAGCTAAAATATTAATTCCATTAGTTGATGGCCCCAAAATGTTACAGGAGAGCACATGCCCCCTATAATGAAGCCAATATTGGTTTGCAAAACTAGTGTGTTTTAAGTACTTTCCCTTTTTGCAGTGTCAACAATCATAATACTATACTGTTGCAGCAGGTAATAAGAAAGTTTAATGTCATAACAGGAAAGCCAACTACACTGTTGCAGTCTGTAAACTGAACATGTATACATTCATTTTCATTCCATTACCATCCCACAAATCACCTGTTTGAATCAACTTGCTCTGTGTGGCCAGGATCAGAATATAGTAGAGCCCATTGCTGATAAGAGAAGTGTGGTAGTTCCAGTAGCTCCAATTGCTGTAGCACTAAGAAGTAAGTTTGGTAGTCTTTTGTCTCTTTTGTGGATTTTTGTTCTGGGGAATTAAACATTTAGGTAAATGTCAATGAAACCAATTTATCAACTTATTTCAGCTGATATGTTCATTTGCAAATACATGTAGATAAACCTCAATTTTTTGTTGTTTTTTTTTAACTAAAAAAATATTGACAGCATAAACAGACTGATAGTCAGTACTATTATGTTATGTATTTCACAGTAGAGGATTAAAAAAATGAATTCAACATGTAAATTAATTATTTAGTTATTTGGACTTTTCATTGATAATTCTGTATTCATTTAAATTTAGATGTTTTTTTTTCTAATAATCAGCCATTACTGTGTAAATAGCTCCAAATCAAATAAATAAAGATGACATACAGTCATTTCTCTTTTCTTAGAAACCAACCTGTGTTCGACTATCATCTAACCTGTGCAATAATATCATTGTTTCCTCTGCAATAATATCATTGTTTCCTCTGCAATAATATCATTGTTTCCTCTGCAATAATACTTTTCTTTCTTTCTGTTTAAAAAAAAAACCCTATTGTGATTATCCATGTTTTTGTTTAATTTAATAGGGTGTGAAAGTCTGACGTCACAATCGCCATTTTGGTTCCAACCATACTCGCCCGATAGTGTTGTTTTCATAGACATATATGTAGATGTCTATTATTGCTTTTAAAATATTGAATATTATCATAAAGAATGGTACAATATATTGCTCCAAACTGTAACCATCGACCGGAGCTTGAAACTTGTTCTTTTTTTTTTGCTTTTCTGATGGTGATTAGCAAAAACTTTATTTCAGAAATGGATGGTACTAATACTAATAAGGTAAGGTTTGTATGATGTGAGTGACTGTCTTGTTTCTATTTGTAGCTTAATCATTAGTGGGACTGAAATCATTATAAAAGTAACCAAAAAAATATCTAAAGAATTTACTGTAAACATATTGTTCTAATTACTGTATTTCGCGATAAATTGTATTACGTAAGCCCCGTAAGGATAATATACTGTCTTGTACACTTTAATAACATTTAAAAATGATTTAATATTACTTGTGGAAATCGTACCATATCACACTAATTAATTATCATATTAATATATAGTTAATTTTGATTCATTATATGTTATTATGTACTAAATGAACTTATTGAGTTTTGTGCTGGTCTGTTAGTGTTATATTGTTAATAGTCTAATATTACATTTTTATATTTTTAAAACTAATTGTTACTTCAATTTTTTTTCTTAGACAACAGGACAAACAACTTTCCAGGCTGTGATCATGTCAAGCTAGAAATGGGACTAATGATATGGGACTAATGATATGGGACTAATGATATGGGACTAATGACATGGGACTAATGATATGGGATCTGAATCTTTCTAAGAAACAAAAACTCTTTCTTTAACAAGAAAGACCAAGTTAAAGCTTAAAGATATAGGGTCTACAACTGCCAATTTTATTAAGACAGTGAACTAGAAGATAATGTTATTATTATTTTGTATGGAAAATAAACAACAAAGATATAATAACCGCCTTTAGTCTTTATTAAATAGTCAAATAATGAAATTTACAAATTCTTGATAAAGGTGAGAAACATTACATGCAATCATAATATTTCTATGTCAGTGTAGTCTACTTCTCTACGACCATTAAATGTAATAAAACACTGATAAAAACATTTTCATGTTTTAACAATATCAGTCAGCTACAACATGTCACATTATGTAGCGTTTTTCACATATATCTAAAAATATAACATCTTTTGAAGCTATTTAATGAGAGTACACATTGACGCTATGGCCATTATCACTGGGTTCCACGGATGTGTGGAAACAAAATGGCGATCGTGACGTCACGACTTTCACGCCCTATTATTGATGTAATATCTCAAATAATTGTTTACCTTGGCATAGAGTTAATCCACACATAAGCATTTAGTCTTGAAAGTGTTTCTTAAAGAAACCATTTTATTGCTCATCTGCTTAACCCTTGGCTCTGATGTTGTTAATATTTAGCTTGCTCCCCTATAGACAATAAGCTTGTATTAATTAAATTGTGGCTCATTCATAGTACGCTAATTATTTTAAATATCTTCAACAATTTAGATACATATACATGTATTTAGTTATATAAAACTTAGAACATTCTGACTAACATAACTTGCCCTTTCTAATGTAAGAAGAGTGGTAAATAAATTTTCTGGTCTAAACAGGTCCTGAAGCTATACTCCTACAGCCTTATGCCTGGGGTGAGTGGGGTGTCTGGGGATCTTGTTCAAGCACCTGCGGAGCTGGCAGGCAGGTCAGATTCAGAGCCTGCTTAGACCAGTCCAAGAAAACAATCATAAAGGTCATGAACAAGGACTGTGGTGGCGGAACTGATGCTCAGTCTAGGAATTGTAATGGTCCGTGTTTAGCAATACCATTTGCAGGTGAGATATTTAGAGCTCAGTCAAGATGTTTTATGGGTCTGTGTGTTTAGAACCAATGTACGCAGGCTAGATATATAAAATGTAATTTTTTAATATTTTTTTTTTCTTAAATGTTATATTTACTATTGCCTGAATTGTGTCGTATGTACTTGCAGTGGGTGCAGCAGCATTAGGAGGGGCAGCTGCAGCTGACTTTGAAGACATGCATGATGGCGCCGATGTTATACAGCTGAATAATGGTGAAGGCCCTAGAGTTATTGCTAAACCTAAAGAAATTGCAATTGGTATATATATACATAGATAGATATAGATATATAAAGAATCTATCTCTCTCTATGTATATATTTTTTATATGTATTTAATATTAATCAGTGGAATTAAATAAAACCCATTTATTTTGATTGTAAAGTAATTTTTTTATCTTTAAATAACATGAATTAAATTTATTTTTTTTTACCTTTAAAGTAAATGGAAAAAAAGTTGTGGCGCAAGTTGATGAAGAAAGTCCAGTTTCAAATTCAATGAATGGTAAAAGCTTTACATGGATGTTTTAAGTTGAAATGTCTTGTTTGAAAAAAAAATTCTATATAAACACTTAGTTATACTTAGAATACAAATGTCATAACTAATTCTCTCATCATTGCAAAATAGACCTAAAAGTGCATGTACTAATCTGGCATTTTTCAGACATGGTTGAGTGGTTCTGTAAAATGTGAAGTGAATTTTAAATAGTTTCAGTTTGAATACCCTCTTACAACAAAAGTGTCTCAATTATGTTACATGTTTGTTATTTTTAAAAACATTTTATGTATTTATATCATAATATATGAATATACACCCTTGATATTTCTGACATATAGTCATGTCTTGAATATGATTAAATGAAGACCTGCTGAGAAACAATACAATCTGTACAAAAAATGTTTCTTTAGGAGGCACGATGATGCTTATTCAAAGTTGTCAAATAATTTTGTGCAGCATTTTTGAACAAAACAACAACAAACTGATAGGATAATTTTTCATGTTTTATTAATATTGATGTTTTTTCAGAAGTAAAAGATGAAAGAGAATCACAACTGTCTTCATCAACTATTATGTTTATCGTTCTACTGATTCTTTGTGTCATCTTGGTCATAATATCCTTCTGTATCTGGTTCCTCTCCAGGTACTCCTTTTGTTTATTAACTGGCTGTTGTCTGTTTTGATCGTCAGATGCTGGGTTATTTAGGGGGATGCGGTATCTGGGACCAGGATGAGTAGCATGTGTGTAGTCGTTAGTCTAGTGTCATTACAGACTGGTGACAAAAAAATTTCCTATCATTGGGTTCCAATATGGAAAGCGCCGGTGCCATTGTGGGATGTTGAATTGTTAAAAAGCAAATATTCACAAGATTTTAAATATAGAAAGCCAAAGGTAGAGAACAGTTTAACATTCAGGCACAGTTACCTAAAGTTCAAGCGGCAATTGAATTTTTATTTCTCCAAAACAATGAAATTTATTTCTGGTGATAGGTATAGTTAGGGCTGGGATTTTCTTGTAAAATATTCTTTTTCAAAAATGTGTTACACTTACTCTGAGCCCGATATGATAATTTTTATTAGTTGCACATTTTGCCAAATTTTTTACGTTAGTGACTTATTTCATCAAAATTGCCTGGAAACACAAATTAAAAAAAAATGTTAGGAGCTTATGGCAATATTAGGAGCTTATGGGAATGTGGGAGCTTATGGGAATATGTGGGAGCTTAAGCGAATATGTTGGAGCTTATGGGAATATGTGGGAGCTTATGGGAATATTAGGAGCTTATGGCAATATTATGAGCTTATGTGAATATGTGGGAGCTTATGGGATTATGTGGGAACTTATGGGAATATGTGGGAGCTTATGGGAATATGTGGGAGCTTATGGGAATATGTGGGAGCTTATGGGAATATGTGGGAGCTTATGGGAATATGTGGGAGCTTATGGGAATATGTGGGAGCTTATGGGAATATGTGGGAGCTTATGGGAATATGTGGGAGCTTAAGTAGATATTTAGGAGTTTATGGGAATATTAGGAGCTTATGGGAATGTGTGGGAGCTTATGGGAATATGTAGGAGCTTATGGGAATATGTGGGAGCTTATGGGAATATTTGGGAGCTTATGGGAATATGTGGTAGCTTATGGGAATATTTGGGAGCTTATGGGAATATGTGGGAGCTTATGGGAATATTAGGAGCTTATGGGAATATGTTGGAGCTTATGGGAATATGTGGGACTTTATGGGAATATGTAGGAGCTTATGGGAATTTGTGGGAGGTTATGGGAATATGTGGGAGCTTATGGGAATATGTAGGAGCATATGGGAATATGTGGGAGCTTATAGGAATATGTGGGAGCTATGGGAATATAAAGGAGCTTATGGGAAAATGTTTGATAATTTTTTAATGCATTTATAAGTCCCATTTACAGAATATTATATTTCTCAGGATTACTTTCATAGTTCTTTTCAATGATTTTACTAAGTATTAAAATGAGACTTTAAAACCAAAGTTTTCTTTTGATATGTCACAAACCATCCTTACTGACTGAACAGGTGAGGGAGAGCACCACACATGTGCTATTCTACCCCTCGCCTTTTTGTTGGCTATTAAAGAAAATAGATGCCTTGGTCGCTGCCTTCGCTATCTGCTATTTGTGTGAAAGTGTTACAACACGTACACTGTTAAAACTAAATTGCGTATATTTTTCTGTGCATATATATTTGTAGAGCTCGGAGTTTCATGAATCTATTTGCATAGTAAACACATTTTTTTTTCATTTTAAACCATATTGGGTTTAAACTGAAAGTAAAATGACATTTTTTAATTGTCACATGACTTTTTTGTTGCATTAGAATTAAGAGGTAATACAGCGTATATAATCTGATATTGAGTAAAAACATTCACAATATTTTCCCATCTTTTGATTTCAGAAGTGCAGACAGCAAACCAAAAAATAGCTTGGAATCTGCACAGCCATTTTACAAAGACAATTCAGACGGGTCTGATCCTTACAGCAGAGGTGCTGTTGCTCCAATCCACGGTGTTGTCAAACCTGTTGTGAAAGGTGATGATCAAGGAGGAGGGTCGGTAGTTCCTTTATCAAAAGGTGAGTATTGATGGTGCGCCTCGGCAGTTGAATAGAACTAAAGCAACTTCGAAAACTTAAATTATTGTCTTCTGGCTTGTAGCTTTGTTGCTTCTTGCTTGAAATGAAACAGGACATACAGATTACAAAGTTAATGTGCTAATATTTTATGTAAATAAATACCTATGTATGTAATTTTGAATTAAAAATGATTTTTTTTTCGATTAAATACAGTGATTTTTTTCAAGTCTTAAAAATACTTGTGATTTATTATATATATATATATATATTAATCACAAGCATTCTTAAAACTTAGAAAAGTCATATTTAATTAAAAAAAAAAAATTTAATTTTCCCTTAGTCAATAATACAAACTAGAATAGGAAGTAAGAACCAAAATAGATAGATGTTTTTTTTTTAAAATGATTATTGTAGATGAAAATGGGATTTTAATTTAATGATTAATAAAGTGATACATTTTTTATATAGTGTCTGTAAGTCAGACTTCACATTGCTGCACATTGACTTGTAATCTTTATGTCTGCAGACGGCAATGAAGAAATAAATAGATTGAAGTTAAAGATTAAAAAGCTACAGGTTTATGGTTTAACTGCTCGTGTGGCCAAGGAGAACACAACTTTGAAACGGTTGAGATTAAGGAGAAGACTGCACTGAATGGGAAAAAGTAATTACTTTTTTAAGACAATTAAATAATATTTTTTTCAGTCTAAATGGTAAATGAAATTTTAACAATAGCCTAGCGGAACCAACTGTTTTGTTTTTCAGGGCTAGTTATTTGTGATGGATACAAAAAAATCTGTAGAAAAAATCTGATGGAATGTTATTACATTCTAAATGTTTAAATCTAAAACACAAAATATAAAATAACAGTTTGTATAATAATATAGATAATCAACTTCAATTTATATTTGGCTTGATACGATTTTTAGTTTTTCTTGATATCTAATTGTTCATGTCACTGAGATCATCTAAACTGACACAAAATATTTTTTTTTCACTTCTTGTTGCGCTACCTACTATATATAAAAAAATTAACCCCTCACATTTTTTTTAATGTCTTAAAATTCCTTTTTTTTTAATATTATCATCATAATATTATCATTAATTAACAAGGCACAGTTTGACTTAATATATGTTAATATTTTGACAGTCAAATCAGAGGAAAATGAGCGTCAGCGTCCACCTTCACCGCCACCATCCCCAGAGGCATCACCAACTGCATCGCGAACTCACTCACCTCGCAAACATCATAAGCATGCTGAAAAGAAAGGAATGTTTATTTTTGGCGGAAAGGATAACAAAAGAAATAAATCCCGTTCAGATGTGGCCTATGAAGCAGGTAGTGGAGTGAGGCATAAATCTTCTTCTTCTTCTTCGTCTTCTTCTTCACCCAAATCTGATGATAATAGACGAATCATTAAAAAAACAAAAAAGAAGAGGTCATTGAGCAGTGTGGATGCTCCTAGTATGAAGAGGTCAGAAAGTGTTCAGACATCTTTAAGGATAGATTGCTCTGACCAAGTTCAGGAGGTAGCTGGTGCCGGGCCAGACAATGTGCATGAGGACAGTAATGTTGATTTCTCATTGAGAAGCAGGACACAATTTCTAGACAAAAACTTCAAAGCCAAACTGTGGAGCTGTGATACTTCTTACCCAAAGTATAGCAAAGTTAAACACAGGCTCAGAGGTGCACGGCTGATTGACAGGAGCAGAATTGAACCATTGAATGCCAATCAGGATGTTGTGCAAGAGTCATGCAAATATAGTTTAAAGTCCTATGTGTGCAGTGAGAATCCAAACAAAACAAGAAGTAGGTTGAGTCTCACAAAGCCCAAAACTGCTTTTGTCCGGCACACTTTCACCTCACCTAGATGGTCTGATGGCATTCCAAGCAATGATACCCCAATGTTATATGACATTCAAGAATATGATGAGACACAAGAGTTTTCTGATGTGATTACTGGACAAACATTTGACCCCTCTGGCTCTTTAACACAAGATGCTGATGGTGAGAGACAAGGTTCAGTAGCAAGTATGTTTGTGTCAGGCAAAGACAATAAATCTGAGGTATCAGATGTCTCCCCATCAGCATATTCGTTGACGACAGAGCTTGATAGAGAACAGAGCTCCTCACTGGCAAAAACTGATGACCTGTGGCAGAAAAGTTCATTAGCTTTTAGGTCCAACCTGCCAATTTCACCTCCCAGGTTGTCCACCATTTCAGAAGAAAGATGGGGCCGTGCTAGGTTAAATAGGATCAAAAGTTTAGATGATGGAGAGGCCACTAAATGCTCCCTCTCCCCAGTGAGATTGCCTAGAACATTATCAGCCAGTAGGATATATTTAGTATCATTATCACCAAGCAAATCAACACAAGTGTCTAGTCAGGAGATAATGATGAAAGAAAACAAGTCAGCACAGTCTTCCGAAAGAAATGATCTGGCACAGGAATTAACTTTATCTGAAACTGTCAGTGAAACCCAGCATCAGATGCTTGACGTCACACTGTTTCCAAAAATGTCTGAAGTAGAAAAGTCACTGAGCAAACTTAGAGAACAGGAAGAAATCGCTGTTGAGGATAATATTGGTACAGAAAACATTTCAGATGACAGTTATCAGACGACTCATGAACTAGAAAGCAGAACATTGAACCAGCTTTCTAAAACAACACCACTGACAGAAAAGCAAACTCTAGAGGTTTTGAAATCTTCTGAAACAGTTGAGCAACGCAGTGTTTCAGACATTTTCCAGATGATTCAGCAGGGTAAAGTAGAGTATAGAGTCATACAGTCACCCTGGACATCAAAACAACATTCTGAAACAACACCAATGGCAGTTGTGGAAACAACAGAAGTTTTAAAATCAGAAACAGCCGAGCCCCAAAGCAGCACCCATGATTTTACTGGGCCTCAACTTAAAACTCTGTCTGATTGGGAGCCTTCTCTCCCAGTTGTAAATGAATCTGACAGCGATGGGAAATACCACAGCCTTCAAGACAGCAAGTCAACTTCTGAGATGATTTCTGTTGATCAGACCCAAAACCTTACTGACTACAAGGACCCACTGGAAGATAGTGACACAATTTTCGAGGATAAAACTTCAAATCTTGAATCAGACTATGAAAGCCAAAAAGAAAGTCAATCTTACGAGCAGAAAAAAGAATTGGTGCTAAAAATGATGCAGACGGCCCCAAATTTTTACAAAACTCTCTCAGCTGTGCAGGCTTCAGCCCAGACACAGTCCGGCACTTTCTCCTTAATAAATTTGGACACGTACAAAGAAAACAGTGCAACACTGAAGGATAGCAGTACGGCAAATGACATTGATAGCTTGTTAAACGCAGATGCCTCTTTGGTGTGGAATGCGGAGACGGGTGTTGCCTCCCAGGAAACCTCATCCTGGACTACAGGTGGGACAAGTAACAACGCAGCATATTTATTGGCAGTCGATCAGTATGACAAATCTGACCAGTCCGAAGCTCTGTCATTGGACGCTAATGTCAATAAGAATAAGTCTCGTTCAGGGAGCATTGATCTTAGTAAGTTTAGGCTCATGAAAACATTTTGTGAGGGTCGCGACAGGGTGAAGATATATGGTAAATTTAATAGTAAGGGTAAATTCTGTTCTTGTCATCCAAAGTGTGCCCACCAGCCTACTGTGGAGCATGTGTGTCCTCTTCTGGGTGCAGGCCTTGCTGATGCCTGTGATTGCCTTTGTCCAGGCAGATTCACTGAAATGAAGGCATGCAGGCTTGGAGCTGCTGGTAGAGATGATCACTGCTCAGCACATGCCTGCGTGCACCAATATGACTTTTCACAGGCCTGCATCAATGACCTGGGCTTACGGCTGGGCTCCAGCGATTTTCGGGATCATCATGGGTTGTCCCTGGCCACTATGGGCAAACCAAGGTTTATGGGCCTTGTTCCAGATCTTTCAAAAAGCAAGCATCAGAAGAGTGTCCGGTTCTCTGAGTCGACTTTAATCGATTCCAGCCACTGTCAAAGTGACACTTGTTTAGGGGTATCTTCAGGACATAACATGTTTGACTCTAGTTCTTCCACATCAGTTGCAGCGTCCGAATCAGCTTCAGCGGCCAAATCAACCCCAGAGTCTCCTGGCCAACAGTTAAAGAAATTGCTAAATTTGCAGTTACAGAAATTCTATGAGACAACAGTAATTAAAGATACCTCAGACTTCCACATTGATTGGGCCAAAACTCAGGGTCATAAAAAACAAGACAAACTGTCAGAGCCACCAGTGAGTGCTAGGAAGATGGGATCAGTCAGTCACCACCAGTCCAACAGAGTGATCTCCCCACCTTGTTCCAAGCCTGCTCATGATAAGACTGCTGAGCACTGTTATAAATACCCTAGGGCTGTTGAAACAGAAAGCAAGGCTGGCTGCGCTGAGCCAGTGGTTGCTACTGGCCATGTGCCAGGGAACCTCACTTGTATAAATCAGCCAATGAAATGTGCAGTTTTGAGTGACAGAAGGGACTTGGGTAATCAGAAGGATCTTATACTTGGTCAGATTAACCCTTGCAATGAAAGATCTCCCAAGCAATCAGACAGAATGGAAACTAATCCTGAGGCTGTTACCTCTGATTTTATGAAAATGTTAAATCCAACATGCACTCAGCTATTGACAAAAATATACGAAGGCAACCAGCCCTTGCCTTTGACATGTAATTATACACCTTTCAGCGATGTGTGTTCAAAACTGAGCCCTTCAAGAAATAGAGATAACTATATGGGTGGTTTGTTTGTACAAGACAGCAATCTGAAGAGTGAACCTTCTGGACATTGGAGAATATCTCCTGGTCATTTATCAGCTCCATCACCAGGTCATAATTTTGTCAAGTATTTTGATCAGTCGGACCTTCTGCAAGATCATAATTTGAAGCATTATGGGATGTTGCCTCTGCATTCCTCCAGCGTTGCGTTTGCAGACTTGAAGAGACATGGGGATGGCTCTGATGATCCAGATGATTCATTTGTCACCGCAGTGGAGGACAATGCTTGGGCATCAGTGTCTGACATGGGCACCAAGGAGGGCCATGACAGTGAGACTTTTTCAGAGCAGCAGTCATGTACAGCATCTATAAGTGATGACTGCAACACCAGGGGCAAATCCATCTTTGATACAGAAACATTGCCAAAATATTACCTGGCCTCAGAAAGGTTATCTCCTAGAAAAAGTAAACCTAAAATAATGCACCATCAGACCAAATCATTTGATCCTTCAAATGCTGAACTAAATCCCCAACAAAGATTAGTTCCAATTGATTCCAATGCTGATGGTTCTTTTGAGAAGAGCTCATTTACTGATGTTAATTCTGATCTTTGGTCTTCACCCATGAGGCCAAATAGAAGGAAAAATGCAGACAGATCATTGATGCTTCAAGGAAAAACACTGTTCAATGGGTCACCAAATGAGGATGAACAAGACCGTTTCTCTTGCAAGAGAGTGTCACAAGACGAATGGCAGCCAGGTCAGCCCCATTCAGTGTGGATCTCTCCGTCTGATATGAACACGGGTAGGCTCTCTTTACAAAATAGATATTCTGAAGAATGCAAAACAAATTTAAGATATGAAAGTGTAGAGAATGAAGATTTTCATGAAATAATTTCTAAAATGCCATCTTCAATCTCAGCCAGAAGCAAAGAAGATTTGTTAGGCGAGTCTTTTTTTACCATGCAGGAGTCCGACGAATCTCCAAAAAAAGAATCATGCCATGAACTAAAGCATCAGAGAAAAAACTCACGGATATTTAACATGGAGACATCTGATGTGGATGGAACATATTATGAATCTAAAGTTGATAAGTTGCCTTTAAAAAAATCTTCTGAGAGACAATCATTAGGCAGATTATCTGCAATAAAAAACTCAGATACAAAAACGGATGAGGACAGGTTATCATTGAAAAGCATGGCACCGGCTAGTATAAGTGGGGTTCTGCTCTCTGTACAAAGGAAACTGAAAAAGGAAAAAGAAAATCAGTTGCTTTTACACAAATCCTCTTCTGACACATCTTTACATAGTGAATCAAATACGCAAGGAGACTTGACTCATAAAAAAGCTTTACAGAAGAAATGGTTTTCAGATGAATCCTTTCAGTATGAACACAAGAAACTCCTGGAATACAGGTCACCTGGAGAGAAAAGATCTCTGTCTGAGGAGAGCGCTCATTGGGAATCACCTGAGAATTTTCTAGTAAGCAGCTTTTCTCTACAGGGAGACAGTAGTGAAGATCAAACAGAATATAGACTACCAACTGAATCATTAGTACATGGCAGATCATCAACAAAACAGATGAAATATAGGTCACAAGGGATGTATTTAGGTGAATTTTCAGATAAAAGATTCCCTGTGAAAAATTTATCAGGAAGGACAACTTTACAGACACGATCATTAATTGAACATAATTTTGACAGGTCTCCATTGGAACAAAGCTCTTTTGACCTGCTAGGCTTACAGAGGAAAACTTCTGAGAAAAACAAAGCAGAACCATCATTAGATAAGGACAGGCTGCAGGGGTCATCCTTACGCCAGAAGCCATCACAGCATTATAGATCACAGACACCGGAGAGGCCACACAAATCATCTTTAAGGAAAATGTCATTTAACGAAAAATCAGACCAGTCACTTTTTAGAAGACCTGGTGAATATTCTAGTTCAGATGAGTCATTGTTATATAGGGCAACTTTAGAGGATTACGAACAATACAGATCATCTTTTCAGAAAACTTCATCAGATGATGATAAACTGGATTTGATATCCTATGATAGGGATGCCAACATTACATCGAAAGAATTCGATCCAGATCCATTCTATTTACACAGAAGATCAATGAGTAAAAGAATGCCAGACAGATCAACTTTACAGAGAAAAATATCAGAGAAATGTAAACTAGATGAAATGTCACCTGAGAGGAAGAAGTCTGGAATATGTAAGCCCAAGAAATCATCTTTACAAAAAATAGTGTCAAATGAAAGTAGAGCAAAAAAATCATTTCCAGATCAGAGATCTTTAAAGGAAAGTGAAACTTTACAGGTAAGTTTACTGAAATTATGTCATCCAGATAAATTACTGTATGCTAGATAATTGTAGGAATTTAAGTCAGATAAATTTTCTTAAAGCATTGTATGAATATATGGATAAATCAATTTCACCCAAGATTTTCCTTCAAAACTTGATCTTTACAGAGATCTTCTGATGAACTCAAACCAGATGACATGTTTATACCGAAGAATTCACCACATGGCCAGATGAGAAAATTAAATGAAGGCAAATTAAATGAATTGTCATTTCAGAAGAGTTCTTCGGATGAATGGAAGTCTGACACATCAGATTCATCACTTGTGCAACAAAAAGAAAGACTGGATGACTTTAAGTCTCCATTACAAAATGTCTCAGCCAAGGAAATCCAGCCAGCAAAATCAGCATTGCGCAAGACTTCATCAGATAAATCTAAACTACAAAAAAGATTATCATTTGAATTTACAGCAGATCAAACACCTTTAGAAAAAATATCAGACAATCTTGAAACAATACCATCAATTTTACCTAAAAAATCATCTGAGAAATGTAAGCCAGAAAAATTGGCTGAAAAATTTAAGCCTGAAAAGTCTGAAATATGTGAGCCAGAAAAATCAACTGAAAAATGTAAACCAGAAAACTCAACTAATACTGGTATACCCATTAAACCATCTTTAACAACAAAATCTACTAAGTGTAAACTAGACGAAACAAAATCTTTGGAGCCTGAAGGTCAATCTACTTTGAGCGAAGAAACAACTTTGAAAGACATGACTACAGACGAAGAGTCCAAGTCTTTCAAATCCATCACAAGTTTTGATTTCAGTTTGGACAAAGTCTGCCAAAACCAAAGTCAGAACAAACATGAAGATTCAGTCAGTGAACAATTGTTCAGCACTCCATACAGCCTGAATGATGACAGAAATATTCAGGCAGATGAGAGCAGTGATCTGAATAGCACCACCGCTCTGAGTGGCACACACTCTTTAATAGATTTAAACTCACAAGGATATCACATCAATTTAAACACACTCTCGGCATTGGATGTGAAGGATGCTTCCAAGATATTGGAGGTTTTTTCTTTGGGCGGGTCAGAGACTAATAGCTGGACTTCCGACCAGTTGGATTCTTCTACAATGCCAAAGCATGATGAACTCCTATGCACACGCATTCCTTCAAACAGCGGGTTTGTAAATGAAGATATTTCTTACTGTAAACATTCGTTTACGGAATTAAGAAATCAGAATCACTTTGATGACCTAAACAACACTACCAGTCAACTATCATCAATTCACAATCAACACAGGTTCACTTCTAAAAGCCCAAGCATCTCAAAAAGAAATATTTGTCAGAGCAGCCATATCATTGGATGTAGCGATAGTGATTTGAAGGGCAACATTTTGGATGCCTCCAGCATCGACTTGGTGATATCAGGTGAAATCTCGGATGAGAATGTAGAGACGACTCATTTTCAGCTGACTCTGTGCAAGTCATCAAATTCTAACGCTCTACAAACCGTTGACAAAATGTGTGGCACTGACGGGCCACCCATGCCACACCATTCTCTACAGACAGTTTACAGAGAAAGTCTCTCAGTCTACGACAATTTTTCAAATGATTCCTCCATAGCATCAGATAAACTGGGCAGCTTAAAAGACCCATCTAGTGCCCCAGCTTCTAGCACATTTGTGACTGCCATCTCTGAGCTGCGTGATGATTTGACATGTCCGCACACAGTTCAACCTCATCTCAAAGCGCAGGGCTCTTGTAAACATGAAGGTCAACTTGAAGACACTGAAGAATTTTTCAGCATAAGCTATCAAAGTAACTTAGGTCAACAGAAGGCAAAAATATTAGGAACATCAAACGTAGGTGTGAAAAAGTTAGTTTCTCACTGTGAATCAGTTTCTAGCGGTAAGCATGAGACGAAATCATCAAGTGAAACTGATACGCTCTTCTACAGCCCAGAAGGATGTAAGCCTACATCACACACATTAAATACACACAATTTACCAAGTGTTCCACGCCGAGAGAAAGAAGTCTTCAGACAAGAAACACCAAAAATACTTTTAAAAAACAAAGAACATAAAGAAAGAAGATTGGAAGCCACAAATATATCATTAGACAAAACTATGGACCCGAAGCCTGCTGTTTCTGTTGAAAAATCTGACATGCTCTCACCTGTGGCTGCAGAGCCAGTCATACTTTGTAACCAGACTGAAAGACCAAATGATGAGTCACAAGTATCGGAGGTTCCAGTTAAAATAAGCAGCGATCCTTTCTTCACCAATATAAACCCAACCTCAATTAGCTTTCATCATTACCACCCTACCAAATCTAAACTGCGCCACCCACATTTGGCTCGGGTCAGCAGGAAGAAGTCACATCACACAAAGACCAAATGTAAGAAAAAGCAGCCAGGACCCAGTGCGGGATTCTACAAATATGAATCTCACAGCAGTCCAGATGGTGAACTTGCACTCTTTGAACCTTTAGACAACGCCAATGTCCAGCTTCAAGAAACATATGGGCAGTGCGAACAGACGCTGGGGGTGGAGAGTAAAATAGAGGACCAATGTAACATTAATGTAGCAACTGACAGGGAAAATATGAAAGCCATTGATGAGTTATCTGTGGAGCTGAAGAATGTAAAGAGCTGCCAGAATATTTCCATGGACTTGACAATAGAATTAGAGGACACCAAAAATAGCCAGATCTTGTCCATAGTCCATTCTGAAGAAATGAAATACCCCAAAAATAGCGAGAATTTTTCCATAGACCTTTCTAAAGAACTAAAGGACACTGAATCAATTCAGCCCTTTTCTAAAGATGAAGAATTAAAGAATGATAAAAGTTGTCAGAATATTTCCAAGGACTTCTCAGAAGAATTCCAATTGGGCCAAAGCCAGGGTGTCTATTCCAGAACTCAATTTTATAGGCACAAGAATGAGTTTTTCTCCAACAACATGCCTAGTGATGATTATGATTGGGTAAATTTTCCTAGTACTTCTGAGAATACACTGTCTGATATATCGTCAGATGTCTTTGACAAGTCTGGTTTGAACGAAATGTTCCAGCCATTAGAAAGAACAGCAAACACGTTTTCAATGAATAAAGCCCTTTGTTTAAACCTTGGCTCAAGATGTGATAAAGGAACTATGGCTGAAGATACATCAGCTGGGGGCCCTGTGCTGTTGGGGGGTGCATCTTGTGCCTTACACACTAGTGATCGTGTCAGCGCATTTGTTGGTCAGGAGGGTCAGAGAATGACCTTGAGAAGGGAATGTCCAGAAGGCACACATACAGATCAACAATGTGATTCCTGCTCTTGTCAGTCAGAAAAGTTTGAGAGATTGAAAATTGAGTACACTGTTTGTTATCAAAGACCTTCCACTGGAGATGATGCCTGCTGCATAGACTATCTTCACGAGGAAAAGAGAATGACTGTGGTCAGTGATGTCCAGGAACCGCCACCTGACTCCCTGTCTGGACAGAGCTTTGAAGTTGTACATTCTCACAGTAAGCCCAGGTCCAAATCCACAAGACAACAGGACTCATCCAACGAACATTCTGGAAAGACTGCTCACCTTAATCGTGATGACTTTATGCATTTGAAAGATTCCAGGAAAATTTCAAGCACACCTTCACACTACAGCAGTAAAGTTTCTGGCCAGGAGCTGTTTGTAGGGGAAACAAATGTGACGAGCATTCTCCTCCAAACCAGACATCACAGCGGTAGTGTGGGTAGTCATTCACAAGACGAGATGACTACTGGCCAGGTACATCACAGTAGCACATTTGACGATCAGTTGCAAGATGAGCTAACTGCTGCCCTGGTTTATCAGTCCAGAGGCTCCTTCACCAGCTCAGATCAGAGAAGTGACATCCTTTGTTTGCAATCATGTTGCAGGCAACACCACAAATCCAATTACACTGGGGATGAAGCCAGCTCAGAGATGTACCATCACACAAAACCTAAAGCACTCTCTTCTACTGTAACATCATCCCATTCAAAATCAAGAGCTCCGCTTGATAAGGAATATCAATGGCTAGAGTATGAAAGCATTTCACCTCAGAGAGTCCGCAGAAATGCAATAACAAAATCAAGAAAAATGTCAGCACCATCTGACAGCATTGTCTTATTCGGGGACAGGTATCAGAGCAGCAACTCTCAGTCATCCACTTACGAGTACAGCCATTTTAAAACAAATACCAGAAGTCATGCTAATACTGTTGATACGACTTCTTTCAATAATTTTGGTCATGAACAAAACCCTAGAAGTTATTATGGCTCATTTAGTCCTCTTGATAGTTTCGGAGAGCATTTGAAACCAGATACAGTACAGGGTACAGCCAGACACACTACAGGGTACAGCCAGACACAGTATAGGGTACAGCCAGACACGATACAGGGTACAGTCAGACACAGTCGTAGCAAAAGTCAAAGTAAAAGAAGTCATTTCTTTGAAAAATATTAATTCTCCTAATTTGCACTTTAATGTATTTTGTCCCTTGTAGGTGATACTAAAGAATATGCTTTGTTTACAACAAATGTATTGACCAAATTATGTGTTTATCTTTTCATATATCATTAGTCTGTATAATTGTGTCCTATGACTTTATTTAAGCAATGAAATATATGAGATATATACATGTATTTTCTTTTTATATTTGTTTTACCTTTTAAGAAACTTCTCATTTTTATAATTGTTACTGCAGAAATTTAAATTAAATACTTGTAATACAAACTTTTAATAAATATTTTATATTCTACTCAAGCATCTGTCTCTTTTTCACATTAGACACAAAAAGAACGGTAGTCGATTCTTTCTATAAATGTCGCAGGATTTAAAAAAAATGTAAATCTCTTTAAAAGTTAAAGTTCATTTCTGATTCTATGCAAAAATGTTTGCAGCATCAAAATGATTCAAAAGATGCAATATATCTTAAAATTCAATTTTTTTTTTAATAGCATATTTTTAAATGTGAAGTTTGATATAAGTTCTGAGTTCATCTGAACATTTTTATAATTAATGAGCAGGCTTTTATGGAAAAGGGGAGTATATTCACACATTAAATGGAGTGCTTCAAGCTACAAATAATTATGGTACATCATAAAACGTTTCAAGGATCAAACCCATTGTTTTATATGGCATTTATGCTTTATTGTTATTGGAGAAACAATTTAATGCTGCTCATGATCAACTAATTTAGTCTTTATTCTTTACATCTGTTTGTTAATAATTTCATGAAATACATTCTAAAATAGCTTACCCAAAGGATAGAGTTAAAAAAAACTCCACCTATCTTTTAACGGGTACCTGACATATGTTACAGTAGTAAAGGTGGCTGGGCATTAAGCACGATCCATCAATATGCCATAGCTGCTGAAACAGATGAATCCTATCTACAATTCATCTGCCCCAATGAACCCTAGGTAATTTTACTTTTAACAATGTGAGCAGATTAACAACTTTTAGAAGTCTGTTAAAATTGTTTAATAAGTATACACGTTTTAAATATTAAACTAACAAATTAAAATTTATTTTTAAAAGTAAATTAAAGCACACAAGGTAACAAATGGTTTAGGCAAAAAAATTTATTTGATTTGATGTATGTGATCTTTAATTTTGCTAGTTTCAATTTTAACTTATTTAATAAAAAAAAAACAAAACAATTCTGGTTAAATTACCTCGAATTTATTCATTTACTTAACATAATTTGGAATGCTTGATACAAAATATTTATTTACCCTGATTCTGTCATATATTTCTTGATGAAATGTGTCTATATTTATGTTTCTTGAAAATTGAAGATGAAAAAGATTACATTTTTTGTAGCTAAATTGCAATTTTGAACCAGAAAAATACAACTAATGTCTTAGTAAGAAGTTTTTTTTAATATAACAAACAACTTTTGTGATGGAAAGAATCAAGACAATTGAAGCTTCTTACAGAAAAATAAAATTGCACAATTACAGCGTGTTTCAAGGCATTAAGACTATTGAAAAGCTGTTTCTCTCAGTCACAAACCAGAAAATATTGTACATCAACCTAACATTCGGTATATATATTATATTAACATTATATAGAAAAAAAAATTAAACAGGAGAAAATGTGTAAGAAATTTTCTTTAGAAGAAAGTACGAATTCATAAAATTAAACATTTTTAGAACAATCTGTGAAAGGAAAAAGTATGACAAAAAAACATGACATTATAAAAGAGAATAATTTTATATATTTTAAAAGGGGGAGAAAAACAACAATTTTAGCATCACTTTCTCAGAACATTTTTTTTCCATATTTAATAATGTAATCCAAGGTTTAAAAAAAATGTATTGTAGATAAAAGTGTAATTATTTCTAATATCAAAATTTTAACGAACTAAGAAAATATACAGTCAACAAGGATTATTTAACAAATCTTGAACAGAATAATTTTAAATCTATCACATTTCTGGTGAATGCCCTATAGCTAGTTAGGCGTAACGTAAAACTTTTAGAATAAATTGGCTGTTTTTAAACTGTCCACATAGATTCAATTGACCAGTCATTATATACCATTTTTTTTTAAACTATGAAAGAAGTAAGGTATACGGTCATTAAGATCTGTAATATATATTTTAGTATTGACTGTCAAACAGAAATATGTAATCAAAAGGAAAAATGTGGTCATTAAATGAAGATCAGTTAGTCAAGAAACTAAGAACCATGAATCACAGTTGTTTTTTAAAGAAAATTTAGCATATTAATAAACCATTATCAATAAAAAAATCACTAAAAAAATAAAATGTGGCTATGAGACTCTAAACTAGCAGTAGATAGTAAACAGAAAAAAGAGCATTTTATAACTTTTATATAACTATTTCTTTTGAAAAAAAATGCATGAGCTTTAAAATCAAACAGTTTTACATATTTTATTTTAGTTCAGAATAACAGATCTTGGTGGGACCGAAATTGATTTTCTTATTTTTGTGTCCAAAAGTTTCTTTTCTATCAAATACTGTGGCTTCTTTGGGTAGCTCAAAAAATAGTATTTGTGCATGGCTAAAGGGAGGAATTCTAAGCTAGACTTAGCTGTTAATATTCTTGACCTAACTCATGTTCAAATTATCAAAGAAATAAATTTAAAACAGTTGTTTTCAAAAGTCACATGATCTGGCAACAATGGAAATAAGGATAATGGAGTTATTGCTGCTTTTTTTTTTTTCGAAGCGTGAAAATATTCAAACTTTAATAATATTTGTATTATATTTCAGTTGGAAACCATGTCAAGAAAACATAACCAATAGAATAATTATAAATGCAAATTGCTACCAAACTTTCTATTTCAGTTTTGATTTTTTTGATGAATATTTTTCAAAATAAATCATAAGAGTACAACACTATTTATGTTCTAGTAAAAAAAAATTACAAATTGCTTTTACAAATTTTGTCAGGGTTTTACTTTTTTGGCTGTAAAGATGAGTACAGTAAGTTATTTTTTGGAAAAAGTATACATGGTAACTAATACAACACAATTACTTTTGTATTATTTGGGAAGAAAAGGAAAATTTTTAAAACAAGTTCCTCATCAATGAAATTATTTACACACAAAAAAAAAAAATGGCGGAAAAAAAAATTATAAAATCATGGAAGACTTTTTTTTCTTGAATTTTGAATTAAATAAGCCAGCTGATAAAACTATTTTCTACAATTTGAATCAGGAACATTTTTTTAGGGGAAGCTTGGTATCTGAAAAGGAGGTTGCCTGCCAGAACTCAAATCCACAACATCTTTTTTTCTTAGCTATTTAAATTTTTCCATGAGTATAAATTTGATTACATTTACATTTACAGCTACAATTAACCTAAGGGCGATAAAAAAATAAATCTGAAACTCTTACAGCAAGATTTACTTGAGCTTCTATTCCATAGAGACAAAGGCTCAAGAAAATAGAGCTCAGTATATAAAATTAATTGTCCCTTGGGACATTCTTATTAAATGGGTTAAAGCTGTTTTTTTTTTTAAAAGAGCTTTTAAAATGCTGATGAATAATTTGCTAATAATTTTATATAAATTTTATTATTTATTTGCTTATTTAACCCTGACCCTGTCAACTGTATACATATTCAAGATAAACAAAAATTGAATTGAATAAGCAATGTTACAAAATAAATATTTTTTAATCATCATTAATATATTAATTAAATATTCAATATGAATTAAAAGTAAACAAATATATTTCTTAAGTGTCTTATGAGTTTCTGATATGCATCGTACATATTAATGAAATTGCAGACCTAGGTTTAAAAAAAAAACTGTACAAGAAAAAAAAAATAATTAGCAAGTTTCATATCTAAATATATTTCTGTCTTCAGAAAATGATGTAGTCCACTTTTTGTGGGCTAATCATTGATAACTCTTTGAAATAAAAATAAATCCTATTCGTATCTTATAAAATTCTTAGTTAATAACTATGAATAAAAACAAATTACGGTAAGTTTATTTGATAATTTAAAAAAAAATGAGACACTGCACTATAAGAATAGACCATAAATATTGATAAAAGTAATTACATTAAAAAATTGGAAATTCATAAACACAATGAATTTACTTAACGTGAGTGCTAAAGCTGTGACCATAGAAGAGTAACATCATTTGGAATGTCTTCTTTCCAAAATAGAAAAGTGGCTTAAAAAAAATAGATGAAGAAAAAAAACTGTCTTCAATGCTTTTAGCAGTGGACAAATATTTTGGTTTTAGCTCACTTCTTGAGTATCATAACACCATATGTATACACATGTAAGCAACTATTTTACACATTCTATATAACTTATGTTAATGTCAATAAATTAATGTCATGTTTTAACAATCAGTTGATGCTGGGGGGTGTAAAATAATTGAAGAAAAAAATTACAGAAATACAAGACAGGGAGAAACAAAAGCAGTTCAAGGCTGTAACAGAATTATGACTTAGCTGTCATGTGAAATGAACTAAAGCTTCGCGCATGTAAGCGAAATAACATCAGAGATAATCTGATCTTTTATTTCTTCTTTAAATGACATTTAATAGAAGTAAAAGGATTCATTCTTTTGCTACGAGTCGCCTCACTGAAAGGATGGTGAAAGTTTGAAACAGAAAGAGCTATGTCCATAAAGTGATAAGCCTTACAAAGCACAACAGATACCTTCCCAGATTTATTGACTTCCAAAGGAACGTACAGCATTTTAATTTCTTGAAAAATGATGAACAAAAAAGTTTAAATGTCTTACTTGAAAAAAAAAAAGAAGTAAGAAAATAAAATAAGCACTCCAAGAAAAGAATTAAAACAAAAAGAATATTTAACTTTCTACTCTATTTTCTTTTACTGGTTCAGTGATGCATAAAATGTGTGATTACACAAAAAATAATTGCAAAAACAAAAAGTAAAAAATTTAGTTGATTATTAATATATTATATCCGCACTAATGCAAATAAATAATATCCGGTTACATGTATTGTCACAGCAATTGAACTACAGCTACAACTAAAATTATTTTGAAAAAACTTGAAAACCGTCATTCCGTGATTAGATGTTAATGTCAGTGAAAAAAACTCTTCCATAGAAAAAAAAGAAATCTTTGGGCTGGTTTATATTCTGAAAAATGTACAAGTCAAAATTATAAACTTGCATTATCATTCAAAATGAAAAACAGACTTTTGAAATATGTATATATATAAAAAAAGAAGCTTGCTGCAAGATTAAAAGTTATACTCACAATCATTCTTTTCAACATGAACTCCATTAGCTTGTGATTTTTTTCGACACAGTGGACGTAACAAAAATCCCCCAATGATGGCAAGTAAACACACAACATGACCAATGTAGTACACAGATCCATAAACCTTGATTGAATAAAATCAGACAAAAGAAAATGGAATAAGCACCAAATTACAATATTAAGTACCCATTAACAATGAAGATATAAAAATAGCTTGTAGTGATCAGATTGTATGAAGCGCAAATTAATCCGAGGGGATAGGCAGTGTGGAGAAATAATATAGTCTAAGTTTGATGACAAAATTTGCTAGGCTCCGCCCACCACAGTATCCATGGCGTCAATCCACCATCTTGAGTGTAAATATTGGGAGCTTTAGTGTATACGTCATTTGGTACAAATGACGTATATAAAACCGACAGTTGGGAGCACATGGTTTGTTTATAATCAGTCGAGTTCTGTGCATCATAGGATGCGGATGCATGTTCTAGTAGAGTCTAGCTTTGGGTGTCTATGTAGATGGATGCATATTTACAGTTTGCTATTGTACTCCTCCTGATTCTACCTTTATGTCAGTTTATGTTCAAGTATTAAATGATTGTTTGATGTGACTTCACTGGAGTTAACTTCGTGATTTGTGATGTCTGAATTAATACACTTTCTACAAGTATCATCAATATAAGGACCCGTAACATATATTTGGCACCTCCGACGGAGTACTCAATACTATTTGGAGTACGTAACATATATTTGGCACCTCCAACGTCGAACTGACTGACTTAGCTGGATTCAGGAGCAGCGGAGTGAGTACATTAAGACTCGTTGTAATTACCGGTTAAGTATTCATCGGTGAATTACGTGGCGGCCACCACCCTGGGTGTGCGCCGTGAAAACTGTGTTCTGTAGTGGCCAGCGTTATTGTTTGCTGAAGTGGCCGACGTTACTGTTTGCTGAACTGGCCAACCCTATTGTCTGCGGAAGTGGCCGACGTTACTACTTGCTGAAGTGGCCAACTCTATTGTTTGCTGAAGTGGCCAACGTTACTGTTTGCTGAAGTGGCCAACCCTATTGTTTGCTGAAGTGGCCAACGTTACTGTTTGCTGAAGTGGCCAACCTTATTGTTTGCTGAAGTGGCCAACGTTACTGATTGCTGAAGAGGCCAACCTTGCCGTTTGCTGAAGAGGCCTACCTTGCTGCTGCTGAAGAGGCCAACCCTACTGTTTGCTGAAGAGGCCAACCTTGCCGTTTGCTGAAGAGGCCAACCTTGCCGTTTGCTGAAGAGGACTACCTTGCTGCTACTGAAGAGGCCAACCCTACTGTTTGCTGGAGAGGCCAACCTTGCCGTTTGCTGAAGAGGCCAACCCTACTGTTGCTGAAGTGGCCAACTTTACTGCTTAAAGGGGCCAGAGTTGCTGTGTACTGACGGGGCCGACGTTACCGTGTGGCTGGGAATCACCTCCTCATCGTCAGAGGACCCCACCATAGGATCACCGAGGATCAACCAAGGATCATCGAACATCGCGGACAGGGATCACCAAGGATCAACCCGTGTGTTAGTCAACCCCACATCGAACATCGAGGACCGGGATCACCGAGGATCAACCATCGAAGTCAAGGAACAGAATTTACTATTGTGTATTTCTTTATATGTAAGTTGGCATATTTTTTTTTATATATTTATTACTAGAATATTGAAATCTGGTGTAATTATTTGTTTGTTGTTCTTGGTGGAATTCTGTATTTAATACAGAAGAGGTTGAAATAGGGTCCACCCTGAGCAGCCAAAACATTTAATTTGCTGGTTTTTTTTAAAAGGAATATTGTATTTATTTTGTTATTACTTGTGTGTTGATGACATAATATAATATTTCTTGTGTATGATATATAGTATCAAACATTTTTATTTATTAGTTATAATTGGTTTTGGTTACTGCCTTGTCATCAATTTTAAATATTGTTGAAGCTGGTAAAGCACTTGGCCTTACAGGCCAAGAATTGAAAACCTGGGTAGAAGAAAAGGAAAATAGAGAGAGGGAAGAAAGAAAGGAAAAGGAAAAGAAAGAGATGGAAGAAAAACAGAGAGAGAGGGAAGAAAGAAAGGAAAAGGAAAAGAAAGAGATGGAAGAAAAACAGAGAGAGAGGGAAGAAAGACTGGAAAAAGAACAGAGAGAGAGGGATGAAAGAGCCGTAGTTCGGGAAGCTAGAATGCAAGCAATCATGAAGGAAAGAAGGCACCTGGAGCTTGAGAGGAGCAGAAAGCTACCCCTGGAGTCAGTGTGGAGGGAGATAAAATGACCCCATTCCCCAAGCTAGGTAATTTTACTGGTGAATTTTTTTCAAACAAATGTATAGAGAGACAAAAAGAAGATGAAGAGAAGAAAAAATCGCCTGTGTTAATAGACAATGACAAACTGATGGAAGGATTTAATGAAGTTGAGAAGATAAGTGAGGAACATATGTGCAATGTTACTGGCATAATGCAGGCTGAGGATGATAAACATGGTATATGCAGCATACGTGAAGAAAATGAGAAATTAAAATTGGAAAATAAACGTCTCAAGTCAGAGAAGGAAAAAATACAAGCAGAACTGAATAAATTGATTTTAGACCGGGAAAATGACCTACGCACTAAATCAAAGACTTGCACTACATTGGAAGACCTACCAATTAGGGTAGACGCAATAGAGAGGATTGTAAATAAACTTGTTAAGAGAATAGAATCAGTCGATGTGGTTACAGCTTCTCAAACAAAGATTTATGGAAGTTTGAAGAATAAAATTAACAGATTGGATGAAGTAGAATCGTCAGTTGGAGATAAAGACGCCAAATTATATAAAAGTAGCCAAGAGAACCATACCGAGAAATAGAGATGGCAAATTAGGTAATCAAGATAATAAAGCAAGCAGACACGTAAATAAAGAAATCCAACATAAATCTTATGCTACAGGTACAATTATAAAACATTCAGTTCCATTTACCCCTGAATGTCATAGAGGAGAACTTAAATCAATGAATAACCAAACCTCAAGAATTATAATAATGAAAGAAAGAAAGACCCTAACTATTATTGTCAAAGAGACAAAAACTACATTGTACCCAGTGAAAGTCAAAATAAACAAAGAAGGTATTATGATGTACAAATCAAGAAATCTGGACATAATAGTGATCAAACCAGAGAAACAAATAGATGGTCGTATGGAAAAGAAAATAAAAGAAATGAAAACCCTGAATGGAAGGACCCACCTATTGGTCGATACAACCATTTTAACACAGTAGATATCCCCATAAAAATCCCTATGTTAGACATGTAGTAAATTTTAATGCGCCAGAATTTATCCCTCATTACCACTGTTCATGTAGGACATGTTTGTTGAGATGTTGCAAGAATGATTGTAAGATTTATAATCAGGGTGGAAGAGCGAACTATGGTTTCACTCCAACCACGGAGAGAAATATTAATGGGAATTGGAGAGATTTTAATATTTTCTCTTAACCAAGCTATGTCCTGGCAGTAAGAAATTTGGTTCACCATAATGTGTATGTTTACATGTATATTATGTTCATATGATGACATGTTTACATGTATATGTGTATATGATGACATAATATGTTTAATAATATTTGTTGATTATGATGAAAAAAAAAAGAAGTCACTCGAAAAAAAAAAATGAAGAATAACTAGTGACATGAAAAAAAAAGGTCACCTAAAAGAAAAAAAAGATAATAGAAAAGGAAAGATATACAAGTGACATGAAAGAAAAAAAAATAACAAGTCACATAGAAAAAAAAAAAAATAAAATAATAAATATCAGTGACGAAAAAGAAAAAAAATGCTGAGAAATTTGAATTTAATTCAATATGTTTATACATATATGATTGATGATATTTATTATATTGTTTGCATGTGTTGATTTATAATTCCATGCACTATTGATTGGATTAATCATTGTATAATTAATTTTGTTGTTATGATGATTTGAATATGTTCTGTGATTGAACTTTGTTTCATGTGGCTTCCTGTTGTTGGCATTAGTATTGGGTTTTACATGATTGCATCATGCTTAGGTAGAGGGGAGGAATGTGGAGAAATAATATAGTCTAAGTTTGATGACGCAATTTGCTAGGCTCCGCCCACCACAGTATCCATGGCGTCAATCCACCATCTTGAGTGTAAATATTGGGAGCTTTAGTGTATACGTCATTTGGTACAAATGACGTATATAAAACCGACAGTTGGGAGCACATGGTTTGTTTATAATCAGTCGAGCTCTGTGCATCATAGGATGCGGATGCATATTCTAGTAGAGTCTAGCTTTGGGTGTCTATGTAGATGGATGCATATTTACAGTTTGCTATTGTACTCCTCCTGATTCTACCTTTATGTCAGTTTATGTTCAAGTATTAAATGATTGTTTGATGTGACTTCACTGGAGTTAACTTCGTGATTTGTGATGTCTGAATTAATACACTTTCTACAAGTATCATCAATATAAGGACCCGTAACAGGCAGATTAGGTAAGAAGCAGAACTAACGCAAGGACAGATAAAAATCCTCATGGGAATGACAAGTTTGATATCAGGGTAGAGAAAGTCAAAGATGAATGAAAACATGTTCCTCAGTTCCACTTAGATGCCTAACACCCCTCTAGGCTACAAGATTAAGAGTAATGTTCAGATTTTATGTTTATTTAACTTTTTTAAATAAATTTAAAAAAATCTTGAATTAAAAAAAATTATATTTTAATAAGTAACATTAAAAATTCAGAGCCTCCTTTACACCATGACTATAAAATCAAGGATTGTTAGTAGCCAGAGTAAAATTTTTGCTTGTTTAGACAGCAGAGATGTTCCAAGTACTGACCATGCAAGTACAAATAACCAAGGTGCAAGTACATGTACAAGTAAACACAGTTTTAAATTGCAAGTGAGACTATGAGTGAAAAATACTCAAGGTGCCAGTATGAGAAAAGTACCCAAGTTGCAAGTACAATAACTCCAAAATTGTACTCAAATAGTACGAGTACAGACACTTGGTAAAACAAGTACCAAGTACCCCATCTCTGGTAGATAACACTATGCCCAGCCATTTTTACTTCCCAATATAAGTCAAGATCTTGCACTGAATGGGATTTTGACTTGGGACTTTATTGTGGACATCAGCTATGTGCTGTAGTGAACAGCCAGATCGTCATGAGAAAAATAGAAGAATAATAAATGATAATGGACACACATACACATATATAGAACCTCTACAACTGATCACATGCAACTATAGCCAAACAAAAAAATCTCTCACATTAAACTTAAAAAAAAAAATTAGTACATATACATAAAATATTCTTACAGTCATCCATTTTACGCTGTCCAGTAAAACAAAGCTGACAAGAGCGTAGGACCACAGGAACATTAAAATGGCTTTCCGTAAAAATCGTCCCAAGAGGCACAAAATGAAAATATTTGGAATTCTTTTGGGCTGAAAAAAATGTGTCAGAATCCAATTGACCTAAAAAGAAAAAAAAATTCACATCAATGTGTTTTATTAATGTTGTAGTAAATATGCTGATTAATAATCAGAACTGAATATTCTACATTCTATTAATGACAGTTTATTTTCAGTATTTGAAAAAAAAAAAATCTTGTTGAAAATAATTTAAGATTAAATATAGATATAAACAGGTACATGTATAAGGTTGTGAATCAACCGACATCACAGTTAAACTTCTTCAGTATTAGTGACCTGGTTATTTATAGTAAAATAACAAATTAGAATTTAAGTGGCAATGAAAATTTAAATGGCATGTAAACACATAAAAACAGGAGAATGTATTTTACTTCGTAAAAAAATATGTACATATTTCGGAACAAAACATTTTTTTCCCATGAAATTTTGAAGACATTATTAATAAACAGAATCTGCAGTATTATCATTTCTAATACATGTTTTTGCTCTTAGTGAATCATCAGATTGTAATAAGTCAAAGATACAAAATGTAAAAAAATTCTTACCTTGATTTCCCATGTTAAATTTTGTCATTACTTTTATACTGCATGCTGTTCAACATTAACAATGATTAACATAAAAAAAAAACAAATGGTAAAATAACTGTCCCCAATTTGAAAAAAAGATAAATTAAACACTCTCTACAAACCTGTGCCTCGGCTTGTGTCTCCAAGAGTTCTAGAAAGAAACACATATAGTAGCCAGACTGAACACCATGCCACAGTGCCAGGTAAAACAAAGTGATAAACTGAGACAACATCTTGCTGCCGAGGAATCTCAGCCTCTTGTATATGTATCTGGAGTAAATACAATTACTTTCAATATTTCTGATTTATCATGATTTTAAATAAAATTACTAATTTAAAACAAATTAAAATTATATTTTTAAAAAATGTGTGTTAGAATTAATAAATATTGCAAAGAGCTTACAAATTTCACATCCTTTTACAAGCTACAGTTAGTCAATCAATAAAAAATATACGCAGTGGCTACGGGACTGCGAAATATATATGCTGTGTTATTTCTTTCACTACTAAATGAAAGCAAGAGAAAATAACTCTTTGACTTAGTTAAAATAAAGAGTGCCTTTTTTCTTACAGTATTACCATTAAGTTCTGGGTGCCACTGAATTTACCAATTTGATTGGTATCAGTAATTGTCTGGGGAGATTAAAGGCACATGGGCATTTTTAACCACATTGGTGTTAAAATAGAACCTGCAGAGCAAGCATTGCAGGGGGGGGGGCCCTGACTGAAAAAAATTTGTATGCATTCTTTTTTGAGGAGTGCCCTCCCCCTCTCAAATACTCTGCTGATGGACTCCTAAGTTGTTAGCAAGGCCACCAGTCAGCCACAAGGGCTAGCATGCGATGACAAGTAGAAACAGTTGATCTAAGACTTTTAAAAGTTTATATTTTTTTTTCAAACTATACATCTTAGTATATGGTCCTTATGCAGATCAAATGGTTTGTAAAATTACCATGAGCTCATCTCAAATCAAGCAAATCATTATTTGAAATATGTCTATTAAGAAATTCAGATGTGATTACCAATTTAGAAGGCCATTATGGTCAGAAATGATAAACAACTTGTCACCTGTTTAAAGTTTGGTTTTAGGATTAGAAAACTAAATTTTATCTTTCAGCCAATAAGGAAATTAATAATATCGTATTCTTACAAGGACATCCACTGGTTGGTATTCACATTGAAAGCCTGTATAAAATCTGAGAAAGACTCTCCAGTCTCTAGCTGATGTAGTTTAATGTTTGTACATCCATCCCATTTCTTAACACCCTTCTTGTCTATACCATTGTAGCTCATCCCGGTCATGATGATGCTACCCTCCTATGAAAATTTAAAGTTATGAATGACAAATATTACAAATCTATTAAAAGATGAATGTTTATAAAGTACATTTTTACAACTAATGGTTTAATACAATGGCATATTAAAAAGTAGATTTAATTTACTACTAATAAAAATAAGTTTCTTAATTAAGCAAACGAAACAAGAATAAGTTAAATGTAGCCTACCAAGAAACAGTTTTCTTTCCACTCAACAATTTTAAATACAACTCACCTGAAGGAGCCAAACTCCCACATATTTATGTAAAGAATTTTTTCCCCAAACCAAAATTAAGGCACATTTGGTGAGAAATCCAAGATTCTGAAAAATATTTTGTTAAAACAAAATAAAGTATTTTATTTCGTAATTCTGTAAAATGTTAATTTATGGAAACTTGTAATATCAAAACCATGTACTGTTAAGTAGCATCTATTCGTGTGCCAACTTTGAGTCTACTCAATAAATCATAACAGGTCTAAGAGTGAGTATCAAGATTCAAGGACAAACCCACTGGCAGAAACTGAAACTAATTAAAAGCTTATAAAAAAGCAGAACTTACAGAGAAATCTGATGAATACATATATGCATCAGGTAGATACAATGCAAGCACTTGAAATATTCCAAGATATATAACACCTAGGAGTAATCTTTTCACGGCAGCATTAACACTGAAGAACAAGGATAAAATAATATGGATACATAAAAAGGAAAGAACTCTTATTAAGAATGAATTTTTAAAACTCATTTAGCATGGAAACATCTCAACAATTATTTAGACAATTTTAACAAGTAGTTATCACAGAATGGTTTAATATTCTATACTTAACCAAATATACAACAGAAAAAAAAAATGAAAACTTGAATTATACAATAATACACAGTGCCGGCTTTAGGTATAGGCGATATAGGCAGCCGCCTAGAGCGGCATTATTTCAAAGAGCGGCAAATTCCAGCAAAATAAAAAAAAATTAAAAATTAAAAATAAAATAAATGAATTTGATTCAGATATAATGGAGGAACCTGCCAAATGACCAGATCGTTGTTTTCTTATTCAGCATGATCCAAAGCAGATCAAATTTGAGTCTTGTTTCCAAAAGATGAAAGTGGGAGACACTTTTCTAATTACCACTATACACGCAAACTGGCTAACGGAGAAACTTTAAAAAGGAAATGGTTGATTTATTCTACGTCAGTAGAAAAGGTATATTGTTTTTGATGCAGAATATATTACAGGAGTAAATCTGCCTTAGCTACACATGGCAGTTGTGACTGGAAAAATTTCTCAATTATATTGCAGCATCATAAAAAATCTCCAGATCATTTAACCAGTTATCATGATTGGAAAGAACTAAAAATGAGGATAACAGATAATAAAACTTTTGATGACGTGAATTAGCGCCTTATAAATGGTGAAGTGAAACACTGGAATGATGTATTAGAAAGAATAATATCTTTGGTCAGAGTACATGGAGTTCAAAATTTACCCCTGAGAGGGCAGTCTGATCGGTTATATACATCTCATAATGGTAACTTTTGAAATTTGTTGAAGTTATTGCTGACTTTGATCCGGTAATGAAAGAACATATAAGACGTATAAAATCAGATGAAATTCATGACCATTATTTGGGAAAAAATATTCAGAATGAGATCATTCAACTGTTGAGTAAGAAGGTAAAACAGAAAGTGATAAATGATCTAAAAAATGCAAAATATTACGCTATAGTTATCGATTGCACACCAGACGCCAGTCACAAAGAACAGATGACAATGATTGTTAGATTTGTTACAGCAAATGAATCGACAAATGACAAACCTTCAGAAGTTTCTATCAATGAACACTTCATTGGATTCGCAGAACTTGAAAAATCTACAGGTGCGAGTATGTAGGAAATTTTTACTTAAAGAACTGTCATATTTGGGTATTTTTCTAAATGATAAGAGGGGACAAAGCTACGGTAACGGAGTGAACACGCGGGAATACACAATGGCGTCCAAGCAATAGTTAAAGAGCTAAATTGAAGAGCCTTTTATGTCCCATGCAATGCGCATTCGTTGAATTTGGTGGTAAATGATGCCGTAAACTGTTTTTTGGAAGCAGTAAGGTTTTTTGAGGTAATTCAAAATATATACAACTTTTTTTCTGCATCAACACATCGCTGGAATGCAAGGCCGTATTGCTGATAGTAACTCATAAAAAATTGACAAATATTTGCCTTTAAAAACTTGGAACAGCCCCCCCCCCCCAAAAAAAAAAAATCCTGGGTACGGTACTGCTGGAATGTACTGTTAGAATATGTCAAAAAACAAAGAGGCAGTAGGTTTTACTGTTAACAAGTTATACACAACACGTTGGGAAAGTCGAGTTAATGCCGTGAAGGTAATTCGATACCAAACAGTTTAAATTTACGATGCACTCGTTTCAATTGCTGGCTACATTTCCCTTTCTGGACCACGTGGAACCCAGTCCCGTGCAGAAGCTAAGGGAATAGCACAAAAAATGCTCGATTTCAAGTTTATTTGGTCATTAGTGATTTGGTATGATGTTTTATTTGAGATCAATATATCTAGCAAAACATTTCAAGAAAAAGATCTTGATTTAAAAAATCTATTCAAAAATTGAACACAACTAAGACAATGCTCCAGAATTATAGAACAGATGAAGGTTTTGCCAAAGCAATTACAACAGCTAAATCATTGGCTGAAGAATTTCGTATTGAGTGCAATTTACCTACGGAAATACAAATAAGATCTCGACTAAGAAAGAGACAATTTGACTATGAAGTTTCAGACGATCCAATTCTCGAGTCAGAAATGAATTTCAGAGTACATTTTTTCAACCAGATATTGGATACCGCAATTCATTCAGGTAATGATCGATTTATGCAGTTAACATCTCATAGCGATTTATTTGGATTTTTGTATGGCATTAATAAACTGGAGAAATGTGATAAAAGAGAGGTTTTCAAAGATTGCACGGACCTTCAATTAGCTTTAACATCTGAAAACGACGATTCAGCAGACATTAATTCAACAGAACTGTGCTATAAATTATTTGATTTATCAAGGAGAATTACAGAAAAATCAAGCCCTAGAGTTTTATTAGACTATCTATGTGGAATGGGCTTGGTTGCCTAGAGTTACATTAGACTGTCTAAGTGGAATAGGCTTGTTTGCCTAGAGTTATATTAGACTATCTATGTGCAATGGGCTTGGTTGCCTAGAGTTACATTAGACTATCTAAGTGGAATGGGCTTGGATCCCTTTTTTCCGAATGCGTACGTGACATTGCGAATTTCGCTTACACTCCCGATAACAGTGGCGAGTGCAGAGAGAAGCTTTTCGAAGCTCAAACTCATAACAACATATCTTCGTTCTGCCATGTCTCAGGATCGTTTGGTTGGTTTAGCTACAATATCTATAGAGAAAACGATTGAAGAAGATTTGGATCTGACCGAAGTAATTGAAGAGTTTGCTTCTGCAAAAGGTAGAAAAGTATATTTTTCTTGAATTCTCCTCAATCTTTTAGACGCTTAATAAACATGAAATTTCATTTTTAAAAATTTTTCATTACTTTTTTTTAACTTAGGCAAAAAAAAAAACTTCCTAAAACATACTACGTATACTTAAAACTCTAACTTTTATAAAGTTGCCAAATTTTAAAAATGTATTATAATAAATAGCATTTATAGAGTTGTCTTAGAAAAATGAAACTAAAAAGGGCAAGGGCGGCATTTTTGTCCTTGCCTATATCACAAAAATGTCTAAGGCCGGCACTGATAATACATGTAATAGCATTTAAAAAAATAGTGATGACAAGAGATTTTAGGTTCTTTTTTAAGCAAATAGAAATAAACAATAAAAGCAACAAATATTATTTGAATTACTAAAAATTAAATTGACCATAACAGTTTTTAGAATTTACACTTTTTACTCTTGTTTAAAAGTGCGTTATAATTGTCCATTTATGTTTTAGTAGTAATTATTTTCAATTCTATACTTTATTTTTGAAGACTTTAACAGTGAATTATAATTTTTTAAAAGACATGATAAAAAACAGGTTACAGATTTTGCTTTTATTGGGTTACAAGCATTACAAAATTACCAAGGACCTTAAAATATGACTCCCATAGTTATTATCAGTAGGCTAAGGTTATTTTTAATCAATAGCTAACATATTACCTGTCTGGTGCTGTAGTAGAATTTGATTCTATTAACTCTAAATGCACAAACTGTAAATATCGTTTCATAGAAAACTGCAGAATTTAGAGAAAGTAAAACATTATTTTCTGGAGCATTTCTAAATCTTAAACATATTTGAATACAAAAACAATTAATCTGAGCTCAACTATAAATTTAAACAAAGAAATAAGTATATCATTAGAAAACCCAAAGCGATTTTTCAATAATAAAGTAAAACTATAATTGTAAAGTGTGGGATGGGTGGCTGAGTGATGTAGACACCTGAGTCCTGGGTTCAAATCATGGTAAGAAGAACCAAGAAAACTTTTCCACAATTTTGGTGAAAGTTGATCAAAATCCCACAAGTCTACCCAGCGTTATATGGATCATGACTTAAATTGGGTAAATAAAGACAGATGGGCATTGTGCTAACTACATAATCCCTTTATATGCACAGATTACGGAAACAGATGACTTCTACATTTCATCAACTGCCTTTAAGGCTAACAGATAATTGTAAAAAAAAAAAAAAAAAAAAAGTACAAAACAAAAAAAAAATTACAATTAGAAAGTCTCCAAGATCTGACTTTACTATGTTTAGTACTACAACAATGATGATAAATTAATAAAAGTTACTAACTTGTGGTCCAACTAACACTCCACCAAAAAAGAAAGAGTGTCCCAACATTTCTAAATAACTTGGTCTCTGAGACAAAGCTGCAGCATTTGAAGAATTATTCTGTAAAGTAAAAAAAAAAATTTACTGGTCTTTAACAAGTAACATTAGCAACAGGACATAACGTAAAATGGATTAGGGAGTAAAATGATTACCTTTCTGCCATCATAATAGTCAAAAGCTACTGCGCTTAGTCGAAGAGTAAGAACACAATGGGGCATGGTCCATGATATACCAAATTCATGGTAAGATAATTGTGAACAATATCCATAAACAAGATAGCACTGTGAAGTGATAAAAAAAGGGACATGAGAAACTGAACAGAAAAAAATTAAAATACAATCATGTTAATCAGTATTTAAATTTGAGTAAAATTACTAGCATGTTATGTTTTTTTCTTTCTAATATTAACATCTCCAGGGTTCAGGATAATTTCAAGTACTTGATGCATGTGTCAGCCTAATGGGCAGAAATATCTAAGAATTTGTTATATTATAAATTGTATTTACTGTGAAAATTGTGTCTATTTTAATTACATGTAAAACAGTTGCAATGGATTTTCTTGTAGTAATGCATCATATATTAAATGAATGTATTTGTCATTTATACTTTAAGGAATATAACAAAAGGTTGACATGGCAGCTGTTTTAACTAAACAGAAGACAGTATTTCAAGTTTTGACATGAGAAGTAACTTACTGTATTGAAAACAAAAATAAAAATCACAGAAAACTTTGTTCCTCCACAACACAGTAATACCAAATATGTAATTGTAATATTCAGCCATGTATGAAAAATATCATTTCCTAGAAGGCGAAAAAAGAAAAAAAATATATAATGAAAATTACAAAAATTAAAAAAGAAAGGAATTACAAGTCAGATATGACCCAATATTACAAATGTAGAAATCAAAAGTTTAAAGGGGTTGTTTTAAATCAATTTTGATAATAATTATAAAGAAGTAAAATAATATTGACATAATTATCACTGCAAAAATTAAAATTTTTTAGATAAATAGTCTAAACAAAGACATGTTACATTTTTGTTTTCAATCAAGCAACTAAGTTATATAAACTTCTAATAAAAGTTGATGAGTATGTGGAAATCTTGACCTGCTTAATGAATTAAAAGTCAAATCATTTTACCCCCACTATATTCAGGTTTTAATGTTGAAAGTTTGTTTCAAGTGAATGGGTGTAATTTAAACAGAAAGCCTAATTCACACCAGAATTTAGTTTTTAATTCACATATAAAGACTTGGAAAAAAAAAAGAGCATCAAAAGTCTTGTTCATTTGGTAAAAATTTAGTACTAGTTTTCATTTCTGCAGAGCTTAGAACCTTTTAAAACAAAAGGTTTCACCTAATGAATCAATAGTTGTTGTTAATGAAATAAAAAAAAAAAAAAAAAAACAAGAAGAAAATAATAACATATGAATCAATTTGCTCTGGACACTCCAAAATACACACCAAACGTATATTTTTTTATTGTCTGTAAATCTAAAAAGCCGAAAAATAAAATAAATGTAAAATGATTATAAAAGAGTAATGTGTATACTAATGTATACGTCAATGCTCTGTTGCAAATAAATACCCCGAAACAGAAATAACTTATCTATCTGAGATTTATATTTCTTTTAGAAATAACAAAAATAAAAATTCTGCAATACATGGGTATGATAATTAAAATGAGGTAATATAGTATTAAAGATCATGCACTATTTCGTTTCTGGATAATTTATTTACACAATATAGCTAAATTTGTGTACATTGCCATGATACTCACCAAAATTGTAATAACATATACATAAGCCTTCCAACGCAAAAAGAAAGTGTTTAATAGCTGGTGGTGCCAAATACAGTAGAGGAAGCCTGTGTAGAAGGGCCAGAGGATAACCTGTAAATAGCCAATGTACAGTTGTTCAGTGATACTTTCAGCTTTATTATTTGTTAAGTCATCTGATCTCATCTGCAGAGCTTACCTGTTTAAGTAACTGGTATGACAAAACTTTTAAATAGCCAATGTACTGTGGTTAAGCACTAATTCCAGATATATGATTTACAATGTTTACTGACCTCATTTGCAGTGCTTACCAATTTAAATACAGGTAAACTATTATGACCAAACTTACAATTATTGAGAGGTAATAAAATAAAGCCGGAACAATTTTGTAACAGGCTCTTCTGAACATACAAAAAAAAAGCTTTTTAATAAGCTTACAGCAAAATAAGAAATAAAATAAACATTCTGATATATCCTTAAAAAATAATGCATTATTTTTGACTGATCAGACAAGCAAGATCTATTAATTTTAAAGACAATCAGGATAAACATCAATAGTTGTCAGACAGTCTAAATTGGAGAAATATTATTTCTATTAATATTGCAGCATTTCCCTGTTTAATTTCAGAGTGAACCACAATCTAAAAAAGTAGGAAGGATGGCTGAGTAGTGTAGATACACAACTGTTGACCTGAGCGTCTTGGATTTGATCCTTGATGAGAGCCATGGAATTTTTTCAAGGTGAAATTTGGTGCAAAGTCGCCCAACAAGTCCACCAAGCTTTAAATGGGTACTTGACTTAAGTGGGGGAAGTAAAGGCGGCTGGGCGTTGTGTTAATTCCTTCATATGTAGAGGTTATAGAAACATATGAATGCTACACTTCATCAGCCCTGATGGCCGTTAGGGCTAAGGGTACTTTACTTACAAAATAAATGGGCTTTTAAAAAGCTATATCTGGCTAATGGCAGCTTTTTATAGCAATATATTGATGCAGCTGTTCTAAGAAGTTATTCATAACACATGGTGTCATCTGTGATGGACATGTAACATTTTCTTCTTTGATCATTGCTTTCTTTCAAAGTTCTAGCATGTGTTCATAAAACATTAAATACAAGTCACAAATACAAAAGAAGCAATGACTACAAACTAAAAAAACCATAGCAAAATCATTTTCAAGTCAAGATCAAATTTATTTTGACAGAGTGCAAGAAGTCTAGGTCGATGGAACACTTGCTGAGTCGCTATTTAAGATGGAAAGGTTGTCATGTTAGGCTTGAACAACCAAGTCCCAATGTTCACCTATCCAATTCATGATGGGTTCTAAAAAATGGTTTATCTCAGCCTATCTTATGAGACTTATCTTTTGTAATATCTAGTACATTGCCAAGTACTCAAAGAATTAATGCTATTTGTTTGCACATTGTAATGTGTTTATTTTTGTTTGGCGTTAACATGGAACCTATCCAGTGACACTTGCTTTAGCCTTAGTAAGAATTTTGCGGAAATTTAACATAGCATTCTTTTAAACAGATTCATTTATCTCACTGCTATGTTTACTAGGGAGCGACCGATATGCCTTTTTACCGATAGTCCGATACCGATATTTTCCCCCAGCATTTTTACCGATACCGATATTTTCTTTTTAGGGGCTGTCCATTATTTATGTCAACAAATTTTTGGCAATTTTTACCTCCCCCCCTCCCCCTTGTCAACAACTTGTCAAACTTCCAGAGACCCCCACCTATAAAATTACATCAACATTTGATTACCCCCCCGCTAAAAAAGGTGGCTTCCAGAATGTTTATGTGGCAAAATTAGTAGGAATATAGTAAGTTTAATTAAAATACTGAATGTTAAGCGAGTGTGTAACACAGAACTACAAACGCTGCTTAATTTTCCTATTTATTAAGTAATTATATTAAATTTAAAATGTAACATTGTTGACGTCAACTTTTCTTGACCTCCCCCCCTCCCCCTTGTCAACAATTGTCAAAAATTTTCTGACCCCCCCCTCCCCCTAATTTGTTGACATAATTAATGGACAGCCCCTTAAACAACAACAATGCCAAACACGTGTTTTTCACGTGCTGTATGACGTATGTCAACCCATGTTCACATATTTCGTGACACTTCGCCCACACGTAAGTCTTGTTCCCCCCCCCCCCCCAACTTCCCATCCCAACAAAAAATACACACAGATGTTCACTAATTGTATCATTCAAGGTCATACATTAGAATTAAGAAATGCTAATCCTATTGTTTCAAGGTCATATCTCTGATGTAGACGTGACAATTTCTGTGTACGGCTTTTTTTCCCCCTTTTTTTAAAATCTTGTCTGATCTGGTTATAGAATTGGGTTATTTACTGATTTTTTTTTTTCTGCAACTCTGTTGTGAAAAAAAAAACAATGTATCGGCAGCCAAAAAACGGCCGGTCCGATAGTTAACCCATAGTGCCAATATCGGTTCGACTATCGGTCGCTCCCTACAACAATCGGCCGATCCGATATTAACCGATAGTGCCAATATCGGTCCGATACCGATAATCGGTCGCTCCCTAATGTTTACTCATATGATGTTTCAAACATTACCACACACACGTCCCTTAATTTTATTTTAATTGGGTGATTTCTCCATTTTTTTTCATGGAGACTATTGTCACAGTTAATACACAGTCAAACACCTAGTAAATAATGTATGCTCACAAAAATGTTGAAGCACGATGAGAATGGTTTATTAGTTACTAAAAATGATAAATATGTACTACTTGTACTGAAAGGCATATATTTAGTTGGAATTTATTTGTACTCATCTTGCAAGGCATTGGTCATATGTCAAGGCAAAGCAAATTCTGTTATTAAATATTTTGCTCATCTTGCAAAACACTTGTAAACCAGGTTACTCATAAAGTAAGGTTAGACTGTATATAAAGAATGCTAACATATTATCCTGCTTTAAAAATTTATTGCTATTTATTTGGATTTTAATTCTCGACTATTGTGAGGCAATGGTAACATTTTTTTTTATGTAATTAATTTTTCAGCTGAATATAGTAGCCTGACAGACATAGGTATGATTTTTAGGGATAATTTTAAGACTAACATTATTTTGAAATAAATGTTTTGGGTCATTTTATGACATATTAAGGATAGGCAGTATTTATATGCGTCCAAATTAGTTAATGTTTTAAACAAACTTAGTGAAACTTTAAAATAAGATTTTTAAAATACTAGATAAAGTGACGTTTCTTGTAAAAATAGGCTGTAAATCTATTCAGGTATGCAAACAGAAAATCAAGGCTCCAGTTCAAAGAAAGTCTATGGGGGGCCTTTAAAAAATTCCATAAACATGTATTTTTTATACTATTAATTTTTCTAACAGTCATACATTGATTACAAGTATAAATATAAGCATGCATAAAAGCCAATGTGTCAAGTAAATGGAATTATATGCTCACATAAATAATGATAATGTTGTCAACGTCAATTCAGCAATACACATAGAGGCATTACTTTTTATGTGTGCATGAAACAAGGTACAGGCTGCACCTCTTTCTTTCCCCATCAGGCTACTGTCTTTTTATTTCCAAACAAGCAGCTATTGAAACTGACACTTTTTAGTCAGTCTGACTACAGTTAATTTGATTTAGAGGCACTACTATGACTAGGCCTACTCAGTTATGATACTTTCATACTAATATTAAGGAAGGCATTTACATTATACATGTATAAAAGCCTTTTGTTTATGAAAATATGAATTCAAAAACCCAATTTTCGTTTCAAATATTTATTACACGCATGCATCACATGGTCATTGACCTGGACACTATCGATGGTGGCAATTTTATGTGTAGGTTTATGTACAAATATATAAGCAAATAAGCAATCATACCAATAAGAATAGACAAAATAAGCTTAATAGCTCCCTCGGGTGCCCCTAATGTTGAAGCTATGCTTGAAGTAATCATGCTTAACCTTTGACTTTGCCTTCACTTTTAGTAACCGAGTTTCCTGCTTCTTGTCTTGTGTATATTCTTGACTGAATCGAAATAATTTACGTTTGGAGTTTAAAATAAAAAGGTTCCTACCCTTTTCTTGTATAGGTCAGTTATACCATTGTTGAAAAAAAAAAGCAAAAAAAAAAACATAGTCATTGGGCACCCTATGGGTGAACATTTTTTTAATGTAATGTGAATAAATACTCATGTTTTAATAGATATAACATTTAATGCTTTTGTTGAGTTAATCGTGTAAATGATTAAAAGTTAATTTATTTTTCAATAATAACAAAAAGCTGAAGCGAATTTCGAAGACATATTTCTTAAGAGGCTATGTCTACAAAAGATTTCGGGGACGCAATTCATTAATTAAAAGACTTTTTTTCTTTTTGAAGATTTACACAAGCGCTTTTACATGCAACTAAAGTCTAGATTTAATTCTATATAATCTCTTCAAAGAGCAAACTGATTTTATTTTTTTTTTCATTTGCTATTTAGTTATTACATCAAACTTTTTTTTTCAGACGACCACACTTTTAGCTTTTGATACTAGCGACCTGAATGTAATACAGTAGAGATATATGTGTGTGTGTGTGTGTTCAAGAAACATTGCACCGACCCGACAATATTTAAACGCGTACATACAATTCAATTAACGCTTTTCTCTACATACATATGTGCATGCATTTGCGTAGTGGTGCTTAATTTTCTATTTACTGACTTTATTGAACATTTTAAAATGAAATATAATGAAGAATTTTGCATCAACTGTGCATCAAACAGTATTTGTTACCTTTTGTGAAAAAAAAATATGTATTATTTCGTTTTTTTTTTGTCTTCTTCTGTAGTATTTTTTATTTTAATTCAATATTGTGTTTTTTCAAGTAGATGTATAAAACCTAATTAATCTGAAATAAAAATAATTAGGAGGTGGTGTCACTTAGAGGCTGGCCAGCGAATTGCTGGGCCCAATTTAACGGATGCTCGGGAGGCCCCTGTTTTAATTATTTTGTTTAAAATAACAGCTATTACTATTATTGCTGTAAACTGTCAGGCGTGGGGCCCAATTTGGAGCAATCGGTCAAATAGGCCCAAGGCCGGCCCTGGTCACATGGCATAAAGATTTCGCGGGCAACGCCGGACATTACAGTAAGTCTTCTATGACAAAAATGATAAGACTTGAAACTTTTATCGGGTTGTTCTAGATTTAGAAGTCTTATTAAACTTTGCTAATCTCTGTATCAGTTTTTATAGCATGTTTATCACAAGACTTTTCTATCTATCTATCTATCTATCTATCTATCTATCTATCTATCTATCTATCTATCTATCTATCTATCTATCTATCTATCTATCTATCTATCTATCTATCTATCTATCTATCTATCTATCTATCTATCTATCTATCTATCTATCTATCTATCTATCTATCTATCTATCTATCTATCTATCTATCTCTATCTATCTATCTATCTATCTATCTATCTATCTATCTATCTATCTATCTATCTATCTATCTATCTATCTATCTATCTATCTATCTATCTATCTATCTATCTATCTATCTATCTATCTATCTATCTATCTATCTATCTATCTATCTATCTATCTATCTATCTATCTATCTATCTATCTATCTATCTATCTATCTATCTATCTATCTATCTATCTAACTATCTACATGCGTCTGTCTGCCTGATCAATTGTGAAGAACATGTTCAAGTAATGATGGGGATGGTGGTAGTTGTTCTGTTGGTGCTGGTGGTAATGGTGCTGGTGGTAATGGTGCTGGTGGTAATGATGCTGGTGGTAATGGTGCTGGTGGTAAGGGTGCTGGTGGTAATGGTGCTGGTGGTAATGGTGCTGGTGGTAATGGTGCTGGTGCTGGTGGTAATGCTGCTAATTGTCGGACGAGCGGGTGCTACTCGACCATGCCATGTCTAATGTCCAAAATGCACTGTCTAAATATTATGATTAAATGAGGCAGATATCAACGAACAGTCAACTGTCTTAATCTATCCATTTTATACAGAGCAGTTTCTATTTATTTTAGTTCTCTCTGTCTATTTATGTATCTATATCTACCTCCCTACCTACCGATTAAAAACTTTTTAAAGTTCTCTATATCAAAATCTGTTTTCCTATCTATCTATCTATCTATCTATCTATCTATCTATCTATCTATCTATCTATCTATCTATCTATCTATCTATCTATCTATCTATCTATCTATCTATCTATCTATCTATCTATCTATCTATCTATCTATCTATCTATCTATCTATCTATCTATCTATCTATCTATCTATCTATCTATCTATCTATCTATCTATCTATCTATCTATCTATCTATCTATCTATCTATCAAATCAAATCTAATCTAATCTAATCTAATCTAATCTAACTATCTATCTATCTATCTATCGTCTTAAACAACTACACAGGGACGATTTTTGCGTTTTTCCCTCGGGGATGGAACCATCTTTCACAGGGAGTCCTAGTTGGTTGTTAACTTGCGGGAGGAAAACACCAATCCTTAATCCTTTATCACAGATGATATTTAATAGATTAGATAAGTGATGACCATTAGCACCAGACATGACACTCTTTATGACATGATGTAATCCCAGGTGTCTGGTCAGGATACTATTGGTAAATGAGAATTGTAATCAGGTGGACAGTAAGCAGGTACCGACCCAGGTGAAAGAAGAATTCTTCTTTTTCTTCCTTTGGCTCTACAGCCCATTTAGGGCCATGGCCCGCCATACTACACTTCTCAACTTTTCCCGATCCATGGTCTTCTTCATCTACTCTCTCACTCCTATGGCTTTGTCTTTCTCCACTTCCTCCAACCATCTGCTTCTTGCCCTGCCTTTAGGCCTTTTCTCACTGGGTGTTGCCTTATATATTGCTTTTGGACCTCTGTTGTTTTCCATTCTTTCTATGTGACCTACCCACCTTAATCTATTCATTTTAATTTCAGCTGTTATATTTGGTTCTTCGTACAGTTCATACAGCAGGGTTCTGGTGCAAGATTTTTTTGGGGCCCCTCTTTTCAATATAAAGCAAAAAATAGTTTTGGCAGCTCAGCTTTCACAGTTTATTAGTATGTAAAGAAGTTGAAAAGTTAATGATTAAAATTAATACATATTATATTAAGTCAAATAAAAAAACTTGAAAAAGGTTTACATTTTTTAGTTTAAATGTTTAATGCAGCTGTTCAATTACTAGAATATATCATAAACAAATATACCTAAATTAAACCTACACAGAAAAGAATAATAAAAAAAAAATTATAAACAAATATTATTCAAACAAGGTCGCTTTGCGTGCTTTTTTTTTTTGGGCAAAACTACGAATTACAGTGTCAAAGTCTATTTCTTTGCAATTTCAGACTCAATACTAAGCCTACTTCCTATATACTTCCTACCAAACCAATAATATTAACTTGTTGAAAAACCACTTTTCGACTAAAGTGATAATAATGAGGTAAAGAATTGAAAATTTGTTTGATTGTTTGCCTCCTACAATTTGAAATGTTGTAATTTTTACGAACGCCACAACAGTAACAGGCACATCACCACAAGAAATCTTTAATGGGGAATCGTTTTGTGTTCGTTTTAAATCTTGTTTACCCTCCGAAATTTTTTTAATGGCATGTTATTTTGTTCTATATAAAGTTAAAACAGTTTTATTTCATAGAATAATTGTATCAATCATTTAAAATAAATTTTTACTAAGACGACAAATAGAACGCGTCATTTCGTATTATTATTTGACCGCGAATTTGTAATAGACTAAAAACAAAATGGTCGCTTTCTGTATTTAACAATTTTATTATAAACAGAATATCTGAAATAGAGTAGATAAATTTATAAGGATGTGGCTATTCGGACCCGGGTCCCAATAAAATCCGATTGTTATTCGGACCCGTGGCAAATATGCACTTAGCTTAGCTATATTTAAACTTTATTAGACGGAACCCGAAAAAATAATAATACTGAGTCCGCTTAGTGCAACCCTAGACACTGAGTAACGATTAAATCATACAATTCAAACAATTATAAAAAAAAATAAACAAAAATACAATAATAAAGTTTATGTATAGCTAAGCTAAGTGCATATTTGCCACGGGTCCGAATAACAATCAGACTTTATTTCGAATTATAAATAATAAATATAAATACTGAAGTCTTTAAAATATTTTAAATAATGTATCATTTTACTATTTGCTAATTTGATCATTGAAATAACTTTTTATTACTTATGAAAATGGTAACTAGTGAAACCTCGGTCGAAAAAAAATGATATGATTCTGGATGCACTGAAATGGTTTGTTTTTAGTAAAACCGACAATGCGTAGGCCTATATTTTTCAAGTTCCTGACTATGGGGGTGAACGCGGCAAAATTTGCATAACTTTTTATCAGCGGGATGTTTGCGTGGCGCAATTACAAAAATTTTGTCTCGTGTGATACTACCTTAATAGGGAGCCGGAGCCGTCAAATTTGTGGGAGCCGGAGCCGGAAAAAATTTGGCGGCTCCGCAAGCCTGATGATAACTATATAAATATATGTTTGATATACTTGCTACCAATAATATTAACTTGTTGAAAAACCACTTTTCGACTAAAGTGATAATAATGAGCGTAAAGAAAGGCCATCTCTATGATGTGCGGAGCCCGATAGAAAATTTTAATAGTGTGTGTCCCACCTCTAATCTGTGGGAAGGCCCAGATCTGACGTTATCTTACATCAGCTGGTGTAAGCCTGTAATGTGTAAAATTGAGTTGTCACAAAAAAAAATATTCCAACGCTTTGTTTAGAGAGCTTGAGAAGCCTGGATATTAAACAAGCGTGGTGCCCTTATAAATTCGGGGCCAGATTAACGGCGATCGTTCTAATCGGCCTATGGCCAGTCCTGGTGCCAAGCCAAGCTCTGTGCATGTAGGCCTATACTCTACTAAGCTATTGTAATCTACTCCTGGCTTTTGAAATATTTACAATTACGCATAACATTAAACCTTCAACCTGAAGCGCCCTGACAATACGATTAAATATTTTGCAAGATCCGTCTAATTCTAATATTTCTTAATCAAGCATTTTAACCAGGGGCAGATTTAAGGACTGATGCATAGGGCGGGCGCCCAGGGCTCCCGAATATTTAGGGACCCCCCCACACATAGCCCAATTTTTCACCCTTTGATTTTTGTCTCTTTTTCTAAATAGCCCAACAGTTTCCTCTGAACTCCGTTGGGGTTTTGTCCGCTGGGGGGTTTTGTCCGCTGGGGGGGGTTGTCCGCTGGGGGTTTTGTCCGGATACCCTCTACTGGCATAAATCCGCCCCTTATTTTAACCATTGTAATTAATATAAAACAGGCCACATTCGATATTAGTTTGTACTCAGAAAAAAAAGAATAAACATAGCTGATTATTTTCGTAAAAGCTTTCCAAAGATTGAGTAAAATGTGGATCTAAAATTTGAACTCATTGAAAGAAATATGAAAAAATTAACTGACGCGTTGACAAAATCTAAGATGAATAAAAATCTGGCAATCGTCATGAAGAAATTGTGATATTTTTTCAGCACGTAAAATTCTGGCTCGACCAGCTGGCCTATATAAAAAATAACTCTGGGAAATAAATTTCCGATGTTGACAATTATGATCACAAGCAGCATCTTGACAGCTTGTTTCTCTCTTTGGGAAATCCCGGACAGCTGTTTATCTACGTTACTTCGTTCTTTGTGGAATAAAAACTTTGCGGATTTTTTCATTTGGTAAACGGTTATTGCCGAACAAACGCACAGGGTAAGAAAACTCAGAGTTGGCAGTAGTATAGCTACGGATTTGTAGTAAGGCATTATAACGTGTTCGTAATTATAGTACAGCTTGTTGTATCTGTACAGGGCGATGGTGGAATTTAAATACGGGCTGTAGGCGTAGTAGATCTCGTAGATAAAATAGATAATGACGTAGGCACCAAACACCACGATGGAGATAGCGACCACGGCAACGAGTGTGAACTTCGATGTGAAGATGTCTTTGACTGCGAACGGCTTGCACACGCAAAGGCAGCGCTCCAGGGATACGTAAGTGGCCAGTGCGTAGGCGACGTAGCTCGCGAAGATGGGGGTGTAATCCACGTACGGGAAAGACATACTTTTCCACGTGGTCGCCGCCACTGGGTCGGACAGGCTGATGGGACCGTACATTCTGTGGAGGAGGCCGCTGAAGCACTTCACGAAATCCCAGAATGTGATGGACATCAAGGAGATGTTGACCCCGTCCTTGAACCCCTGACGCACAAACACCAGGCCGTTCAACGTGTTGGTCACACCGCCGAAACAGGAGAGGAATATCAGGGCCCAGAACCCGACGTATGTATCGAAGTAAACGTAAAGCTCATCGCTGACAATTTTATTGTAGCCGCCCTGTGTCGCGTTCATGTCTATGGGAGTTAATATACTAGGATAGAATAAACATTTAAGACACAGTTGTCTTCCCTTGGCGAGTTTCTTTCTTTATCCTTTCTTAAAAATTAACTTCCTATATAAATTGTATCGTTAAGTTCGATTTCGTTTCTCTTTCACTTCTTGTATCCAATTTTTTTGTATGTTAAATAATTTAAGAAAGTTTCCATCCTACCATCGGTCATGACAAAAGTGAGGTAAACAAACGAATTAAATTTACCAATATTTTTTTTATTCTGGTTGGTTGCGTGGGGCAATTAAAGTAATTAATATAATTGCACGGTGTACACACAAGTGCGTTAAAAGCGGGTTGAGGAAGTACAGAGTGTCAACAAATCAATGGACATGAGGGAAAATAAAAGCTAATTGTAGAATTTTCTTAAAGTTTATTTGCCAAATCGTTTCTCACAAAATAAATCAAAACAATTTCTATGAAAAACTTTTGTGTGTACATTGATGCAATTAGAACATTTTTTGTAATTGATACTATCTTTAATCAAAATAAATTGTGTCTGATTTGGATCAATGAATAAATTAATTTTAAGAACTCGTTGCTTTGTTTTCGCACTGATGAATATATTCGTAATACCTCCCCCCCCCCTTTCCCATGACCCTGTCCCACTTTGTGGAGATGTTGCACTTTATTTCTAAATTAAATTTTAATTGCTTCCAATAATATTTATCTGTACAGTTATTTTTTTAAAATTATAAATAAATCAGAATGAACTACTTCCCACTGAGTTTTATTTCTTTATGAAACTGTTTGTTTGTGAGTGTGTGTGTGTGGGGGGGGGGAGAACATGTCACGTGAATAAACTTTAGACCATTTTTTTTGCCATAACCTTTTTTATATTTATATAATTAATTTAATTCTATAATAATTGAACAAATTCATTAAATTTTTTATAAATATTGACAAAATAATTTGTTTGAAGAAAAAAACAAAACAAAAACAAAAACAAACAAACAGAATAATGGTTTTTAGCTAATGGGATTTAAAACAAAAAAAATAAAAATAAATCAGAAACTATAATTGATATTTTTTTATGGAGGGAACGGGGGTGGAAGTATTATTTTTAACAACATTTTCAGATCTGACTATTATTCTTGTTTCACTTCTGTCAATGGCAGTCTGTAACAGAGAGCAACACGGGCATATAGAGTCAAGTTATAAAAATGAACTCACAAATAAAAATTATATAAAATCAAGTCACCTATAAGTTATTTAAGTTTCTGTAAGTGTATTGAATAAATTGTACTTTTGCAATTTAATTAGAAATATTGCCTTAATAGTGACTGAGTCATTAAAAGATGTCACATATAAAAAAAATGGTAAGATGGTTAGCAATAACCTCTTTATTTTATTTTTTATTTTTTTTTTTTAAATTCTGTATACATTTTTTAATCAACTCAAAGTATTCCTAGACCCGATTCTTGAGCGTAATCGATTCCATTAGTCATCAAGTAAAATCTACGTACTGAGTTCAGGAAGTTCAGATACAGTTATGAGTTATATTATGATATACCCAACTGACACTGTTATTAGAGTTATATTATTTCACGAGTTGGTGTAGTAAATGTCAATAATTTTGGAGAAGTGTATTAATATTGTCACATACGTAGATATATATTCATAAGAAAGACCCACAACTAGACTTTCATTAAATACTTCACTCATTCATGCACATACGACTTGTAATTATACATCAATACGAATGTGGATATTTGGTAAGATTATTGTAGAGCAGTGGTTCACACACTTTTACGCTTAGCGATCCGCATGTAAAGAAAAACAAACATAACAGAGAGAGAGAGAGAGAGAGAGAGAGAGAGAGAGAGAGAGAGAGAGAGAGAGAGAGAGAGAGAGTATAAAAGTGGCATTAATTATATACATAGATTTTCCCCCGTTCAGTTTGTAGATTAACAAACTTTCAGTTTATGAACAATTTGAGAAATAGTTATAATCATGCACACATTGATTTTCAAATTAATCATAAAATGTACTTTTTGTAACGATTACAGAGTGCAATATTTGGAAGCATCTGTATTAGTAGCAATTTTGCATAGGGTTGGCAGATAACCTTTGCTAAGGGCCGCCACACACACAATAATTTACAATGGAAAGTTTGTGATATTGTGTATAGTCATTATGTATTAATTCAGTGCTGTTTTAAAGGGGACCCCTGACGGAGAATTATCTTTTTATGACCCCCCCCACACCCTTCAGACATTTAGCAGGTCCTCCATTTTTTTTAAATAGCGATGCACATTCTTTATAATGAAAATATGTGCAAGGACACTAAAAGGCTTGTGCCGTACCCAGGGAGTGGTGGGGGGGGGGGAAAGGGTGGTCCACCCCAGGCTGCATTTACATTTACTTTGTCGCATTTTATATGCACAGAAAAACTGCCGAGTTTATCTTTGTATGTCCAGTGACACTGCCAAATGAATTTCTATACGCCCAGCGGGCACTGGGAAGTAATGAAATCACATCCGTTAAGATAAATGAAAGTATAGTGTCAAAAGCAATAAGTTAACTATCTTTGTTCTATTTCAGACATGAAGTCTCAATGTTGCCAAGATTAAACTTTTCTCGTTAAAACATCTATTTTTCTCTTGATGTTATTTTTTGTTGTTGTTGTTGTTGAAATAGCCTATTTTAATGCAATTATTTTATTTCCTCTTAATTCGAGCTTATAATAGTATGTGGGTGCTCTGTTAAGCGAGGGGGGTTGATTCAGAATTGAAAAAAAAAAGGATAGACACCACTTTTTAGCAAACAATTTAGTAGTTTCATTAACATTGTCTGATTTCCTAAACAGGAGAGCCATTTTATGATTAAAACCTTTTTTTTTTCTATTTTATAAAAAATGTATTTCGACTTCAAAAGATTTTTAGTATTTTGTATAGGTTATCTTGTATAGGCCATGTTGTATAGGTTATGTTGTATAGGTTATGTTGTACAGGTTAGCCTATGCTGTATAGCAGTGTTTCCCAAACTTTTTTGACCCACGGACCCCTTTTTATAATCAAAACTTGCTCACGGACCCCCAAGTGAAAAAGTTACAAAAATGCATAGGATTATTTGTTTTCTTTAATTAATTGAATTGTGTCGCAAATCATTGTCTGCTATCCAGGAATATCAACACTGAATCAAAGAACGCATACAATTTGATTTAAACATGCACCTTTAGAAAGCGAACGTATTTCTGTGTGATATAGTAAACGGTTATCTTCTTCGTCATTTTTCAAACAAAGTTGAGAAAATATCTCATTTAAGGCATTCCATCAGATTTTATTAACTGCTTGAATGACTAAATCTAGTGATCCATGCAAACGTTCACTAAGATTTTTTGCGACCAAATGATGTCGATGAATGATACATAGCACTGAAAATACATTTGGTGCAGCTTGTTTTAAGTATGCCAGAAAGCCTCTTCTTACCATTGCCGGAGCACCATCAGTAGCAACAGAAATTAAATTAGTCGAGAGTATAGCTTTTACACTGAAAAATCTTTTTAATTCAGTAAATAACGTTTCGCCTTTTGTACCGTTTTCCGAACATATAGCAAAATTTTTCTTCTTTACAAAGCTAAAAAGTAAAGCTTCGGTTCCTGGAAAAGTGAACCAGTGCCGTAGTGCCCGGGGCACAATACCTTTTACTACCTTTTTAGCGCCCCCCCCACACATTCTAAAACCATATAATATATGTAAAATATACCGTTTACTACCTTTTTAGCGCCCCCCCCCCCCACACATTCTAAAACCATATAATATATGTAAAATATATCATTTACTACCTTTTTAGCGCCCCCCCCACACATTCTAAAACCATATAATATATGTAAAATATACCATTTACTACCTTTTTAGCGCCCCCCCACACATTCTAAAACCATATAATATATGTAAAATATAACATTTACTACCATTTAGCGCCCCCCCCCCCACATTCTAAAACCATATAATATATGTAAAATATACCATTTACTACCTTTTTAGCGCCCCCACACATTCTAAAACCATATAATATATGTAAAATATATCATTTACTACCTTTTTAGCGCCCCCCCACACATTCTAAAACCATATAATATATGTAAAATATACCATTTGGCTTCACTTTGTGAGTAGCACCCGGGGGATGATGGCCCCCTTGCCCACCCCTCTGAAGTGAACTCGTCAAGCTGTATAGAAAATTCAGATGTGTTTGAGTAATCACATAAAGAATTTTCAACGGATTGAGCCATTTCGTCAATCTTTCTTTGTACTATATAATTACTCAGTGTAATTCTTTTTATAATGTCGAAATGTGGTTTTTGCGAAACTGTGTGTATTACAAAACTAGTAAAATAAGTTCTTCATCAATAATATACAGCTTTCTAGACTCTGCATTCGATAAGAAGCATGCAGTCCTCATCATCTTGCTTAGATGTTGTCCCAAAGAATTGTTGCAGTGACGTTTTTCGGCCTTTTGGCTAATATCAAAACTGTATTATCTGCACTATAATGGATCTTAGCCAATTTGGCTAGCCTGGTCTAGAAGGCATACCATAGTCTGTGGGTAAAAGGTCATTGGGGTTCCCCTGACAAGGAAAAAAAACTTTTAGCGATGGGGGTGGTCAATGTACTCTGTCCCACACCGTCGCAGCCTGCCATTTCTGGCGGGTAGTCAGGCACATTACAACCTCCCCTCTGTCCGAGTGGCAGGAAAAAAACCTTGCATTGCCATTCTGGCCGATCAGCAGTACACACACCGTGCTGGTCTGATCAGTCCAGGCATGTCTTAATAACCGTTTTCTATGCCGTGCCGATAGATTGTGGGGAAACAATATAGTCAGAATTTGATGACGCCACTTCCACATACTACGATGTCTAAAGCTAGACTGTAATAATTGTACTCCTCCTGAGTTCACAATTAGCCTATATTTCAGTTCATGTTCATGCAGTTATACTAAAGAATCAAATATTACTATTGTTACTTTCAACCGGCGTCGACTTAGTATATTTTAGTGTTGTTCACTGTTGTTGGAACAACTAATAAAAGTTTTAAAAAGGCTCGCAACATAAATGGATCATAATTTTACTATTTTACATTAAACCTTTCACGGACCCCCTGGAGTTGTTCAGGGACCCCCAAATTAATTTTAATTTTCCACGGACCCCCTGAATGGCACCGCGGACCCCTAGGGGTCCGTACGGACCACTTTGGGAAACACTGCTGTATAGGATTAGCTGTATAGTTTATGTTGTATAGGTTATGTTGTATAGGTTATGTTGAACAGGTTATGTTGTATAGGTTATGTTGAATAGGTTATGTTGTATAGGTTATGTTGTATAGGTTATGTTGTATAGGTTGTTTAGGTTATGTTGTATAGGTTATGTTGTATAGATTATGTTGCAGGTAGCCGTTCATACTTCATATTCTTCTGTTGTTTACTGGCGGGTCGCAAATAACGAACAAGTTTGAGAATCACTGTCTTAAACTGTAGAAAAAAACCAACCATTCCATGCCATGCAAAATCGGCATAAAAAGTATTTTATTAAGAATATAGAGACCTTAACCACAAGCCTAGAGACTTGTAGAAACCTTTCAGAAGATACTTAATTCTTAGACTCGATATCTACTCTTGGGATCTTGATCATTTACACAACACTGGACAAAGGACAACAAAAAAATCCACTGTAGATATAACATGTATGATGGAAGATCAAGAAGTCAATATCTCATAATAAACACAACCTCTCAAGATTTCCATGATAATACTTTTTTAGCACATAGATTAATTCGCTGGCCCTTCATGCTGTAATGGATGCTTTCAATCATATTTGTGATTCATAGTCCACTAAGAGACCTGTTCCTTTTCCACGACCCACTAAGACCATGCCCCCTCCCCAGCCCCCGGGCCTTGGATCAAATGGCACTGAGCCGCCCAAGAAACATTACATTATTTTCTTTTTTATTTACTGTAAGCGGCATTGGCTTTGTAAAGGGAAACAATCTAAAATATAAATAATCGACGCCCCCCTCCCTCCAAGTTCCTCAACGGCCATTGGTGAAATTATCAAACGTGGACCGGTCCGCGGCGAGAAAAAGGTTGGGGACCACTGCACTGCACTGAGAGACCTGTTTGGTTTCCCCATGAAAATAAAAGAAGGCGTAAAGAAAAGTAAAATTAATTCCTCACACTCTGAATTTGGTAGCTTTTTTTTTTCTGCGACCCAATTCAAATTTGCTCCTGACCCCTACAGGTCGCGACCCACACTTCTATAACTACGGATTTACATCAATAGTAACCAAATGAGATCGGCAGTGCCCGATGCGGCGATTCGTTGAATGTGTGTGGGTCTAAATAAACAACTGTTTACAGTATTTATACATTCTCAACTGTGTGGCTCTGTATAGTTAGTTTTTTCAACTACAAAAAAACCGTAACGGGGTACCATATGACCTCGTAATGGGGTACCGATTGACCTCGTAATGGGGTACCAAATGACCTCGTAATATGGTACCATATGACCTCGTAATGGGGTACAATATGACCTCGTAATGGGGTACAATATGACCTCGTAATGGGGAACCATATGACCACGTAATGGGGTACCAATTGACCTCGTAATGGGGTACCAATTGACCTCGTAATTTGGTACCATATGACATCGTAATGGGGTACCAATTGACCTCGTAATGGGGTACCAATTGACCTCGTAATATGGTACCATATGACTTCGTAATGGGGTGCAATATGACCTCGTAATGGGGTACCAATTGACCTCGTGCGCGACCACCAATGATCTATAGATTTAAATTTGTATGTAATAAAATGCTAACACGTAAAAATAAAGTATTCATACCATTTTTATTGTTTAAACTCTTTAACTTATGAAAAATAATTAGAACAGAACAAATTACACCCAAACCCAAGCCGATGTGAAAGATAATTAATTAACAGTAGTAAAGAGAAAACAAACAAATCACATTTAAAGTTTACAAAGATGGATTAGATTTGATAGATTTAGATCTACGAAACATTTCGTAAAATGTGGCTCTGAAATTGGAGCTCATGTTGAGATAAATAAAAAATATAACACATGCATTCAGAAAGTCCAATACATACAAGAATCTTGTAACGGTCATAAAGAGGAAATGGTAATGCCTCAATGCGTAATACTCTGGCTCAGTCAGCTGTGCCACATAGCTGACCATTCGAGGAAACAGGTTTCCAATCTTGACCCCAATTATTGTCAACAGCATTTTGGACACTTTTTGTTCCCGAACGGAAATTCCCGTTGTTGTCGCGTTTCTGGTTTTGTCTTTGGCAAATTTGGTGGATTTCCTCAGGTAGAACAAAGTCACTGATGAACAGAGACAAAGAATGAGAAAACTGACGAATGGCAAAACTATACCTAAAGCGTTGTAATAAGGCATTATAATTTTCTGAGTTTTGTAATAGAAAGCGCTGTAATAGAAGAAAGGCAGTATAATACGGAATTCTGGGACATACAGGTAATAAATGTCGTAAATGAAGTATACTACAAAGAAGGAACCGTAAACGACCACCGAGATGGCGATGACCATAACGAGTGTCACTCGCCTCGTGATGATGGACTTGACGGTGAAGGGCCTGCTCACGCACAGGCATCTCTCCACCGAGACGTAGGCCGTGAGCGAGTAGTTGACGTAGCCGGCAAATATGGGGGTGTAGTCGATGTATAAGGTGAAGGTCAGCCACAGGTAGGACACCAGAGGGGACACTGCGTGTATGGGACCGTACAGCCTGTGGATCAATCCCGTGGTACACTTGACCAGGTCCCAGCACGTGATAGCCATCATCGACACGTTGACGCTGTCCTTGAACCCTTGCCTGATGAACACCGCGGCGTTGAGGCTGTTGGTGACCACCCCGAAACAGGAGAGCAGCAGCAGCGTCCAGAGATTGACCGCCACCTCAAAATAGGAATAGAGTTTCTCGCTGACGATGTAGTTCAGGATGTAGTCACTGGCACTGAAGTTCATCTTTCCCTTTTCTTTGAGATGTAATACTTGCTATTTATCTCCCTTTTTAACGTTTCTATTTCGTGAAAAAAAAAAACATCAGTTCTTACATTAATAGCATGCACATGCATGTTGCTCTTTGTAATTATCTTACCCTGTTTTTTTTTTTGGTTATGTTCTGTGCTATTTTAAAAAAAAATGAATACCTTTATATATAAATAAGTATTTATGCAATTTAAAACGCCATATACAATTACTTTGTGAAGTCGACAGATCAGACACATTTAATCAACAAAAAAAAAATGTCTAAAAACTCAGGATACTTTGTCTTGATACAACATTTCAACATAAACAAAATCATGGTTGGAGTAACTACGTTACTTAACTCTCGTATTTCAAGCCTCCTCTCTTCGATTTCGTTAGTTTCGTCCCTTAGCACAAATCTCAAATGTTTAATGAAATCTTTTTCGTATGAAAGAATAAAGTGAACGGAATCAATACAAAATTAAAAACAACAATATACATTTACTAGACAACATTATTTTCTTTCTTTAAAAAAAAATATAAATACTGGCTTTTAAGTCGATGAAGGATACGATATACTATACTATTTCGTCGTTGTATGATTAAATCAGTTGTTAAGTTCAAAATTTCAAACATTAAGAAATAAAGTGTGAAAATAATTATCTACTTTATCAATATCTGTTTTTTTTTTAGCCTAACAGTAATCTATAATTGAAATTATTCATTGGTTATTTTTTTAACCACACGCAATTTAGCTCATTCAAAATATAATCACAGGAATTTTCAAAATTACATGAGCATTGCTGCAGGAAAGTTGTCATTCTGATAATTAGTGAAATTTGGATCCTAAATAATTATACTTAGCACCAATTCAACACATATTTCGTGTAATTAAAACAAATTTACTATCATTTAGGGTATCGATTCAAACAACTCACGAGGTATCGATTCTGTTTTTTTTTTAACTTTTTTTTTTTGTAAAGTAAATGAATCAAACACAGTTTATGTTCTAATTCGTACAAAGCCAAATGGAGATTACATTTCAAACACACTTCTATGTATTGTGTATTACCTAATGACACTCGCTAAGAAAGCTAATATTTTTAAAACCTAAGTCATCTATAGTGCGGGACTTATGGCCGAGTGGTGTAGGTACTCGTCTGTTAACCTGAGAGTCCACACAATCCAGTGCCGAAACTAGCGATTTGGTGGCCCGGGGGCTTGTTGGCCTCTTTGGGGGGGGGGGGGGGCTGCATTTTGGCATTCGACATCATGACACGAGTTAATGAACTTACTATCTAATGCAAAAAAAAAATTGGGGGCTCCCCCTCAAGCTGGGGTCCGGGGGATTTTCGAATTGGTACCTCCCTCTCTCCCTACCCTAAGTACGCCTCTGACACAATCCCTTTATATGACGAGGTTATAGAAACAGACGAATTCTACACTTCATGTGCCCCGATGGCCCACTAGGGCTAATGAAGCTTTACTTAACTATCTACGTTGTTTTACTGAATGACAAAATCTCTACTCAAATGGTTATATTGACATTATTACAATAACTTATTTTTGACAATATTAAATTAAATTTATTCACGTATAAATGTAATAACAAACGTAACACGTTAAGAACAACAGAAGACATTTGTAAAAAAAGAGAAAATATTTTTCTGCACTGAGATGCTTCAATCCTTTTATTAACCTGCCGAAACTAAACTGTTCATCTTGAAAGGGGCCGTCCATAAAGTACGTCACGCTCCAAGAGGGGGGGGGGAGGGTATAAGAAAGTGTGACAGTTTGTGACAGGGGGAGGGGGGTCAGGCCA
>JAGDYQ010000024.1:2199066-2234066 GCA_021962125.1 Bulinus truncatus
TACAAGCTGTGTTTCTGTGTATTATACAAGCTAACTGTGTCTCTGTGTATTATACAAGCTAACTGTGTCTCTGTTTATTAAACAAGCTAACTGTGTCTCTGTGTATTACACAAGCTAACTGTGTCTCTGTGTATTGTACAAGCTAACTGTGTCTCTGCGTATTATACAAGCTAACTGTGTCTTTGTGTATTATACAAGCTAACTGTGTCTCTGTGTATTATACAATCTAACCGTGTCTCTGTGTATTATACAAGCTAACTGTGTCTCTGTGTATTATACAAGCTAACTGTGTCTCTGTGTATTATACAAGCTAACTGTGTCTCTGTGTATTATACAAGCTAACCGTGTCTCTGTGTTTTATACAAGCTAACTGTGTCTCTGTGTATTATACAAGCTAACTGTGTCTCTGTGTATTATACAAGCTAACTGTGTCTCTGTGTATTATGCAAGCTAACTGTGTCTCTGTGTATTAAACAAGCTAACTGTGTCTCTGTGTAATGGGTAATTCTTGATTTCCTCGAATTTTCACAAATAGTTAAAGTAAGACCCTTAGAACACGTTTCAGAGCCCTTGGTAAAAGAAGGCACCGCCAACTGCTAACTGAAATTATCGGAGCATATTTTGTCACTCATTGAAAATGTGTTCAAATTTACATTGAGGGGGTGGGGTGGGGTGGGGGAAGAGTTATGGGATGTAAGGGAAGGGGAATCGTGTGTGTTGATCGGTTTCTTTATGACAGATTCAAGTTTTGTGGGAAAAAAAATATCAACTCTGCAATTTTATGTTTTGGATATTGTCCAAGTTAAGAAAAAAAATGTACTTTTACAATAACATTTAGGTCAGTGCAAAACAGTATCAACACGTACACCATAACACATGAGCTCAAGTACAACTGACACGCCTATATGTAGGGGGCGTGTAAAGGGCGCCGTCCATTACATCACATTAACACACCCATACAGTCTAAAGGCGGGAATTGATCGCTCGACTACCCACGTGAAGGTATCGAGTTCGAACCTCATTGAGTACCAGGACTTTTCTCGGATATGATCGATGTCCCATAGTACACCCAGCCTATAAATGTACATCTGGCATTTGGTGGGGGGAAATTGGTGGCAGCTGGTCAGACAACAAGATCCCACAAAAACGCCGTGGCTACAGAAACATGTAAATTATGCGGGAAAACTGTACAACGTTGATTCAGAGGTGATACATTCACATTGATATCAACATACATACATAATGACATTCGTATCTGTAGACACCAGCAACACAGACAAGCGCCTTAACACTAGACATAAACAAAACAAAAAAAAAAAATTGAAATATCATCGTATTACATGCACTCGGTACACAGGAGGAGATATTGGAGCGGGGGAAGAGGGGGGGGGGAGGGATTACACACATCGGCACACTAAGGTCAGTCAGGGTAGTGTATAGGTTACAATGACCTAAACCAAACGTGTGCTTCCGACATCGTCCCTACCCCCACCCCCCCAGCCTCCAGCAGAAACTTCCAGAGCGCCATGAACTAGGAAGTTGAAATGTTAGAGATTTGATTATATCACACACTAGATGCTAGCAGGATTGATTATCTTCAAAGATTTATAATGTTCGGAGAGAAAGATAAAGAGAGTATGTGACAGTATGTGTGTGTTGTGGACAGCGAGAAAGACAGAGGCTGGCATTTAAAAACGATTCTATTTGTTTGTTTTGTTTTGTTATAAAAAAGTTATTACTATGACAACTTGATTTTTCACGAATGGTTCTATAAGGCTCAATGGAAGCGGAAAAAGTTGTTTACATCGAATCTGTTCCTTATCTGAAAAAAAAAGTTGTTTTAAATTTTTTTGGTATAAAACTATATTTGTACAAATACTATACGATTATTATTGATAATATTATTTATAATACAAAAAGATAAGGATGAAACAAAAAAATTAAAAACATTATGCGTCAGCAGGGAATTGAACACGGAAGGCAACCATGCTAACCTTTACACCACTGACGCTTGATGACTTTGTGGGTCTGTAAAACTACTAGTTGTAAATTTACGTTGCTAAGAATTGCTCCAGGCGTGGGATAAATAGGTTTATTTTAAAACACAGTGTTGATGAATACATGTATCTCTATTTTGTACAACTTTATTACATGAAACTCAATTAAGTTTTTTTTTTCTGTACCTGTGGGTGGCTAAACAAAAAAAGGAAACAACACAGTAGGCCACAAAGAGTAAAAGTTTAATAAACACTTTTACTAACTCATTAGTAGGCGTACTCTTTTAAAACAAACAAACAGACAAACAAACAAACAGTGTTATTTCTTTGAACTCAACCGTGTCTTTCACTTGATTTTCTTGAAACTGTTGTGGGTTTCCCTTGGGCGTGGGAGGGGCTGGTATGGGCAGAATGGGTTGACAATGTATGCAACCACCAGGCACTCCGAGAGGTGGGGGGAGGGCGGGGGGGTCATTGCCAGGGGGCCCGCATCTGTAAGGTGGCCCGGGCGCCCCGACCATGTCAATTTTTTCACGACTTATTGTTCATTATGTCCTGCCCTGGAGCCCGTGTTGGTTCTCGGCACCACTGGCAACCACCTATGGCCCCCCTTCCCCCCGGGGGGGGGGGCAACAAATAATTTTTTTTTATCTGGTTCTAAAATGGACCAGTTTGGTACGTTGTCTAAAAAAGAGCATTTCCCCAAACTCTCCTTGTGTTTCAGATTACCTGTAGCCCCCCCCCCCCAAGCGTCAGGTCACTGTACGTAACACCATTATATCCTATAGCAAACCCTGTCAGGGTTTCTCAAACGTTCGCGTAAGGAAAAAAACAATTATTAAGTTTATTGTTATGCAAAAGCTGCACTTTTCAATTATTTATTGATTCCTCCCCCCCCCCCCGCAACACACCTGAACTTTTGTCCGTGACCCAACACACAATTTGAGAGCCAGTGAACTATGCGGCGCTCTGAAAGTCGTAGTGAGTATTTGATAAAGTATTTGACGTGATAGAGAATTACACTCTGCTAATTTTGAAAAAAAATTATAACACTAGCTTTTACAAAATATAAAATTAATAAATATTGTTATGAAAATAATGTATAGACTGTTTATCTTTTTTCTGTCACTTCCTCTTTATCTTTATGTGAGTGTTAGATAACAGTACAGTATAGTAAAGAATAGAATAGTATAGTATAACATAGTACGGTACGGTACGGTACGGTACGGTATGGTATAGTATAGTATAGTTACCATGAGTTTTTTTTTTTTAGTTTGTATTACTTCCTTTTTATCTTTATGTGAGTGTTAGATAACAGTACATTATAGTAAAGAATAGAACAGTATAGTATAACATAGTACGGTACGGAACGGTACGGTACGGTGTAGTATAGTACATGTATAGTTACCATGAGTTTTTTTGTTTGTTTTAGTTTGTATTAACTCTCTTCTTTCCAGATAAAAGGAATAGTGCGTTTTTAACTGTTGAAGTTTGTTATAAAAGTAATTCTATTTTAAATACATAGATAGGCAGCATCAAAACAAACGATATAAGTCGGTAAAACCTCGAAAAAAAAATAACTTAGGCTCCAGGGGGAGTCGAACCCTCGACCTCCTGCTTACTAGGCAGGCGCTCTAACCAACTGAGCTATGGAGCCCTATCTACAGAGACATATTATTTATAACTTTATTAAAACAGATGGTGAATTAAAAAAAAAGAAACTTACACAATAACCTTTTCACGGTCTATGGTTTGATCGGATTAAATTTAAGTTAGACTGAGCACTGGAAAAAAAAAAGTGAATGTTAATCGATTGATCTATTTCAAATATCCTGGGAATGTTCAAAGTTTTTTTACGACCATCGTGTCGAGAAAGAGAAACAAAAATAGTATAAAATAAAGAAAATGTACAAAATTAAACGCCAACTTTCTCTATTTGAGTAACGTTCTCATTTGTTGGGATTTCACGAGTTCAAATCAGCTCGCGTCCATCACTTTGAGAACCGTGTAATTAATGTTTTTTTTTGTTATTGTGTTACATAACATTATGAAACAATATAAGTTAGATACGACGCGTAGAGCCCACATATTAGATATTATACATTAGACATTATTACATCTCATCTGTGGTAAAGACTCAGTTATGTAATCAGAGGTAAGGGTGTGTATGTGTGTTTGTGTAAGGGGCCGGGGTTATGTGTTCTACGATGTTGCAATGGGGTCATATGTTATATAATCTTATTATTGGGTCATGTGTTATACGATGTTGCAATGGGGTCATATGTTATATAATCTTATTATTGGGTCATGTGTTATACGATGTTGCAATGGGGTCATATGTTATATAATCTTATTATTGGGTCATGTGTTATACGATGTTGCAATGGGGTCATATGTTATATAATCTTATTATTGTGTCATGTGTTATACGATGTTGCAATGGGGTCATATGTTATATAATCTTATTATTGGGTCATGTGTTATACGATGTTGCAATGGGGTCATATGTTATATAATCTTATTATTGGGTCATGTGTTATACGATGTTGCAATGGGGTCATATGTTATATAATCTTATTATTGGGTCATGTGTTATTATATGATGTTACAATGGGTTTATGTGTAATATAATGTTTTAATGGGATCGTATGTTATAATGTTATATTGGGGGGGATGGGCATATTTTGATTATTATTTAATTTTATATACTATTTCGGTTTCGGTACACTTAATAAAATATTTTTTTAAGTCTAAAACTAGTCCCTTATTTCAATAGGCTAATATCTCTATCTATCTATCTATCTATCTATCTATCTATCTATCTATCTATCTATCTATCTATCTATCTATCTATCTATCTATCTATCTATCTATCTATCTATCTATCTATCTATCTATCTATCTATCTATCTATCTATCTATCTATCTATCTATCTATCTATCTATCTATCTGTCTGTCTGTCTGTCTGTCTGTCTGTCTATCCATCTATCTATCTGTCTATCTGTCTGTCTGTCTGTCTGTCTATCTATCTATCTATCTATCTATCTATCTATCTATCTATCTATCTATCTATCTATCTATCTATCTATCTATCTATCTATCTATCTATCTATCTATCTATCTATCTATCTATATTATAATTAATCACAGTGAAGCGAAGCATTCTGTTGTGTCAAAAAAAAAAACCTGTTATATCAGACAGAGATACTGCCATCTGGCTCAGACCATAACTACAAGAGTTGCGCTGAATGCCGCTGATCAAGCAGAAAGCCTGGTTGGCCCCGTGGGGGGGGGGTTCTTTTTTTTTAACATTCCAGAAACCCCGGACCGTTTCCCGGTCACGCGACCTGGCAGCGATGTTTGCCCATTGGTACGTCTTTAGTCTTCGGTAAGTCCAGGCCTGTCAAACCTCTAAAATATTACATTAGCCTTAATCCTAATACGATTAAATCCACGCCACGGCCTTCAGAGGCGGTGTTTTGCGTGACGGGGGCTCCGTTAGCCGCCCCCACTAGAACCGTATTTACTTGTTTGTCTCCTTTTCTGTAGCCAGGGAAATCGTGTGTATGTGTGTGTGTGTGTGTGTGTGTGTGTGTTTGTCCGATGTTTCAAAAGCATAGGGTGAAAGGTCAAGACAACAGATACGGCTGAGTGTGATTTGTCTTTGACGGGATTAAAGGGAGTTAAATATTAAAAGAAAGAAAAAAAGAGTTACTTGCCTTTTGACAATTTGAAAATTTAATAACAGATCCTTCTCCCATCGCCTCCCCCCCCCTCCATATATTGGATGTATTTAAAAGTTTGTGTGGGTGGCTGTGTGGGTGGCTGTGTGGGTGGCTGTGTGGGTGGCTGTGTGGGTGGCTGTGTGGGTGGCTGTGTGGGTGGCTGTGTGGGTGGCTGTGGGGGGAGGAGGGGGGGCGGTTAAGGGGAGTTAAGAGATATTTTAAAAGGATTAACGGGGAAAAAAAAACAAACGACAGGGACTGACAACTACTGTTGGTATAACATTTCCAAAAATGGTCGAGAAAGAACAGCAACATTGGTTCTTTGTGTTTCAAGTTGTAAGACCTTAGTGCTGGAAGTACTTAAGTCTTAAGTTTTGATGTAAATGTTTTGCGTCAAGACTGTTGGAAGCAGTCTGAAAGTGATGGCAAGTGATGGGGCAAGTGATGGCAAGTGATGGTGGCAAGTGATGGCAAGTGATGGCAAGTATCCCATAAACTGTGACATAATTTACTCACAGATTTCGGTTTATAAACATGTGAGCAAAGTAGTTTTTGGTTTTAGTGGTCTCCGTTAAAATTATGGTATTCTAGAGTTGATTAAATGTGTAAAAAATGAAAAAAAAAAAAAGACAAGATTTCAGGCTTCAGTAATTTTCAGTTACTTTACTACACAGAAACTATTTATAGAAACACAAGAAATCCAACAATATAACGATAATAAAGTAACTGTTAACAATATGTGGTGAACCTTAGTAAAGTAATTCTTACGACATACGAATATTGTGACTCCTTAGTTAAGTAATTATTACAAAGTCGGTGTTAAAAGGTGTTAAGTCGGACTTCTTGGTGTGTGTGTGTGGGGGGAGGGGGGGCGGGGGTTTTCAAAACTTTTTTCGATTCGCGACCCACTTTTTAGACAGTTTAACTCAACCACCCACCAACCCTTCAAGATAAACAAGTATTAAAGTCTTAATGTTGCCAGCTTTATTACAACAGTCAATGTAGACAATGGCTTAAAGCTTACATCGCCTAATTCAATACAACAATCAAAAGATCAATTATCGATGTCTCCTCCCCTCGTTGAAACCATTTATTTTTTTTAAATAAAATAACAATTAGTTTTTTTTTTTTAACATGGAGAAATAGAATCAAAATTATGAACTATATTCCATTAGGTTATTTATAACATTACTGACGACTCACTTGAAATTACTTCGCCATTATTGGTGGGTTGGGATTCACACTTTGAGAGTCACCGAGTCACTGTGCTAGGTTTTTATAAAGCGCTTCAAATCTTTCTGTCTGATTGTCAATCTTTCTGACCCTTTATCTATAATTATGATTGTCTGTCTTGAAATTGATATACATTACAAACATGTAAACGGGTTTGAACGAAATAATCAAATCAAAGCTGTATCCTTTTCAAGGAATCAAACTTACGAAAAGTTTTATTAACAAACAACACAGGGCGAAATGATTATTTTTTTTAATCAAAAAGAAAATCAATATATATACAGTTTCATTGGACATGAAATGAACATATGCACAGCTATGACGTCACTTCCTTTGTTTAATAACGCAGATGTCACATGGGAATAGTTTGGCTTTTACATTTTCACAAAACAGATATGAAAAAATCAGACCGTGAGAGATGGATATAAGCAGACGAGCATGAATGTCAGAAGATAGACACGCTGAATGTCAGAGTCTGTTCCTCCCTGTGACCACGTTGACAGATGCACGTGGTCTCCATAACTTTCTGATCACAATTTGACACATGGCCAGATTTTGCCGGGTTTCCCCGTTGCCTAGAACTGCTGGAATTTATTATATTGGTTTTAATATTGGCGTGTTCTTGAAACCTTTTGTGGTTGAACGGAGAATTGTGGATATTTCTACATTTACTGTCTATGTTGTATCATTCTGATGTGTTGACTGACATTTGGAATGTTCTGGACAGAATAAATTTGTTAATAGTTCATTTTACGTTAAATATATATATATATGTATATATGTATATATGTATATATATATATATATGTATATATATATATATATATATATATATATATATATATATATATATATATATATATATATATATATATATATATAACTGTATTAAATATATTAGTGCATAAAAAATACACTCAAAATTAAACAATAATAATAACAGCAACAAACAACAAGAAATATCAACTATAAACATCGTTAGACCAAAACTATTTACAAATCATAAAGTGCTCATTATCCATATTCTATAAATAAACTTAATTTAACTTTAAAAAAAAAAAATTAGGCCAAGTTTATCCTATATTTATTTAGTCGTGCAGTGAGAGTTTTTGATGCTGTTAATGAATGAATGCATAGGGGGCCTATATTTTGACATCTTTGTTTTGATGTGACCTGACACAGGAAGACACATTATGACACGATGCGCGCACACATACGCGCGCACACACACACACACAATTTAATGTGAACTAATTAACAGACATATTATCAGGCCCACGGACAAAAATTTCGGGCCCCTGGGCAGAGCTGTCATGCGCCCCCCTCTCCCCGTGCTGATAATAATATTTTCAAAAGTTGATTGGCCAGCTCAGTCCGGCCCCTAAAACTAGCCGGGCCCCTGGGCATTTGCCTCCCTGCCCCCCCCTCCGCTCTCGGCGGCACTGTATAGTATCTATATATACATTATACTATATAGTCTTTAGCGACAATTTCAGTAGTTTTTGCATCATTTGTAACCTGTGTGGAAAGGGAAAGTTAAAAAAATAAGTTTCATTATAATTACATCAAAGTTTGTTTTTTATTCTCTATGACCAGAACAGAGAGGAGTAGTTAATTCCCCTGACTGACAACAACAGGTGATCGGTGAACGTTTTCCATTATTGGATTAGAAGATCTAAGAGATAAACTTCAGCTCATTATAGTTGTAAGCTTAATCTATTCAGTTGGTTAGAGCGCCTGCCTAGTAAGCAGGAGGTCGAGGGTTCGACTCCCCCTGCAGCCTACGAAGTCATTTCACTTACATTTTTTGGCAATTTTTTTTTTCGCTGACTTGTTAGCTTAAATAAATATTATAACACATTTTTTAAAACTTTGAAGCCAGTTAAATAGTATTATCTTATCTTTTTAAAAGCAAAAAAAAAACAAAAAAAAAACAAACTAGGATTGAAACCAGTGATCTGCGTCACACAGGGCAAACTTACAAGCAACTTAAATCCATTATGACGTTAAAAAAAAAAGACAAAACACGTTTACTCAAAAATTAATTTGAAGTTGATAACAGTTGATTCGTCAAACATTAAACAGCCGATGGAGGTGTGCAATATGTGTGTGTGTGTGTGGGGGGGGGGTTGGGGTGGGGATATACTCGTCTCTGATATTTGCCTCAGCATGAATCTGTTAAACTGTGAGTAAGTAAACATTAACAACAACAACAACATTGCTAAGTGTAAACACATCAAGAGGAAATGTTGACTAAACAAGTAAAGTCAATGGAATGATGTCGCCCTAATCCACAGTTAATCAACAGTTAATCCCAGGGCCTAGATACTCTTGACTTTCTCAATAACAAAAACTGCTTCAAGTTTTAAAAAAAAAAATTTAAAAAATTGAATTTTATATTTTGAAATTTGATTTACATCTTGTAAAGGGAAAGGTTTAGAAAGGGATATGACGCCATCAAAGGAAAGTTGACCACCGTTGACTGTTCAGAGTTTTTTTCATCTAAAGGAAATTTTATTTTTGTTGAAATATGTTTATTTTACTTGCGCTACATAAAATTATTCAATTGGAGAAAAACGTGGCATGATTTACAAAACGAGTATTTCTCAAAAGGATGAGAATAAAAAGAGGGGGTTGGGGGCGGGTGTGAATGAGTCAAGCCGTTCTTTAGGTTTAGTAGGCGAGTACTTAGACTCTCCAACTGGTAGAGCCCCCCCCCCCCCATTCATTATAAAAGAAGGCGCCGAATGGTACTTTTTACCATGGGCTTATCCCTGGAAGTAACTACCTAACTCCACGGAAAGAACGGTTATATATAAAAGGAGGGGGGGGGGGTGTGTGGTACGATGAAATGCATGCATTCTTTTGTTTTAACTATATCTGGCTCTTTAGATCCAAATTTACAAAAGCACGTGACATTAAGGGGGCGTGTGTCTCCTGTACACACCGATGCGAATAAGGTTATGTGTTCTCCTGTACACAATTGTGTAAACACTTTCTGTACATAATTTGTTAGTTCAAACTATCGTGACCTACATTAATAAGTATACGCATACTGGTAATAATAAAGAAACATGGAGATCTGGTGATTGTTATTTTTAAAAAATGTGTGATAACAAAGTTATGAATGCCCCGAAGGTTTAATGTGACCCATCGAGCCCCATTCGCCCCGGGGAAGATGTACCACCTGTCCTCAGGCGAAGTATTTGATGACACTAAATGATTCCTAGTTTTAATGAAAAAGCTAAAATAAACAAAGATGAGTGCATGTATATCATTGTTTTAATTGTGTATACTTCTATGTATTTTGTATGTCCTTAATATCATATTTTTTTCGGAATTTTCCCCTGCCTAGACTCATACAGTCATACATATGAGACTCGTCGGCCGAAAGTTATAAATTTGTAAATATTTCTAAAAAAAAAAAAGACATACATTTAGAATGTAAAGAGGTTCAGTTTATTCTTTGTTAAAAATGCTTTCTTGTCTAAGGGAAGTAAATGTGAAAATATTTGATTTTACTTTTTTTTTTTTGCAAAGTGGTCTACCATATTTTTTAAAATTTTTATATTTTGACTGTCCAATGTCCATGCTTTAGAAATGAGCAAGGATGCTATTATAATATTTAAAACATGATTTCAAAGCTGATGGTGCACCTGTCCTTACATACACAGGATACACGGTATAAATCATTACCAATCTTTGAGGCTGGGAATTAAAGATAAAGGCACAGAGGAAGGCGCGATGCTATATGATAAAATATAGGACAAAATATAGGATAAAATATAGGATAAAATATAGGATAAAATATAGGATAAAATATATGATAAAATATATGATAAAATATAGGATAAAATATATGATAAAATGTATGATAAAATATAGGATAAAATATATGATAAAATAGGATAAAATATAGGATAAAATATAGGATAAAATATAGGATAAAATATAGGATAATATATAGGATAAAATATAGGATAAAATATAGGATAAAATATAGGATAAAATATAGGATAAAATATAGGACAAAATAGATGATAAAATATAGGATGAAATATAGGATAAAATATAGGATAAAATATAGGATAAAATATAGGACAAAATATAGGATAAAATATATGATAAAATATAGGATAAAATATATGATAAAATAGGATAAAATATAGGATAAAATATAGGATAAAATATATGATAAAATATATGATAAAATAGGATAAAATATAGGATAAAATATAGGATAAAATATAGGATAAAATATATTCAGCCTTCACGCTTACGGCTCCCGGCCACGGGTTTAACGACCGCACTAAGTCTCGAGCACTCGGAGGTCAGTACAAGATCTTACTTCAAGTTACAGGACAATATTTACCGAGTGGACACGATAAAACAAATTGACCAGATAGAGTGACTTAGTTAGTATCAATAAGTAACAGGGAAATATTTGATATAGAGTTCTAAACCTGAACACAAAAACCAACCACAACTCACTCGGAGTAGGTTATGGTGGTGATGTGAATACATGTAAATGTACAGTAATGTACACGATCTCTCTGGAAATAATCAAAAACAATAATTTTATTCAGGCAACATAATAGAAATATAGATATCTATCGAGTGCACGCACGCACGCACGCACACACACACACACAAACACACACACAAACACACACACACACACGCACGCACGCACGCACGCACGCACACACACACACACACGCACACACACACACACACGCACACATAAATCTATCTACTAGATATCTAGAACCATGAGGAAATAAATCGTTTTAAGCATAAGAAATATTGTTTCTTTGTAACAATAGATAAGACAAGAGACCACACATTTTTTTTTAAAAAGAAGCTAATTATTGAATACGAAAAACCAACCGCTGAAGTAAAAATTCAATTAATAAGATCTAGTTTGATTAAAGAAACAAAAATTTAAAATGAAAATGTTTTTAAAACAAAAGAAAAAAAGTCATTTAAAAAAAAAGAATTATGCGTCAGCCGGGAATCGAACCCGGATCGACTGCTTGGAAGGCAACCATGCTAACCTTTACACCACCGACGCAGACATTTAATTGTTGTCAGTTAGTAATATATTACCTAAACGCATCATTTTCGTTAAACTGTGGTTTTCATTATAAAACACAGGAAATAAAACTACATAAACACTCAAACTTAGAAAAATTGTTAAGCACATTTTTTGTAAGGGATGTTGATGAACATAAAAGAGTTTATTATATAGGTCATAGACATGGCTACAATCACACACAGCGCGAAGAAAGAGTGGAGGGCGATTTGTACTCTATCACGTAATTCACGTCGTGTTCGTGAACGTTCTATCGGTCGCTCAATACTAGCTATGTAGGCTATGTGTACTATGAGTCGACAAGCTGAAAGGCACATAGTCATATAATCGGAAAGAAATTTGGCATAAAAAGTATCTGAGATATTATGTATCAAATATAATTTCATTAATAAAGTTTATGTATGCCCAAAAATTATAAAAAAATTATAATCTGAAATAAATAAAAAAAAAATAAAAGAAAATGCCTGTTTAAATTTTATGATTTTTTCTTTATGCCTTTATCGTACTTAATGATGTACATTTATGTTAAAATACACCCTCTAGTCATTCGTAGGGACTTTATATTAGTATCATTGATGTACAATTCGTACTCTCGCTATTGTAAATTATTTAAACATATAATTTCATATTACTTATTTTTATAAAAATTAAAAAGACAACTTTCCCCTACTTTTAAGGAAAATAATACCTAGAAAAATGATAAAAACTATAGGCTCCAGGGGGAGTCGAACCCTCGACCTCCTGCTTACTAGGCAGGCGCTCTAACCAACTGAGCTATGGAGCCGGATATTTTTCGAGGCCATGTAATGGTTAAGATAATGGCAACAATTTCAGTTTACTTTTTATACTTTATGTAACAGATGTTAGCATTTTCGAGGCTAAAGAATTTTCTTTGTAAATGTAAGGTCGATAGTGTATGGTTGGGTGAGGTCAGAGGTATTCACTGACGTAAGAAGCTTTAATGGGTCGAACTGTGACATGCAGCACTCTTTAGTCACACCACTGGATACATGATATATTACATTAGAATCTATCTATCTATCTATCTATCTATCTATCTATCTATCTATCTATCTATCTATCTATCTATCTATCTATCTATCTATCTATCTATCTATCTATCTATCTATCTATCTGTCTATCTATCTATCTATCTGTCTGACTGTCTTTCTGTCTGTCTATCTTTCTCAGATCACATAGGGCTCTTTTATTTGACATGTGGATGGTACAGGATTGGATGCTGTAAGATATAAGTTAATGCATCGTCAATGAACGAGCGGATGGGAGAAGAACGCAGATAGTATCAAACAGTTAAGTAAAAAAAAAATACTTTTTTTTTATGAACTTAAAGGGAGCTAACAACAAAAGTTTTAAAGTGATTTAGTAAAATCACAGTTGTCGGTACATCACTTCATTAACTGATACCACTTCAAAACCGTCATTGTTATTAATAGATATGCAAGCAAAGCTGCAAATTTTGTTTAAAAGTAAAAACGTATATTAAGAAACAAAAAAAAAATGCACAAGAAGAAACCTTTTGCTTGAAACATATTAACACGAAGGTTATACGCTATATATGAAATGTTATTTTTCATTGTTGAAAATTGGTCTTAGAACAAAAAAAAAATGTTTCGGTAATTTAATGATGTCTTACCTAAACTTGCGGTAATGGGGGGATGGGGGGCATGCCCCTCTCTCCCCCACACCCCAAATCCGCCCCCCGACCACTCACATATTATAACGTCATCAAATGACGTAGGCTTTGAGATGAAATGACAACAAGTTCATTGAACTCTGTGCTAGTCTTTTCAATTCGTCATTTACCAAATGAGTTTTTTTTGTTTATATTTATACTTTAACTTGAACATTTGTATCTAGATGGTGTTTAAAAATAAATTAATGAGAAGATAAAGATTTTTGATTTGACAAAGAAATAAACAAAAATTTGAAGCCACAATTAAAAAACAAATAAATAGATACAATATAAATCTTTGCTCAAGGTCTGCCATATGAGACCGTACATGAACAATGAATGTCTTCAGTTCAAAGTGAGCAGTCAACCATTTCTCGTTACTTTTTGTTTTGTACTTGAACTGGAGAATATTTCTGCAGCCATCTCACTAGCAATAGAGTTGGAATAATTTAATTTTCTCTTCATCTCAATGTACAAGTATCTATTTCTCTTTCTCCCTCACTCGTTCAGTTTGTCTTTCAATTTCAATTCTCCTTACTCTGTCTGTACCCCCACCCCCCGGCCTATTCACCTTTTTGTCCCTTCTCTCTGTTTCTGTGTTTCATGTACCCGCCCCCCCCACCCCACTGAGTACATTCACACAAACAAACACACACACACTTTGCGATATTTTTAGTAACATGACACGATCTGTCTTTACATGAAATGATGAATCAATTAGAAGATACTATTTTAGGAGCCTAACAATCTCTCTCTCTCTCTCTCTCTCTCTCTCTCTCTCTCTCTCTCCTCCTATCACTCTCCCCTATCCATGTGAAATGTGGGATTTACCATAAGAGATAGTCAGATAGATAAACAGACAAACAGACATACTGACAGACAGATAGATAGATACATATAGAGATAGATAGATAGATAGTTATATAGATAGATTGAGAAAAAGAGACACTGAAGTTAAATAACAAAATATCAAGGTAGCTATGGTTTACGGCTATGTTGGTGGTAATTAAATGAAGATAACTAAGGTATATATATATATATATATATAATAATAAGACAAACGGATTTGACGTCATAAGGAGACTTCCACTATCTCCACACGTCTACTGGGTAGATGAAAATAAAATTCTCCGATACACAAGTTGACTTTCTCTATCTTTTCCAGTGGATGTAATTATCTTTTGTAGACATTGACTTTCTATGAGAATAATTCATCTTGAACCTACATATCTACATGTACTCAAAATGAAAGTTTAATCAATAAAATTATTGCATAGAAAGAAAAAAATAATAACAGCATATCACAGTTTTATATTGATGTAGCCTTTGAATGAATGTCTGTCAATAAAAACTTAAGAAAAACATTTCATTTGATTATATTTTTTTTGGCTCTTTTTCTGACAATTTCCGGTGTAGCTATTATTTGGATTTTTATCTCATTATCTTCTTTACTGACGCAAGTCGGTTTTCTTAATGAACTGAACACCAATCTGGCCATTTCGATCAATGTCCTAGCCAGATTTTTGCTTTTTTTCTCAATCATATTTTTTGCAGCCGATGTCATTTTTCTCAGTGTCATCGTTGGAAAAAAATGGGTCGGGGAGGGGGAGGACAAATCCTCCTTATAAAAAAATAATCAAAATATTTGCTATTTTTAGCTTCGGCTCAGCTGTTTTATTAGTTTTTTGCAGTTTTTGTCCCTAATTTGATAAATGATTTGCATATTAATAAACAAAATCTCATTAGCTAATTAGTTGTACTTATTTGGAAGAGATCAAACCCTTCATCACAAAATGAAAATGTGACAGTTACACCCAAAATTCACACGAAACCAATCCAGTGATTGATTTTTTTTTCCATCGGTCAGTCAACTAAGAGTTAACTATTCCAATCAGTTGTACCTATACTCACAGATTCATTTTGTTGACAGACTGTGATCCGAACTTGTGCCTAGAGATCACGAACGATGATTCAACTCTCTTTATTCAGTGACTACATTGAAAGTTTTTTCCTATGGAACTCAACAGGAGAACAAAAAAAAAAACCAGTGTAACAGACTTGCCTGAAGAAATTAGCTTCATGAGAAAAATGAAATATCTTTAAAAAAATAAAAATACAAAAAAAAAAGGGATACCCTACCAAGAGTCACTACAAGGTTGGGATTAGTGCTTGGACTAAATGGAGCTACATTCTACTGTTTACAAACACTACCACGGGGAACAGGGGAAGTAATTGAAAGAGACCTGTAAAGGTTTTTTTCAGACAAACAAAAAGAATCGTTACAAAAAAATGTCAAAGAGGATTCGAAATAAGACCTTGTACAACGATGTAATCGACTTCAAATAAGACCTTGTACAACGATGTAATCGACTTCAATACGTGTTTTGATGGATTAAGAAAGAAAAATGATTAAGTATTGGTAATGTATGGTGTCGAGGAGTTAAAGTTGATTTAAGTATTCATTAATTAATATTGGTTTGTGCATGTGTGTTAATCACACTTTTCTAGTAGCTAAAGAGAGTGTTAATTTTTATATTACTATGTGACGTAGTTTTTTCTAGTGGACGTCATATATTAAGTTGCTTAGAGACAAGCTTGGTAGATTGAGTTAGTTGCTGTTTAGATTATGAAGATATTAGACGCTTTATTAACTCTAGTTACGTTTTAGATCCTATACGTGTAGGACAGATATTTTATTCAACTTTGAAGAAGTTATTAATTTGATTTAGACTAGCAAGTGATAGTTTATTAGATACTTCTAAGATGTGCCTATGTCATATACCTTCGTATAAAGTTTTATAATATTGTTAATGTCTACGTTCAATAATAAAATAATGAATCAGCAACATTGAATTGTGCATTGATTGGATTAGTGTTTGTGTGTGAAAAATTAAGTGACACGCTACCACAGTAATGCCTCCAGGTTCAGTCTGACTGCAACTGCAGTCTGACCCCCATAACATCAAGACACCTAACAAACCTTCACATATGGTTTACATCGTTATGTTGTAACGTGTTACCATTGTCAGTTATAAAAATAATTACGGCAATCGGAGTGTAAAATCAGTAGTGGCTTTCTCAGGTCTAATTTGAATCGAGTCAACACGCGACTTTGAGATTTTTACTGATATTTCCACCGGTTTCTGTGGTCTCGGTCATGTGGTTTTCCATATACTTATTGTTGAAAGCAGGTACATTATACTACATATCAAATACATAAAACACATAATCCCACCTTTCTATGTGTTTGTCCCAGTGTATAAATTCGGTCATCGTGAGATGTTTATATCGTGAAGTTAACATATTGCCGCTAATTTAATCTATTCCACCATGACTTTTGTCTGCTTTAGCAGTTTTTCAACTACTATTAATATACGTACATTGATACATACATTGTAAGATTGTTATAAATAAATCAAGACTAATTAAAAAAAAATACTAATACGGTCATATTTTTTATCTTCTTCATTTGCTCGTTGATTTTCCATTCTGTCACTAAAACCGTTATGCTGACCATAGAAGCCAGACACAACTCTCAGTGAGTGACACACGTGCAAATTCATTTATTTATTATTATGACATAAGGATTTTTTTTTACGATTTAGTGCATTTTAATAAAGTAAAAAAAAGTAAAAGTTCCCTGAGCCCTAACGGGGGTACGGGGCAGATGAAGTCTAGAATTCATCTGTTTCTATAACCTCGGCATACATAAGGATTGTGTGGTTAGCACAACGCCCAGACGCCTTTACTTCCCCAACATAAAGTCAGGTACCCATTTGAAAATGGGTGGACTTGTGGGACGACTTTGAAACGAATTTCACCTGGAAAAAATTCCATGGGCCTCACCGAGGATCGAACCCACGACTCTCAGGTCGATAGTCGAGTATCTACACAACTCGACCATCCGTCCCACATTTTAATAAAGAATTGTTTTTAAAAAAAATTTTTTTTAAATATTTTCTTTTTGTCAACATTTTTTTTATTTTTAAATTTTTTTTTTTTTAGTTTTGAAAGAATTAAGCTTTCTATTGTTTGTTACACACATTCGCTTTATTTGGCTAGTCTATATAAAACTAAAAAAAAACAAAAAAAAACTGTTTTTGTACACTAATGCACCGGTGCTGTACTTTCTAAAATATCCTGACATCATAATTTCAAGGAGTATTTTTTTCCCCATTCTAAAAATTACTCAAAAACTAAAATTGCTTTGTAATTCTACAAGATGTGAATTTATGGACTCGAAATTATTAGAATGTATATTGTCATGCAAAATGTATGTGTGTGTAAAATATGAGCTTTCTCGCTAAATTTGGACAAGTCCAAAATCGAGTTATATTTCATGGCTTACAATGTCCCATTAATAAACGAAGTGTGAATTAGAAGAAAAAATAATTATGAAAATGGTCCTGCAAGACACATCCTGCAAGATACGTCCTGCAAAATACCACTGTAAGATACGTCCTGCAAGATACCACTGCAAGATACGTCCTGCAAGATACGTCCTGCAAGATAGTCCTGCAAGATACATTCTGCAAGATACGTCCTGCAAGATACGTCCTGCAAGATACGTCAGTCAAGATACGTAAAATATTACGACAGGCAAAGTTTTAGGCTCAGGAGCTTTGACTCAACAATGATGATAATCGTTGATAGAGTTATTCCCCCTTATCTCGATGGTACTAAACACTTGACCCTATCGACCAGCAAATCAATAGACCACACTTAAAAAGGGAGGTAAAAACTACTACTAATTCCCTGGTTCCTTCTGGTCCAGATTGTTCCACACAAACTTAAGACCTTTTATTTTTTTTTTTTGAGATTAGTCCCAGGTCAAGGTACAACATCGTCTCGCAATGTTTTTTAAGTGGGGGGAAGTGGGGAATCTCCCTTCCCCCCCCCCCCCAATAAAAACGTCAATAAAGACACCCCCCCTCCCAATAATGGAAAAATGTTGTTCAAAGAGAATTCAATGACATTTCCTTGTCACTTGTTATCTTTTAGTCGTTGATTTTCGTTCTTTTCTTTCTTTCTTTCTTTCTTTCGTTCTTTCTCTATAAAATAATTCCGTTAATGTCACTCTAAGTTTTCGAAGAATGTGTGTGGGAAAAAAGAACATAGCTGTGCGCAAGTTTTGGTATGGCATTTGAATATTTGTGCGAAGCATAATGGTATTCAGGCCCACTGAACAAAACATTGGTGCGCACTGTTCAATGTGTGTATTCACGCTCAACGAGTTGTGTGCGCATACACACACACACGCACATCCTAGAAGAAACTCTGCCCTAAAACCATTTCTCTAAATACTTTTTTTTTTAAACTTTCATTTTCGTTTCCTCTTTCAATAATAATAAAAAAAAAACTTCGGGTTTTTCAAATAGTCAAAACGAAAGTAGAAGTAAGAGAAGATTAAGTGCTGCCAATAAGGGACTTACTGTGTCCAGCCACACTGACACACACACATATAGAGACACTGCTGTCTAAGCATTGAGAGATAGATTGCCATTACTACGATGGTTCTCGGCATTCTCTCTATCAATAACGGTTGACAACTCTTACAGAATATGATTACTTTAAGTAACGATTGCCAACTCTTACAGAATATGATTACTTTAAGTAACGAGTGCCAACTCGTACAGAATATAATTACTTTAAGTAACGATTGCCAACTCTTACAGAATATGATTACTTTAAGTAACGATTGCCAACTCTTACAGAATATGATTACTTTAAGTAACGAGTGCCAACTCTTACAGAATATGATTACTTTAAGTAACGAGTGCCAACTCGTACATAATATGATTACTTTAAGTAACGATTGCCAACTCTTATAGAATATGATTACTTTAAGTAACGATTGCCAACTCTTACAGAATATGATTACTTTAAGTAACGAGTGCCAGCTCTTACAGAATATGATTACTTTAAGTAACGATTGCCAACTCTTACAGAATATAATTATTTTCAGTAATGGTTGGAAACGTAGGGGGAAAATATTACAACAGGTCGGAGAAATAAAATATGAAAAAAGGAGCTTAAAAGATATAAATAGGTCACAGTCCAAATAAATATTTATTACTAAGAAAGCTGTAGCGGTTTGAAATAACATCCTTTGCTAATTGTTTACCATGGCAACCAGAAGAGCAGACCGGAATTTCGTCGTAAATGCCACGCCCACTAGGAATAACCAACAAGGCACCGAAGAAAAAACTCAGACATGTGATAAATCTAAAGATTGAAAAGAAATAATAATTGTGAAATAAAATGGTCTTAACAAAAGTGTGATAGTTTTAATTAAAATAATTGTAAATAAAATAAATCTGTTTGTCAACCAGTGTCTGAATTTCGAGATTAGTTGGCGACATACTGAAATAAACGATGTGATTGAAAATCAAAACATTGCCCAGTAGTCTTGATAAGAAAAAAGTCTTTCTCTGTTCGTTGAACGGGATAATTTTCATTGACTAAAAAAAGAGCGAAAATCAAACCGTCAAGTCAATCAAACAACTTTTTGTCGTCACATCTAATGAACTCGCAGTTTAACTCTGTCCACTTTCTGTCCACTCATTGACCACTCGGTGTCCACACCCTGTCCAATTTCTGTCCACTCGGTGTCCACAAGCTGTCCACTTTCTGTCCCTTCATTTTCAACACGCTGTCCACTTTCTGTCCACTCGGTGTCCACACGCTGTCCACTCATTGTCCACTCGGGGTTCACACGCTGTCCACTCATTGTCCACTCGGTGTCCACACTTTCCACCCATTGTCCACTCACTGTCCACTTTCCGTCCACTCATTGTCCACTCGGTGTCTACACGCTGCCCACTTTCGGTCCTCTCGGTGTCCACACGCTGTCCACTTTTTGTCCACTTTCTGTCCACTCGCTGTCCACACGCTATCCACCCCAACCCCCCCCCCCCCCCTTTTCCCTTCTTTTCTCTACAGTCTCATTCAGAGGACTTTAAAATGTGGGTCTTAATTCATGAGTCAGAAAGTGCGAAATAAAAAACAAACAAACAGCAGATGAAGTTCATTACATTCAGAAAAATATTCCGACTTAAGTACCACTCTGACTGGACGTGCCGCCATTGTGTTGTGCTGATTTCATTTGACATTTGACCTAACCAAGTGTTCGTGCCCTTCATAAGGAAATTTTCATGATGGCCATGCAGCTGACAGCAAACAGAATGCCGGACGATCAATCAGACTCTATGACCTGGGGTGTGTGCAAACATTGCAAACTACACACTGCATTCGACTGACCTGTTTGTAAACCATGTAACCGTTCTTAGGTTATTTATGTGGCCCTATACAAAGGAACATCTTTGTGGGCCTTATACAAGAGCTATATCAAGGCCGTTGTCTGCTAATCTCGAGCCCCCAAATCATCTCTGACAAAGTAATTTTTGCCCATAGCCCCTGGCAAGTTCTCAGGTAACACAGAGCCCGTGGCAAGTTCTCAGGTAGCACAGGTTCTCAGATAGCACAGAGCGCCTAGCAAGTTCTGAGATAGCACAGAGCCCCTGTCAAATTCTCAGATAGCACAGAGCGCCTGGCAAGTTCTGAGATAGCACAGAGCCCCTGTCAAGTTCTCAGATAGCACAGAGCGCCTGGCAAGTTCTGAGATAGAACAGAGCCCCTGTCAAGTTCTCAGATAGCACAGAGCGCCTGGCAAGTTCTGAGATAGCACAAAGCCCCTGTCAAGTTCTCAGGTAGCACAGAGCGCCTGGCAAGTTCTGAGATAGCACAGAGCCCCTGTCAAGTTCCCAGGTAGCACAAAGCCCCTGACAAGTTCTCAGGTAGCACACAGCCCCTGACAAGTTCTCAGGTAGCACAGAGCCCCTGTCAAGTTCCCAGGTAGCACAAAGCCCCTGACAAGTTCTCAGGTAGCACAAAGCCCCTGACAAGTTCTCAGGTAGCACAGAGCCCCTGTCAAGTTCTCAGGTAGCACAGAACCCCTGTCAAGTTCTCAGGTAGCACAGAGCCCCTGTCAAATTCTCAGGTAGCACAGAGCCCCTGTCAAGTTCTCAGGTAGCACAGAGCGCCTGGCAAGTTCTGAGATAGCACAGAGCCCCTGTCAAGTTCCCAGGTAGCACAAAGCCCCTGACAAGTTCTCAGGTAGCACAAAGCCCCTGACAAGTTCTCAGGTAGCACAGAGCCCCTGTCAAATTCTCAGGTAGCACAGAGCCCCTGTCAAGTTCCCAGGTAGCACAGAACCCCTGTCAAGTTCTCAGGTAGCACAGAACCCCTGTCAAGTTCCCAGGTAGCACAGAACCCCTGTCAAGTTCTCAGGTAGCACAGAACCCCTGTCAAGTTCTCAGGTAGCACAGAGCCCCTGTCAAATTCTCAGGTAGCACAGAGCCCCTGTCAAGTTCTCAGGTAGCACAGGACCCCTGTCAAGTTCTCAGGTAGCATAGAACCCCTGTCAAGTTCTCAGGTAGCACAGAGCCCCTGTCAAATTCTCAGGTAGCACAGATCCCCTGTCAAGTTCTCAGGTAGCACAGAACCCCTGTCAAGTTCATAGGTAGCACAAAGCCCCTGACAAGTTCTCAGGTAGCACAGAACCCCTGTCAAGTTCCCAGGTAGCACAGAACCCCTGTCAAGTTCCCAGGTAGCACATAACCCCTGTCAAGTTCTCAGGTAGCACAGAGCCCCTGTCAAGTTCTCAGATAGCACAAAGCCCCTGACAAGTTCTCAGATAGCACAGAACCCCTGTCAAGTTCTCAGATAGCACAGAGCCCCTGTCAAGTTCTCAGGTAGCACAGAACCCCTGTCAAGTTCTCAGATAGCACAAAGCCCCTGACAAGTTCCCAGGTAGCACAGAACCCCTGGCAAGTTCCCAGGTAGCACAGAACCCCTGTCAAGTTCCCATGTAGCACAGAACCCCTGTCAAGTTCCCAGGTAGCACATAACCCCTGTCAAGTTCTGAGATAGCGTTTGTTTATTTGGGTGGCTACATTGTTAATGTAGGCTTGCTGGAGTGTAAAATTATTTCGTTTCGTATCTTTTAAAACACATCTTGACTGAGAAGAATTTCCAGAATCTATTTTTACTTATCAATGTGAACTAATCAAGTTTTAAATTTCATTTGCACTACGGCAAGACAAAAGTCCCGAAAGTAGGCACTCTAACAGTGTGTGTGCGTGTGTGTGGGGGGGGGGATTCGGGGGGGGGGAGTCCTGGTTACCGGGCCCAGATAGGCCGTGCATTAGAAATGTTGTGTGGAAACAGCTGGTGATTAATTGCTATGACATTTGTCTCCTTTATTTTATCAAAACAAATACACAGAAATATATACACACATACACACAAACACACACACAAACACACATACAAACAAACAAACAAACACACAAATACAAACACATACATAAACACACGCACACACACACACTCGTAGGCCTACATTGAGAATTATGAAATGTCATATCCCAGACAATGTCATGGTCTACTTAACAATTGCTTGTTTTAAAAAATTTTCAGTGAGTTGAGGCATGCTGTTTTATTTCAAGTTTTAAATTAAATGTAATGAACATTTGCACCTTAGTCAGTTAAATAAACTTTCATAATGTACTTTAAAGGAAAAAAAACAACAAAACATTAGCCTGCTTTACTTAATTTTTGTTCAATTACGTCACTAAATGCGAATTTTTCTCCCCTTGCAGTTCCTTGAATAGCTATTTAATATATGCATAACGTCTTAAATAATTTGACTTAAACGCATACCGTGCATACTATAATAAAACAATCATCAACATTGCTTTTGTCACATTTCTCTGAATACCATTTGTATGTGCGTTGTTGGTATGCTTCTGTCTTTGAGTGTGTGTGTGTATGTGTGTGTGTGTATGTGTGTGTGTGTGTCCCCATCTGTCTGTCTGTCTCCAAGAATGTAAAAATAAAAATGGGCTGGAATGTAGCGATGATGGAAGAAACGTGTCCTCCATGTCATCATCGTCTGGTACATTCAATTATTTCATACGTCATTTACTAAAATTCCATGCGAGTGCATTCCCCTTTACTACGTCACCCCCCCCCCATTTTTATCTCATTATCTCCCCTTATCTCAATATTCCATTAACCCCCTTTATCTCGTTATTTCATTACATCAGAAACTTTTAAAAACTCGACATCCACGTAACAGAATTTAAAATAATAACACTAAGAAGAAAGAAAAATTATATACAACCGCGCATTTTCTGGCTTCATCTTAATTTCCGGTTCTGTCCTAAGCTGATTGCTAGAGTCGTCTTCGCTTTTCCATCATGTCTGAATTTCCGCTAGGTCCATATCAATAATTGAATAGGATCAGATCCGATGAGTTAAGTAGCCACGTTGTGGTCTGACTATGTTGGAGATAAATGACCTTGATTGGTTAGCTTGTAAATGGCATTGTTTTTTTTTTTTGCTTGTAAATGAACTTGACGGTTAAGTTTGTTAAGTGCGTACTTTTTGTAATGCCAATGTAAAGACACAATGCATTGTAATGTTACAGATACAATGCAAAATATTTGTTGTAATGCACAGACACTATACCTTGTAATGTTACAGATACAATGCAAAACATTTGTAGAAATGCACATGCACTATACCTTGTAATGTTACAATTACAATGAACAGCCTTTGAAGTCATGCAAAATACTTTACCATGTGATGTTACAAATAGAATGCAAAGTCAATGTTGTGATTAAAAGACACAATGTCGTGTGATGTTACAGTTATAATCACTATATATAAGGACAGCGTGTAAGTAAGAAATTAAGAAAGAAAGAAAGTAAGTAAGAAGCCGAATGGAATTTGCGTGCGGGTGCTGTATCGTGCCACACAAACTTGCCTCTGTGCTGCAAAAAATGGCAGAAAAAAATTATTTGATCATTACTGCAATGCTTCGTTTTGATTTGAACATTGAGAGAATTAATTACTGTATAAACGAATAATCCTATGTTATTAGCGTTGACGTGTAAAACGTAATTTGTGACGTATGAAATGTACATTAGGTAGGTGGAATATTAGGTAGGTGGCATAAATTAGCACCCATATCTATACCTAATGGTGTTTGGTTTAGTTTGGTTTGGTTGGTTGATTGGTTTGGTTAGCTGGTTTGGTCGGTTGATTTGCTTGGTTGTTTAGTTTGGTTGGTTTGGTTGTTTAGTGCGGACGGATAAACCTTAATTTGTAACGTATGAAATGTAGGTCATTTCTGCACATTAGGTAGGTGCCATAAATTAGCACCCATATCTTTACCTAATGGTGTGTTAGAAATATTTCAAGGTAACGTTTGAACTTTCGACTTACCGGAAAATGCCGGATACACTGCTACTATAAAATGCAAGGGAAACAGATAATGTATTTAGCGCAGTCATGTAAAACTTTGATTATCACTTTGTAATGATGTAGCATGAATATAGGCGTAGATGTTATATGATGATGTACAGACGAAACATAAATATCACGCGGTGATGCATTGAAAGACATGACATTTTAAATATGATTAAATGATTACTGACTGATGCACTATTTGTTGTATTTACGGATACATTGTTTGTTGTACTGTCTGATGCACTGATTTTTGTACTGACTGATGCACTGGTTGTTGTATTGATGGATGGAATGTTTGATTACTGACTGATGCACTGGTTGTTGTATTGATTGATGCACTGGTTGTTGTATTGACTGATGCACTGGTTGTTGTACTGTCTGATGCACTGATTTTTGTACTGACTGATGCACTGGTTGTTGTATTGATGGATGGAATGTTTGATTACTGACTGATGCACTGGTTGTTGTATTGAATAATGCACTGGTTGTTGTACTGACTGATGCACTGGTTGTTGTATTGATGGATGGAATGTTTGATTACTGACTGATGCACTGGTTGTTGTATTGAATAATGCACTGGTTGTTGTATTGACTGATGCACTGGTTGTTGTACTGACTGATGCACTGGTTGTTGTATTGACTGGTGCACTATTTAATGTTATATTTAAAGGCAGAGCCGTTCACATAGATAATCAAACTAGGAAAAAGCCCCCCCCCCTACGGCCCAGGGGGTGGGGGCCCGTGAAACGAAATTATGCACTGCTGGTCACATGAGCCACATTTTAAAAACATTACCAGCTTTGGGCTCCTAAATGTACTTTAGCCCCTGAGCCCCCAAATGGCCCTTAAGTCTTAAGACCGACCCTGTGTTAAGCAATATTTACCTCTAGATTTTACGATCATATATGCATATTTATACAATCTCTTTACTGTAAAACTCTTAAATTGTAAAACTGACAACTTTAAAACTATTAACTTTTAAACTGTTAAACTATTAAACTGTAAAAAAAAACTATGAACTGTCAAACCCCTTTGTCCATGTTACAATAAACAAATTGCCTTACTTAAAAAAAGCGATAAAAACATGATATATTCAAAGTTATCATACATTTATTCTTTCTAGAACAGGGGTGGGCAAACTACGGCCCGCGGGCCGCATGCGGCCCTTCAGCGTATATTATGCGGCCGTATGCATGTACATATTGTAAGTGTGAATGCGAAAAAAATGACAAATACATGGTTATTATCAGTAATTCATATTTTAATACGTTGTAAATTGTATATATATATATATATATATATATATATATATATATATATATATATATATATATATATGCGGCCCGTTTTCAATGTGGCCCTCCGTAGAAAAAGTTTGCCCACCCCTGTTCTAGAATAATAAGTCAATTGACTCAAACATTTAACTGAATTTGTCGTAGATGTAAAGAAATGGGCAACAACTTTAACATAGAAACATGTTCATGTTCGTGGCAGCAGCTCTCTCTCTCTCTCTCTCTCTCTCTCTCTCTCTCTCTCTCTCTCTATCTACTGGTAGAGAGTTGAGGGAGGAAGGAAGGAGGAGAAGGAGAGATGTAAAAAACTAAAAAAATTGTTTAGACCAGGTCTCCATTTCCAAAGGAAAAGGTCACAGTCAATAACTCTGGTCAATCGACTGTTTACTCACCAATTATGACCTTTTGATGACGGTCGTAGCAGCAGACGATAGCGTTGAGTACAATCATAACAAAACACACCGTAAGGGTTAAAGGTCACTAACAACCAAATCCTTTCATGATGGTAAAGTTGTTCCCCCCCCCCCCCAGAGTGTTGGTGCATTGATTTGCAGTTCTCACATCTAGCTAGTAGTGTTGGGAGACGGTGCAACTTGTGTTACTTCATTGAAAATACACAATTTGAACTAATAGAAATACAAAACTTAATGTCACAGATATTATCTTCTAGCTTCAACCCAACCCCCCCCCAACCCAAATTATTTTGTCTAGGTCTTCAAAATGTCACAGATATTATCTGCTAGCTTCAACCAATCCCCCCAACCCAAATTATTTTGTCTAGGTCTTCAAAATGTCACAGATATTATCTGCTAGCTTTAACCCAACCCCTTACCCGACACCCTAAGTTATTTAGTCTAGGACCCCCAAGAAAACACAAGAATGCTTCAACTACATATCAACAACTATTTGATTTATCATTAGGAAGGAAATCTGTATGCTGGATTAACATTAATAGGTCCTCGAAGGTCTTGCATATTTTTTTTTCATCGTTAATATTTATGTTTTGATATTGTGAACAATAACCTTAGCCTATTTGTTTACAAAGACAGCACGCCTTATAAAAAAAAAACAAAGTTTACCGACATAGTGTTATCGGGGATATTCCCGGTTATCTTGCAGGTAGCAGCAGGTCATGCTAAACCTGTGCAAATAACATCAGTTCTGACAAGACCAGCACTTCCGAAACAGCCTGTCACCAGTGTTATCGCCCGGATGTTGATTGATGCCAGTCCTCACTGTCCCCCCCATGTTATCTGGCACCTGAGACCTTCAAATCCACGTCACGATGAGACTCACCGTTGGTCGGTTGTGGACTGGGTACACTTATTATGTGCGTGTGGTGATGTGTTTTAAGGGTGTGTATGTATGTATGTGTGTGCTGGTCTGGGTTTGTGTGTATATGTGTGTTTATATGTGCATGGTTGAGGGTATGTGCGTGTCTGTATGTGTGTAGGATTTATTGATTGGTGTATCTATGTTTTTTTTTTTAACTTTCTTGTGTGCGTTGCGATTGAAAATTTCTCTGTGTGTGTGTCTGTGCCTATATCTATGTATCGATGTATCTATCTATCAGTCTATCTATCTATCTATCTATCTATCTATCTATCTATCTATCTATCTATCTATCTATCTATCTATCTATCTATCTATCTATCTATCTATCTATCTATCTATCTATCTATCTATCTCTCTCTCTTTCTCTCTCTCTCTCTCTCTCTCTCTCTCTCTATATATATATATATATATATATATATATATATATATATATATATAAGCGTGTGTGAGTTTAAAGTTTGTTTATTTGTCTGTGTTTATTTAATTGTGTATTTATTTGTCTGTGTTTATTTAATTGTGTATTTATTTGTCTGTGTTTATTTAATTGTGTGTTTATTTGTCTGTGTTTATTTAATTGTGTGTTTATTTGTCTGTGTTTATTTAATTGTGTGTTTATTTGTCTGTGTTTATTTAATTGTGTGTTTATGTGTCTTTACATTCGTCCTTCTTTGTGAGTGTCTGTTTGTTTATGTCTAATAGTGATTCCATTACCTGTGATGATAAAAAACAAAATCACTTCATAGACGCAGTCAGGTCAAGTGTATCCATAGGCAGGTCTTTCATTTTCGCCACAGTCATTGTACTACCGTGCTGTAGTAACCCTCATAACTACCATTTCAAATATTTACACACACACACAAGTTCATGGCTGTGACGACAGACCTGACCAGAATACCGTATTAATACAGAAACAAAAAAAAAAAACTGCAAATCAATAGTGTTGCAAACAGTGGGTCATCCCCTATCTCATTTCCTAAGCGCCATTTGCTTTGGACGACTGACCATTATCTCACAGACACTGAGTCCACTACTGGAGTAATTTTCTCCTGTTGGTCATCGGGGTTGGAGGGGGGGACATTCTGGCTGTCCAGTTTCTCCCCAAACATACACATACACACACATACGCATGACCGTTGTCCAGAATGTCTCATTCTGTTGTGATAGATTGTCCCCCCTGATCAGTTGGGTATCACTGACCTTGATTATCGATCTCCACTAAACAGAAATAACCGAAGACTGAAGGTGAAGGTCAAGCTACGGCAGTTGGCGTTGAAAGAGAAGGAACAAACGCAATAGTACTAGCGCTTTTAAGTTTCTAACAGTTACAAGTTGAAACCAGACCCAATCACCATCAATGAATACAGATAAGGGTCAGAGTGTGGTAAAGTTGAAGCAGCTTTGTAATATTTGGTTGTCAAAATAGACATAAAATACATATGATACCAACTATTATATGTTCATTAAGAATATTGCTAGATTCATAGTACATTGATATATTAACAATTGTCTAGAGCAGGGGACGGCAAATTTTTTGAATTGCGGACCACGTTTGGTTCATAAATTCGACAGAAGGGCGGGACGCATAGACAACGGATGGGGGTCATTTTAGAAAAAAAGTTCTGAACAGACGGAGCCGATATCCACTGGCTTGTGAAAAGTAGCAAAGCGAGGCCCGAACTAACAGCCAAATAAGTCTTATATGGCCCGAGAGCCGTAGGTTGCCCACCCCTATTCTAGAGAAATGGTGGCCCAAAATGTGGCTCTTAGAGTTCAGTTTTGTGCGGTTTCCAATAAGCCAGCAGTTTCAATCATTTCCTAATTTTATTTTCCACTAATTATTTTTGAGTCATAGCAAGGATGAAATTTGTATCTTTTTTGATCGTATAAGAAACAATCGAAACGGCTTCAGGGATCTTTGTCCCCCCCCCCCCCCACCGTAGCAGAGGGTGCAATGACTATAAAGGCACCACGGAGGAAAAGCATGCCGGAAAGAATTTATTTTTTTAATCAAATACAATAAGATCCAAATAATCTATTGTACATTATTATATATTAACAAAGAGTGCAGCGAAAAAGGCTGATCGTACGAATACAATATTTGATCATGTAGCCATACGATTTCAACCCCCCCCTTTTCCGCCCACACACACATACACACACACACACACAAAGCACCCGACCTAGTGTCCGATTAGGTCCTCCCAGATAACCTGTCAACTGCTGCGATCCAAATATTCCTCGGTCGAACCTTTTCAAAATACACATGATTGTTTATCAAACATGGAATGTAGAATACAAGTATACTATTAGCATTTTGATCTGTGGGCAACATTTCATGAATATTTTATTTGAAGCTATTACAAGATGTGAACTTTTATGTTGCCACTATAAACAATCCGAGGAGGGAAAATAAAAATGTGACACCACGAGAAAACGTTGAGTTTATTACGTTAAAACAATAAGACGTCATTCAACATAATAGCTAAATACGTCATTCGACAGACGAACAAGAAACGTCACTCAACAAAATAACTAGATACGTTATTCAACAAAACAACTAGATACGTCATTCGACAAAACAACTAGATACGTCACTCAACAAAACAACTAGATACGTCATTCGACATAACTAGATACGTCATTCGATAGAACAACTAGATACGTCACTCAACAAAACAACTAGATACGTCACTCAACAAAACAACTAGATACGTCATTCGACAAAACAACTAGATACGTCACTCAACAAAACAACTAAATACGTCATTCGACAAAACAACTAGATACGTCACTCAACAAAATAACTAGATACATCATTCAACAGAACAACTAGATTCCGCCATTTGACAGAACAACCAGATGCGTCATTCAACAAAACAAGTAGATACGTCACTCAACAAAACAACTAAATACGTCATTCGACAAAACAACTAGATACGTCACTCAACAAAATAACTAGATACGTTATTCAACAAAACAACTAGATACGTCATTCGACAAAACAACTAGATACGTCACTCAACAAAACAACTAGATACGTCATTCGACATAACTAGATACGTCATTCGATAGAACAACTAGATACGTCACTCAACAAAACAACTAGATACGTCACTCAACAAAACAACTAGATACGTCATTCGACAAAACAACTAGATACGTCACTCAACAAAACAACTAAATACGTCATTCGACAAAACAACTAGATACGTCACTCAACAAAACAACTAGATACATCATTCAACAGAACAACTAGATTCCGCCATTTGACAGAACAACCAGATGCGTCATTCAACAAAACAAGTAGATACGTCATTCAACAAAACAAGTAGATAATTAGAGATCAAATTTCGTACCACAATATCCTATGTATATGACAAGGGGGGGGGGGCTGGTATCGTCTGTCTCATTCTAGACTAATTAAGACACTTGATATACTTTCTAATTCAGTTTTTTTTTTGTTTACTTTTTTTTAAAATAGTCAATAAACCAGTACATTGTACTGACCACATCTGAACTATCAACATCCAGCAGTTTATTGAATGATGATGTTGTATATTTCTATCATTATTATTTTAGTATCTCAACTGTATATCAATGGACATCGGAAACAACAAATAACACTTTCATACCAAAGATATTTCACTGCCATCCATTGACAATGCCTTAATACCAGGAGGGTTGATCTAGGAATTAATTCGGAGAGTACTTCTGTCACGACTAAAAAAATAATAACCCCGATCGCACATAGGTTACAGACTCCAGGGACGTCTTGTACACACGGGGGGGGGGGATGGCGGATGGGGGGGGGTAGCACTGTCCAAGCCTTTCAACAAATCACGGACCCAATCAATGTAATGGAGTTTAGTGGTCCAGTTTACCGGTGGCTGTACACCTTAACTGTATCATGGTAGGGGACATGACTTTGTACATCTTAACTGTATCATGGTAGGGGCATGACTCTATACATCTTAACTGTATCATGGTAGGGGACATGGCTCTGTACACACTGTATTTTTTTTAACGCCGCCATTGCCAGCATGGTAGGGTGTAGTGTGCCTACCACACCAACATTGTTGGCGGCGCTGATGCACGTCTGCCATGCCTACAGAGCGGCGGGGTGAGCGTGTCCGCTATCATCTGCAGGGATGGCAGAAAGATGGGTTTTAATCCTTGCCCAAACCGGCCAGACCAGCAGGGTGTGTGTACTGCCGGTCGGCCAGAATGGCAAGGAAAGGGGTTTTTCCTGCCACTCGGACAGAGGGGAGGGTGTAGTGTGCCTGTACCCTCAGCCCCAAATGGTAGGCTGCGCAGGTGTGCTTGAGTGGGACGGAGAGGAAGGGTGTTGTGTGCCGACCACATCCATCACCACCGCCAGCTGTGAATACTGCGGTCTCGGATAGTCCTCATTGACCACAGTACCACCACCCTCGCAAGTAATGGTTTTTTTTTTCCTGACTAGAGAACCCCTATGATCCATCCCCCGTGGATCATGGTATGTCTCTCAGACGAGGAAGGAGAGTTCACAAAATACCAAAATATTTTGTGATACTCTCCGAAACAAATTCATAAATAAAAGATTTCTTTAACAAGATAGTTCTATATTTACTTGTTTTCTATTTATTTATACCCATCATCCTCTTATTCTAAGATGTGGGTGTTAAGAAATGGGTTTTTAGCGTCATCACTTTGGTGGCACGTTATTCAATTTCAGCAGGCCACAACTTTTTTTCTTTATGTCTCGTAGTTTTAGAAAGTCTTCATTCAATACTTTCCATTATGCTGGTTGTTTTCCTGACCTTGGCATATACTACTACAACAACTTCCAGATGAAAAGATTTTTAATTATCCCCCCTTCTAGAATGACGTGATTTTATCAACTCATTTAACTGTTGGTCGTTCACTCGCGACTTTTAAAAATAACAACAACAAACAAAAAACAAACAAAAACAACCCAGATCGATGCAGGAACCACACATACAGATATAAACAGAAACACACATACATATATAAGCAGAAACACACATACATGTATAAACAGAAACACACATACATGTATAAACAGAACAACACATACAGATATAAACATAACCACACATACAGATATAAACAGAACAACACATACAGATATAAACAGAACCACACATACAGATATAAACAGAACAACACATACAGATATAAACAGAACCACACATACAGATATAAACAGAACAACACATACAGATATAAACAGAAACACACATACAAATATAAACAGAACCTCACATACAGATATAAACAGAACCACACATACAGATATAAACTGAAAAACACATACAGATATAAACAGAATAACACATACAGATATAAAGACTTACAGAGACAGGCCTAAAGACACACTCATACACACACAAACAGAACAACACATTTATACTATGACCAGTAAACACACAGAAACACCCACACACGCAGATATATATACACACATACACAGAGACCCACACAATTTAGTTGTAAACAACTTATGAATTTTTGCCTCAACAGCTGCTAACTTCTTATAAAAATTACATTTTTTAAATATCTGTTGAGTTTCCTTCCATTAGATTTATGGACGACTTCGTTGTTGCACTTTTACTCACACAAAATCTAAAAATGTAAACAAATCAATAATTTTTTCATATGCGAGTCAGCCTCCTGTCGTGTGCAGTAGAGAGTACTAGAGATAACTACTCGTTGACCGTCACAATGTTAACTCGGATATAACAGTAGCTAAATTATATCACGGCATATATGTGTAACAAATATAACAGTTTCAAACTTTATTGAGTTCTGGAGTTTTGCTGATACATAGCTTTTTGTCTTTGTTCTTTTAAATGGCATTCTATCTATCTATCTATCTATCTATCTATCTATCTATCTATCTATCTATCTATCTATCTATCTATCTATCTATCTATCTATCTATCTATCTATCTATCTATCTATCTATCTATCTATCTATCTATCTATCTATCTGTCTGTCTATCTATCTATCTATCTATCTATCTATCTATCTATCTATCTATCTATCTATCTATCTATCTATCTATCTATCTATCTATCTATCTGTCTGTCTGTCTGTCTGTCTGTCTGTCTGTCTGTCTGTCTGTCTGTCTGTCTGTCTGTCTGTCTATCTATCTATCTATCTATCTATCTATCTATCTATCTATCTATCTATCTATCTATCTATCTATCTAATCTATCTATCTGTCTGTCTGTCTGTCTGTCTGTCTGTCTGTCTGTCTGTCTGTCTGTCTGTCTATCTATCTATCTATCTATCTATCTATCTATCTATGTAGGCCTATCTATCTAGGCAAATATTTTTTTAAGCTGCTTAGTTTGGCACCGACCAACTGAAACTATGTCAGCTGTAGAATATCGTACATTAGTCAGATATAAGGATATTTCATAGTATAAAGGGTTAAGTTGTTTATATTTTTAGAAATTAAAAAAATAAATATTTGCTCTGTATAGAGGGATGATTGTAATGAAGTAATAAAAAGAACAATTTTACTTTCAGGGCTCTAGTGGAAATCAGCCCAATAAATGACGAAATACGGTTCATATGTAATATGTTGCTTACATTGAAGAAAAAAAATGTAAATACAAATAATACATTTCTAAAAAACATTAACAGTGAAACAGAAAATAAAAGTCGTACGAATGAAAATTATTAAACAAAGTCCAGTAACTCTACCACACGCTATAATGTTACCAACAATTACCGTACTTGATTACACTGGTACGAATTCCAACAGGTTGATCTAATGACATTTTAAAACGCGAACCTACTGGAGATGACTCTTTTGCTGTATTATGGATATGATATGATATGAATGCGGTAAACAACGGGGATGTCAGTATTTCAAATACTGATCTGATATGATATGAATGAAATGTCAGTATTTCAAATACTGATCTGATATGATATGAATGAAATGTCAGTATTTCAAATACTGATATGATATGATATGAATGAGACATACAATGGGGATGTCAGTATTTCATTACTGATCTGATATTACTGCACGAGAAGGTTGTTACACGAAAAACAACGGGCACGTCAAAATTTTGACTGAAACACAACTAAAGGTCTCGGTTCTAACGTCCATCTTTGCTATGACGTGTTTACATCAATAAACGCAGTGGCAGTTCTTTTGGTCATTGGAAGCCATGGACACAAGACATACATAGATATCTGGGGTGATTAAAAGCAGTAGCACCGGAAAAGTACTTCGGGGTTGCGCGGCCGTACGGGGTGCCAAACTAGGAAGGAGCGCCCGCGAAAGCGCTAT
>JAGDYQ010000024.1:2244066-2570160 GCA_021962125.1 Bulinus truncatus
CTGCCAACATCAAAACGTCCCATGTTTAAACATCCAAAGACGTTATCAAAGACGTTACTGTCAATAAACCTGTTTACTGTTAAACTGTGCAGCAGCAGCAGAAAAGAAAAAGAGAGAGTCGCTATTGTTCGATTGGTTGTCAGTCTCCCCCCCACTCCCCCCCCCCTCCACCCCCACATATTTTTTTTCCAATTCAGGATCATGGAAGAAAGATGGGGGGGGGGGGGGAGGGAGGCGAAATGAAATCTTGGTTTCTGATATCTGACCCACAGGTCACTGACGTTGCAATTAATATCTATTTTTGATTTATAATTGTATTTATTTTACATGTATGGTCTCTGTTTAGTTGTTCAGGAGGGATGGGGTGTGATATGCGCGTGGGGCATCAAATACATCCCTTCAGATGTTGTACGTTTTTGAAGATGAACTACTTACTAGAGGAAGACTATCATTTCACAATATGATATATAACGGAGGGCGGGCGTGTCTGGTTTTAATTTTAAACCGTTACATGGTGATAAGTTCTATAATTAGATGGAAGGTGGTCCAGGTTCATAATGCTGTGGAATTATGGGCTGTGGAATAATGGAAGAATGATGTTTGTGTTAAATGTGTTTCTGAACGGAACATTGCAGTCTAGTTTCTCTCCCCCTCACTGTATCTGACATAAAAAAAGTGGCTATTCATGAACCGTTCGTTAACTATATTGTGATGTGCGTACAATATACGTTAAAAATAAACTAGCCAATTATATCATTGAAGGAAATTATCAGAATAATACACACGCCTTACAAAGTCGACTAATAAACATGGTGACTGTATGATGATAGGACTTGTGTAGGTTCGAATCTTTGTGAGTACAGTAGCCCGTGTGTGTGAAGGTTGTTGTATGGTTGATGTTGGTGTCTGACTGCAGTTGCAGTCAGAATGAATGTGGAGGCGCTGCTGTGGTAGCGTGTCGCTGATGGTACTCACACAATTCTCAAATGAACGTTCAACACAGTGTTGCTGATTCTTCTTTTATTAACAAACACAGACTTTAAAATATTATATTATACTTTGGATAAAGGCACGTCATACAGGCACATCTTAAGAAAGTCAAATAATACACAACTTGCTAAATGAAAGCAAAATAGTAACTTCTTTTAAAGTTAGACAAAAATACGTCCTATACATTCAGGATCTAAAAAGTAACTGCCTCTATCACCAAGGCTTGTTTCTAAACAAAATCTTAAATGACGTCAACTAGAAAAAACTACGTCACATAACAATATAAAAATTAATACTCTCTAGAGTCACTTAAAAAGTGTGATTAACACACATGCACAAACTAAATCAATTAATATATATTTAAATCAACCTTAACTCCTCGACACCGTGTATGACAAACATTGTGTCTCCGATAGGCTTAAGAAGGGGTGGGGTGGAGGGCTAAAAAATTGTTTCATCAGTTGGTGCTTGATACAGTCTCATGTGCAGTAACAACTGACACTCGCAGTAACATCTCACACTCACAGTAACATATCACACTCACAGTAACATATCACACTCGCATTAAAATTTCACACTCACAGTAACATCTCACACTCACAGTAACATATCACACTCGCATTAAAATTTCACACTCACAGTAACATCTCACACTCGCAGTAACATCTCACACTCGCAGTAACATCTCACACTCGCAGTAACAACTCACATTCGCAGTAACAACTCACACTCGCAGTAACATCTCACACTGACAGTAACAACTCACATTCGCAGTAACAACTCACACTCGCAGTAACATCTCACACTCGCAGTAACAACTCACATTCGCAGTATCAACTCACACTCGCAGTATTAACTCTTACTCGCAGTAACATCTTACACTCGCAGTAACATCTCACACTCGCAGTAACATCTCACACTAGCAGTAACATCTCACACTCGCAGTAACATCTCACACTTGCAGTAACATCTCACACTCACAGTAGCATCTCACACTGACAGTAACAACTCACACTCGCAGTAACAACTCACACTCGCAGTAACATCTCACACTCGCAGTAACATCATAGGGGTAAAAGAGAATCTAATAAAATAAACTATTCAGTCTACATAAATCTGTTGAACACTTGAATGAATATAAACATAATAGCATATTATGAACTTAAAGTGTTCATCATGACATTCAAAGCGAGTATTTTAAGAATATTGAATCTGTATTATTAAAACAACAACAAAAACAATAAACGAAAAACAAGAATTAAAATAAAAGCACAAAAAGAAAGTAAAGATAAACAAAGAACTGAATGATTGATTTTTTACACTCTTCCCTTCCCATACATTGACGTCATAATTTTCTGTAGTTGCATCTCATAGGGCGAAGTCTCTCACGTGACCATTGTTTGAATCTTTGTTATAGTCTGAGTCAAGCATCTTTATATAAGATAAATAGTGCTTACTCTTCACATTACAATGAGTGCAATAATCTGGAACGAGATGACACAAAGATGGGGTTGGGGGGGGGGGATGGGGGTAGGGGGATACATGTAAAGTTGAGAGGAGAGGGCAAGAAATATGGGGAAATAATTTATTATTTTAATTAAAAACGCACCGTGCCGTAACTTGCCTTTACCGACCCATGTAGCTAACACAATTTGTCCAAGTTGCTTCTTTTCTGGGAATCCCCATGATGGAAGATTTCCGTTTTATTGTTGCTGGTAGTGATGAGGCCGCCTGTGTTGTCGGTCATAGTCCTATTTATAGAAAATGTTATATAATGGTACAGTGTTTATTGAATAGGGTTAGCATAATCATTCATAATTAGATAACTACAAGTTATATATACCGTACATGTTGTTGGACTAATAATTTTTTTTTACAAATATATACATTCGTATATTCTTTGTATATAGCATAAAAACATCAATAGATTTTTCTCTACAAGTTATGACCTGCAACACTCACGCCTCGTCCCTCGTTGTTTGGTTATTTTTCTCTAAGATATCTAGGTAGCACACCAGATTCGTTCCGTTGATACCAAGGTTCAGTGCCGTTCTCAGGTCTTCGTTGGACCTAGGTAAAGACTTGAGAGATATTTAAGGGCATGTCAGCAGATTTAATACAAAAATATAATACTGCAAAGGGGAACCTAGGTGGTTGCTCAGTTTGCCCATCTATACGAACTGTTCTACCCGGGGGGAAGGGGACAGGGGACGGTTGGTCGTGTGGTAAAGCGCTCTACTGTCGACCTGAGGGTCCCTGGTTCGATCTCCGGTGAGGACCAATGGATATTTCAGGTCATGGCTAAAGTCCCCGCTATGTCTCCCGTGGTGCCTCCATGGCCATTGTAATATCGACAATGGAGGGGATGAAAGAAGGGCACCATAAAAACCGTTTACAGAATCAAAGAAGTTTTTATCTCATCCTTACAGGGACTTTACATACACACATACACACACACGTACACACACACACACCCGGGCTGGTCGCTTGTATTGTCAAACCTAAATTTCAAGATGTGAGTCTGAAGACTTTCTTAATTGGAATCGCATAGGGTCTTGGAAAAATTATTCAGAAGAGCAATTACTTGCTAAACGTTCGAATTCTAAAACAATATCTGGTTATGGTGCTAAATTCCACACAACGTTTTTTGCTCGGATTCCAAGTTGATCAAATTTTAGGAAGTTCGGATATTGAGGATTTACTGTATGAAATAATCTTGGGTTTCCTATAAGATCTTGGGTTTTTTCGAAAGCATAATCTTGGGATTTTGAAAACAACATCACATGGTTCGGGGCGTGGCTCGGCACTGTACTTAGTAGACCAGTCAATAAGGGAACACGGGGGTTTGACACTTCATAAACACTCATCTTATCAGCAGTGTGGCTTGATTAGCGGGTTGCCCTCTTGACTGGGCGATGTATTTTAGTTTTCCTGGACTGATTGGTCAGTTTTTTTTTAGGCTTTCAACTTTTGTTTATTGTATAGTTACAAAAATTCATAGCTTTGTAAAATATATTTTCATTCAATAAATTAAACAAGGCTTTAATCTACACATAAACATATAAACAAAATATTGACACATCTTCTTAAAGCTACGAGACCCAAACTTTTAAAGCTTCGGCTGCATGATACCCTAATGTGTGGACGGTCAATAGGTGGGTATAATTTAACTGATCAATTTGACTTAAGCCAGGATCTATATATATAAAAGACGCAGGACTATTTATAGATTGTGGAATTCCCGACCTAATTCCTCGCGTTGTTTCGCTCGGATTAGGTCAAAGTTCAACTTTGCCTTTCACGTATTTTCTCCGAAGATGTCAGCCTGTTATTTTATTTGATTGCTTATTTAAAAATAAAATTACAGTAATTATATTGATTGATAAGGCGGAGTATTTTACGCCGCGGGATGACTAGTTTTTTTTTATAAGTTGCACAGGGTTTTGTTAAACTAAATGTGGCAACACTTCTTATTGGAATAGTGAAATTGTATTTTAATTGTATTGTACCATGCGAAACAAGAGGTTCATGTTCAGATTTAATAAAGTTTAAATTTTTCGGTCGCTCGTCTCAGGTAACTAAAAACACAACGGCCATCTCCTTTTCTGGCATTGAATACACACACTTGGACACTGGCCAATGAACAGAGCGTGCAGCATCACTACAAACTGGACAGTTCCATTATTTCATCTACTCCTCAACAAGGTTCGGTTACTGTCTGTGAAAGGGAAATTACTCTCTTTAGATCGATCAAAGATCTGATGGTAGTAGATGTTGGCGTGAGTATATCTGACCGTGATTTCATGTCTATCACTGGAACAGACGGAGAGACAGAGAGGAATAGGAAAAGAGTGTCCAAACAGGAGGCATGTAAAATATACATGAAATGAAAGAGTAAAGCAAACACAGAGAATAAACGTCAAAGAGATAGAGATAGATAGATACATATATAGATAGAGAGAGAGAGAGAGAGAAAGAGAGAGACAGATAGAGAAATAGAGAGAGAGAAACAGAGAATACTCGACATAGAGAGAGACAGAGGGAGGGAGAGAGAGAGAGAGAGAGAGAGAGAGAGAGAGAGCGAGAGCGAGAGAGAGAGAGAGAGAAGATAAAAGAACAGAAGAAAAAAAGAGATGCTGATAAATAAATCTCGTGACAGGGACACAATGACAAACTAAATGAGTAAGTGATTGATTTCTGCGTGAGTAAATGTGTGTACGCAAGTATATTTGCGTGCGTGAGTAAATGTGTGTGCGTGAGTATATGTGTGTGCATACGTATATTTGTGTGCATGAGTAAATGTGTTTGCGCAAGTATATTTGTGTGCGTGAGTAAATGTGTGTGCATATCTATATTTGTGTGCGTGAGTAAATGTGTGTGCGTGAGTAAATGTGTGCGCGTGACTAAATGTGTGTACGTGAGTAAATGTGTGTGCGTGAGTAAATGTGTATGCGTGAGTATATGAGTGTGCGTAAGTATATGTGTGTGTGTGGGTAAATGTGTGTCCGTGAGTAAATGTGTGTGCGCTAGTAAATGTGTGTGCGTGAGTATTTGTGTGTGTTTGAGGTCAAAAGAGAAATCTTTTGAGAAAGACTCACAAACAGAGAATATTGTTTGTTTGTTTAGGAGGGGCGAAAAGAGAGAAAGAAAGAAAGATAGAGATTGAAACACAAAAACAAAAATATAGATGCTGATCATAAATGTGACGAGAATAGAAGGTAGACAACTATAATTTGTATGTAAATGTGTGTGTGTGAGTATGTATGCGTGTAAGTACGTTGGTGCGTAATTGTGTGTGCTTGAGACAGGGGAAGAGGGAGGGAGGGAGTTAGTTTACCAATATCAAAATACTAATGATATTTCCAGACGTTACTAAGACCAGAGTAAGTACGAAAGAGGTCTCTCATCAAATAATAAATCTCTATGGCTAGGGTAGAGAGTTCAAGGTGAGTGTTTGATAGCTGTGTGGTGAGCAGCGGGCCTACACCATATGTTATTATTTGATACTTATTCTCTGCTGCCTACCATGTGCTGATATAATATTTATATATATATCTGACAGATACAGTAAAATACATGAACACATTTATATTTTGTCAGTCTGTTTCCTGATATACAACTTCTAATGTAAAAACATGTATCAAAAGCTTTAAGCTTTAAACACTAAACAGAGGATATATAAATTCTGAACTCAAGCAAGTATTAACAAATAAAAAAAAAAGGTTAGAATAAATACACGTTAATACTAAAATTAGAAATAACGAAAGTAATAGGGTCTACTACAGTCAAGAATTCAAATGACTAATTAGTACTTACATTACCTTAATACATTTTAATAGGTTTTAAACAAATGAAAATAAAATCTAGACGAATGGTAATTACACTGGTTTACGTGGAAAAAAAAACTGCAAGTAAAACAATATACATTTCTGAAAGCTTGTTAAAAATGATAAACTTTGATGTGCTTGGGCTTTGGGTTGCCGCATGAGTGTCAAGTTTCACTTTTTCGGACTCCCATGTTGACTACTTTCCCCGCAAGTCTTGGTGCATACAGTGAACAGCAGGGGGTGAAAGGTTCCATCAGGACATTTGTGAAATGGAGAGTCGATACCAAGGTCGATGGAATGTAAATATGATGGCCGACTATCGCTGGTCATTGAAAACGTCATAATCCTGGTGCTGCTCATTTAACAAAAATCACTGAAAAGACAATTCACAGAGTGATAGATAATTAATAAATGTAAGTCTGCTTTTATATTGCACTTTGGTCAGGCCCGTAGCGTGCGGGGGGGGGGGCGGGCCTCTTGCGTTTTGTCTGGCCCCCTCTGCTTATTTATTCTACTTAGTAAAATGTATTACTTGCCCCCGCCCCTGCTATTGCCTGGCCCCTGCTGTAGAATGCCTGGCCTCTGCTGTAGAATTTTCACGCTACAGGGCTGGCTTTGGTTAATAATTGATTATGTATTTTGAATCAGCATGAAAAGTTGTGTAAGAAACAGCTATTTACATGTCTGCAGTTTTAAAAAAAATTAAAATTTGTATGTAAGTGTTATTTACTACAAACTTTTGTTCAATCAAGAATATTAACATATTAAATGCATTCAAAATAGATTTATAAAAAAAAACCCACAATGAAACAAACGACACTCTATAAATATGACTGTATGTAAGACACTCTATACATGAGACTGTATGTAAGACACTCTATACATGATACTGTATGTAAGACACTCTATACATAAGACTGTATGTAAGACACTCTATTCATGAGACTGTATGTAAGACACTCTATACATGAGACTGTATGTAAGACACTCTATACATGAGACTGTATGTAAGACACTCTATACATGAGACTGTATGTAAGACACTCTATACATAAGACACTTTATGATGCAAAGATGTAACACATAGAAACTCAAAAAGAATGATATAATACAAAAACAAACATTAAACTAATCGAAACAAAACGCAAATGTTCAATCTGAACGGAAGGTGTCAGTCACTTCATTGGACACGTCATTCTAACAACAGCAATGACGTAGATAAACACAATGAGTGCTTCTATGATAGCACCCAGTGCTTCTACTAAGACAGCACCCAGTGTTACAGAGTTGTTGCGTGAAATATTCTAGAGAGAAGGTAAATCAATCATCGACCCCGGCCATTGTTTTTGTTGACACTTAAACTACTATTTTAGAACCATCTATGACGTCCCGATTGTTGACCTGATTCTGGGTCCAAGTGTGTGTCCCATCTGTACAAACTTAAAACCGAAATGTAAAATAGTTAAACTTGAGTCGTGTGTTCAACACGCATGTATGCTACAGAAAATAAGGGTGGTCTTTCCCAGCTTAGGTCCACTTAATAAGAAAGGCTATTTATTACACGTTTCAAACAAAATATGAATGATATATTTTAAACTGACTCGTATTTGCTTTGCTCTGTCCCCCCCCCCCTTAGCCACTGGTCTTCCGAAATAAAAAAAAACCCTCTTGTTTGTTGATAGCGTGCATGTTTGTTATGTAGATCAGTGTTTCCCATAATTTTTGACATTTGTGCCCCTCCCCCCCCCTTTTTTTTTGATTCCCGTAACCCTGAGTGCACCTAGTAAACAAACACAAACACAAACAAACACAAACACAAACACACTTGCATATATTGGTTTGTTATGATCATGGTTTCCCCTAGTTTCACTGTTTTTCGCTTAAGCCGTGCATGTTTACCCAATGTTTTTTTTTTGCCCAATGCTGTGCGTACCACCGACAAAACATTGATGTAGAAGATTGAGTTACGACACAAGTTCATGTGTGCAATAGCAACACCCCCTCTTTAAAAAGACTTTGTGACCTATCAAAATCTGATTTATATTGAATTATGTAAACACCGTAAACCTTTGTCTCGCATTCTGCGACTTCTAGGCGGTTGAGGTATCAGGCGTCTCAGGGGTTTGAACCACTATCATATGTCGTACCGTTCATAGTCACAAGCCTGTCGCCACCATGAAGTCAAACATATTAAAATTGTTTAATTCCTTTTAAATGGAATTTCTGTAGGTCATTGATTCCAAGAGAAGCGTGTTTCTATATCAACATCTATGCAAACATAACTAAACACATTCATAACAAATACGTCATCTAAATCACATCAACTATACCCGATTGCTGGCATCACGAGGAGACTGATTTGAATATGGCCTTCACCTCAACTCTACATGAACGACAACTTCTCAAACAAAACACAAACAAATATTATCAAACAAAAACAACAGAAACCTCTAAGAAGTTGTCTCATGCTAAAATATTTCATGTAAAAAAAAATTAAACCCAGATTTAGCTCGGATTAAACCGATATTAAAACCAGGGTACGCCCTACGTCATCAAGACGGGCTGATCGGATCAGATGGGAGACAATGAGAAAAAATGTTTTAAAGGGGGAAATTGAAGCCAATTGTTCGCTCCTTCTCAGTGTCATGTATCTCCATTCATCCTCCTCTATACGCCCTGGCTACACTCCCCAACTACTACCCCCGCCACTCCTCCACCACCGATCCATCAATCCAGGCTTCAGATAACGTCCAGAACTTTCAAACATATTGCTTTATAACCCCCCTCCCTTCCCCTTCATCGCACCAAACTCTGCTTGTCAATCCCCTCCTCTCCCTATCCCCCCCCCCACACCCCTTCCCGTCAACCAACATTTCGGTGAGTTTGAAGAAAATATTTTTACAGTTTTCTTGACGGGTTAATTCAATCTACAGCCCAAATCGAAGCAGCTGTTTATTTGGGTCAGCAGACTCGGAATAACAAATTAATCAAATAATTTGCTAACTCCAGATTTTATCTGAGAAAGTCTATTGATTGATAGATATTTTCGTTTATGTGGCTAGGATGGGCGGACATCTTTAGGGCATACACATACACACACATATATATATATATATATATATATATATATATATATATATATATATACAGTGGATTCCGCTTAATTGGGACACCGTTTAATTGGGACAGCCGCTTATTTGGGACAAAAAGCCTCGATCCCGATGTGTCCCAATTAAGCGGAATCCACTGTATATACACAGTGTTATTTGTCTATAAAGAAAAGGTACCGGAAGTCATATAGAACAACAAGTGATATGATATCACAAGTCTCACCCATTGACTTCAATACAATAACTACTGATGACGTCATCTCTCACTAGCTAGAGATCTGTTTAGAAAATAATAATGCCCTCCTTTTTGATGTTCGTACATTCCCGGTCATTTCTAAAGCCAAGTCAATTTACACAGATAACTTGGAGAAATTTATCAAAATAAATTCGAATTAATAAAAATAAAATCTGATAGTTATAATTGATTTCTTTTTTTTTTCTTTTTTAATCTCTGGCAAAATTAAGAACTTTAAAAAAAAAATTAATAAAAAAAATCAAACAACTGCTGACGTAGTGTTCGTCTGTACCCGCTCATTTGTAAAGTTGAGTGTAATGAAGTGTGAGTCAACCTCATCATCAAATTAAAAGAAACACAAGACGATGCAAAACAAACAAACAAGATATATATATATATATATATATATATATATATATAAAATATATATTGATACATATTTATATATATTGTTGCGAGTATGTTTTCTTCTTCATGTTGTGTGCTTCTGATTTGTTTAGCAATCAGTCCAGATGCAGCTTCCTTTCGTTCTGTTGTTTTAGATTTAAATAAAGAAGTTTTGACACACAGTGCAGTTACATACAGGGGCGGATCTAGACAACTTTGACCGGGGGAGGGTGCAAAACTTTGACCCCGGGGGGGGGCAAAAACTGTTTTCATTGTTGAAATTTGGTCTTAGAATTTAATGATGTCTTACCTAAACTTCCGGTAACGTGGGGGGGGGCATGCCCCCCCTGCCCCCCCCCCCCTTCTAAATCCTCCCCTGGTTACATACATAAATAACAACAATGGGTTGTCGTGATGATGACATTGTTTATTACACAACAAAGTCAGGTAACATCAAATATAATCCAATATCAGTGATAGATATATATATAAATGTGGTTTTCACGAAGTCCAATAACTTCTACTAGAAGCTACTCATGACAGCTCTCAGCTCTATCTAAAATCTTCTGGCTCTATCTCAACTCACTTCAAGAATTTACGTTGACTATTTGCGGTCTTATTCAATCGACCACGTCCACTCTCTGCGACTTGCCTCAACCTATCTTCTAGATATACGCTCTCTATACTAACTGTCTCAGTTCATCCAAACTCAATGTGTGATCGTAAAGTATTTCTTCTTGAATCACCGCCTTGTGTCAACAACCAAGTTACCCTCAACTTTCTCAGTGATGACTACAGTTATATGTCCTAGTCCTCTGTTGGTTAACGTCCCCCCCCCCCCAATCACACCTGTGTTATCGTCATCCCATTGTCCAGTCCAGTACAATGGAATGTGTCCCGAATTGACCCATCTACCTCTAAAGGCAGAGTCCGTCAGTTAAAAACACAACTTTGTCAACTATTAGTATCTGAGATGTAACATTCTCCATATCTATATAAATATATGTATATATAGCCTATCCTATAAATTGTTATAACAAATAAACTGTTCATGAAGAAATTATAGGAAAAAAAAATACTATATTTATTGATGGGACCGAAACCGAGTGTATCATGACCATGGCGGCACCATAGGTTGGGAAACAGGATACGTTGGTATTTGAACCATATCCTGCAAGATGCAGATCGGATTGAAAACCAATGCGCCACCTCACCAACCATGGATGCGGAATTGGGCAGTTTAAAACATTTTTAACCGTTTGATTAATATCATCCATAAACTGTGACCTGGATATTGGATGTCTTCATTTTTTTACATTTAAAATTGGATGTACTATTGTTGTAGATTATTAAGAAGTAGAAGTGACATTCCTTTAATCTTGACATCTTAAGCAGATTAGAAAATAGATTTGTAGGGCCCTAAAACAAAGGAACCAGGCCCGTCTAGCATCAGATTTGGTTGGGCCCCGGAAGGCTTTAACATTACCGTCGATTCTCAACCGGGGAAACTAATCAACATTGGGTTATTATGTTGTGTGTGATGAATACATTATAATGTCTCTTGACATAGGATAACATCAGCGGACTTGTATTATTTATTTTCCCGCCCAAATGCGCAAACATCATAAAGTAAACAGTTTTGCACTGAGTAAACCCGGACTCTGTGACGCCGGCAACATGACATTTCATCCCCTAATGTAAAACACACAATGAACAAAAATAACAACATAACATGTTAGAGAGGATAGTACGTTTATGAGAACGCACTCACGCATAAACATCATCAATGAATGGAAAGCAGGGAGGGGGGGATGACCTAACTCCACCCAGTTGTTTGTTTGTTCCCAACACATTGCGGCACATCAGATTTAAAGGCTAAAAATATTTTTATTTAAAAAAAAAAACTAAATGTCGGATACTTCTTGCAGTCGGTAATGATGTGTATCAGCTTGACTGACAACACGGAATTATGGCTACACAAACATGGCTACACAAACATGGCTACACAAACATGGCTACACAACAGTGGCGTAGTGAGAAGGGGGGGCAAGGAGGGGAATCATGCCCCAGGCGCTACTCACAAAGGAACGCTAAATGATATATTTTACATATAATATTATATGGTTTTTGAATGGGAGGGGGGGTGTTGGTGGTGGTGCTAAAAAGGTATTGTGCCTCGTGTGATGGTGCTAAAAAGGTATTGTGCCCCGTGTGATGGTGCTAAAAAGGTATTGTGCCCCGTGTGGTGGTGCTAAAAAGGTATTGTGCCCCGTGTGGTGGTGCTAAAAAGATATTGTGCCCCGTGTGGTGGTGCTAAAAAGGTATTGTGCCCCGTGTGGTGGTGCTAAAAAGGTATTGTGCCCCGTGTGGTGGTGCTAAAAAGGTATTGTGCTCCGTGTGGTGGTGCTAAAAAGGTATTGTGCCCCGTGTGGTGGTGCTAAAAAGGTATTGTGCCCCGTGTGGTGGTGCAAAAAAGGTATTGTGCCTCGTGCGCGAGTTAATCTCGCTACGCCACTGAACTTGTCATCCGATTCTTGTTTCGGTTATCCCCTAGTAAATGACTCTTATCTTCATAGACTCCCAGCGATTATAACAGTTGCTCACCTATCAGAGCGTTTTACTTACAAACTCTAAAAGCAATACAACACTGAACTAAACTGACCTTAACATAAACGCACACGTTTGCGTTGTTACGAAATTTAAAATTATGATCATCAAGGGGAGGCTACTTATACACAGACAAAAAAACATCCCTAGCAGATGCCCTTGTGTATATTTATTTATATTTCCAATTCAGCCTGACCACGTGATACACAACTATTACGTCACAGAGCTACTGAGTAATTACACACGTAATGATGCCATGAAAAAAAAAACCCGTTATTTTTTTGACACATGAATGATGACTTAATATGTCAATATTATGAAAGTTCTATATTTGGCCAAAAAAAAAAAACAACACAAAGCTAATCATCCGCCATGAGTCGATCCATCAACATTTGTTTCTCATGATATAAATGATAAATGATTAAAAAAAACAACCTCACAAATGATTATTAATGATGTTTATTACTTTATTTGCACTAAAAATCATCACAGAGATTGGCACACTATGCACAATATAATTATCTTAATTTTAATTTATTCCTTAGTCAGCCCGAAATTAATTTGCGTCTTGCAACATTTTTTTTTGTAACCTAAGATCCCAATTTACCTTTTGCCTATGGCCACCAAATTTACCTTTGTCTAGGAATTTGAAATGTGTGCATACATTACCATTGGATCCCCACAAGTACCTTTACCTGAAATAAAAACAAAGAAAGAATGATTCCGAAGTGAATTGTTTCTAGCAAAGTACAACATTAACACACAACTACACACTTAAACACATAGCTACACACATTAACACACAACTACACACATTAACATACAACTACACACATGAACACACAACTACACACATGAACACACATTAACACACATCTACACACATTAACACACATCTACACACATTAACACACAACTACACACTTAAATACGTACCTACACACATTAACACACATTAACACAGATCTACACACATTAACACACATATACACACATTAACACACAACTAAACACTTAAACACTTAGCTACACACATTAACACACAACTACACACATCTACACAGATTAACACACATCTACACACATTAACACACACTAACACACAACTACACACATCTACACAATTAACACACATTAACACACAACAACAAACATTAACACACATCTACACACATTAAAACACATCTACACACATTAACACACATCTACCCATGAAAAGAAAGACACACTAGAATGTGAAATTATCAATAAAAACACATTTTAAAAATACATTATCTCTTTAAATAAATGTTATCGCTAGGTGTCGTCATCACGAGAACGTGTCATTTCCATGTCTTCAGTTTGTTGACACAAGTTTGCCATCATTTCTCCCCCCCCCCCATCCCCCCCCCCCAACATTTAATTTTATTTTGTGTGTTGCAGATATTTTATAATTCATAACTACAACTTACGACCTTTAAGACGTATCAAATTTAAGTCCCAGAAATTGAGAGACAGAGACAGAGACAGAGAGAGATACAAATTAAAAAATCAATAATAAAACATCAATGAATCCTTGATTCTTTGTAGCTCGTCGTGGAACACGTGACTGTCAACGTCATATTTTATTTTTACGTCATGTGCATATATGTCACATTTTCTGACGTCATAAATCAGAAGGTTCACTTAGGCCTGAACAATAAGTTACAATTAGACTTATTTCAGTGTTATCGTTTGTTTTAAATATGTAGTTCCCAGATGACCTTTACTTTATTTCTTTGATATTTTTTTTTGTTTACAGTCTGTAGTTTATATTTATGTTCATTATTTGATAGAGATGCTTCAAGTCGTATGACTCATACTGTCACATAATTTCACGACGTTTATAAAATAACACTATTAGATTTGTGTCACACCTAAACCTTTAAAAAAAAAAATGTGACATTTGAAGATAAGATTTTTCGATGACTATTGAAAAAAAAAGATGACAGTAAATGTCAAATGTCGAAGATGAAAAAATATCAGCTTTTAAAAAATAAAATGTCGATCAGATCCCATGAGTAAGTTTTATTTTTTTGTTGGTGTGTTTGTTCCGTTTTAAATTAGTGAACAGTTTCTAGAAGTTGTGCCGTATATTAATGTTTGAGTGTGGTGGCTTAAGGAATGAGATAGAGAAACAGATATGGAGGGTGGATAAGTGAAAGAGATAGAAGGGGAAAGACAGGGCCAGCTCTGGGCATAGGCGACTTAGGCAGCTGCCTAGGTCGCCAAATTGCTAGGGGCGCCAAATTTTAGAGAAAAAAAAACAACTTTAATGCAGTAGGGGCGGGCGTCCTAATAGATGACTGCACAGGGCGCCAAATTTCCTGCGGACGGCTCTGGGGAAAGAGAGTTGGAGAAAGAGATGGAGGAAGAGAACAGTGTGAAGTGAATTGTTTCTAGCAAAGTACAACATTAACACACAACTACACACTTAAACACATAGCTACACACATTAACACACAACTACACACATTAACATACAACTACACACATGAACACACAACTACACACATGAACACACATTAACACACATCTACACACATTAACACACATCTACACACATTAACACACAACTACACACTTAAACACGTACCTACACACATTAACACACATTAACACAGAGAAGGCAAAAAAAAAGAGTCAGATAAAGGTCGCGGAAGGGATGTTGAGAGAGACAAATTACCCCCGGCAAACGTCATAGTAGTCAACTCGATATTAAAAACGATTTTTAAAAATTTTATCTTTGAATTTTTTTTTTCATTATGTTTCACTGTGTATCTGGGGAGGAAATCATTTTATTTCGACGGGCTTCACTGATTCCAACTTTTTAATATGATTTGTACGACTTCTGTCTTATGTTTGGAACTGGTCAATTGTTTGGTTTTTTTTGAGAACATTTTCTTAAATTAAACTTTTTTTTTCCTCTGTATATCAGAGCAAGTAATGGGTCAATGGGTCAAATGGGTCGCAAAATTGGATGGGTCACATGGGTCAATGTTCCCTGACCCACGACCCATCCTTAGTCTCCGCCCGACCCTAAAAAAACCCGTCGTCGCGCGATTTTTGTTTTAAATTTCAAAATGGTTTCTATGGCGACGGCCGCCATCTTGAAAATAACAACATTCAATGGGTCGTGGGTCATGGGTCATGATGGGTCAGGGTCAAGAACTTGATGGTTCATATGGGTCATGGACTCATGGGTCAAGCTCAGTGACCCGTTACTTGCTCTGCTGTACATACATACACTTTTATTAAAGTAAAATAATTAATCATCTATAGGCTTATACTTTATACTAATAAAGAAATTCAGTTAAAGATGAGTCAATTTGAGCCAACATCATTAAGTAAAATATCAATTATTGGCTCATCTAATAATTGGATAGTTACAATACAAAAAAAAGGTTTTGGGATGGGAAAGAGTTAAAAATTACACAGAGTGGGAAAAACCCCTTTTCGATAATTGCATAACTTATATATTTACTAGCCCGTTTTACCCAGCCAATGACTCATGTTGGCGAGTACTGCAATCTGGCAGGTCAGCAATCTCCTCCACTCCAAGCTTTCTCTTCTTGAACAGCACTGGCACGTAATTGAGTTCTCTTATTATGGACATTGTAATTATTTAACTGTTGATTAGATTATAGCTACCGGAATATTTGTAGAAATATCATCAGACAAAAAAAAACATATAGAAATAGAATTGAAATATGTAAACTAAAACCTAAACTATTTTGTCAGAAATAAGAAAAAAAAACCTAAATATGAAATATACAAGAAGTCTAACAGTTACTTGATAAATGAATGTAACACCCGCGAAGATCGAACACAATAATGAAATAAGTCCGCTGGTCTTTGGTCAGACTCTAATTCCGGTTCTGTTCTCATTGACCAGGTAATGAGATAAATAATAAAACACTAACCCAGTTTGAACCTAATAAGGTCATTAACCAATTTTTAACAGTTTAGAAAAAAAAAATTACCGTGGTAATTTAGGAAAACTTTAGTTTACAATCTAGAAACTAACCTGTGAGCATAGGGTAAACATAGGGTAAACATTATTGATCCAAGTAATCAGGCCCGTAGCCAGGAATATTGGATTGGGGGGGCCGAAGACATTTTCGGGGGGGGGGGGGCGAAGACTTTTTTTTGGGGGGGGGTGCCGAAGAAATGATCGGGGCGGATCTAGACAACTTTGACGGGGGGGAGGGCAAAACATTGACCCCGGGGGGGCCCTCCCCCTAAATCCGCCCCTGGTAAGGTAGAAGAAATGTTCGGGGGGGGGGGGCGAAACTGGAGGCGCGAAGCGCCGAAAGCTTGGGAACGGAGAAGAGGGGTTTGGGGAGGGGATCTCAGTGAGTCCCCTCCCCAAGAAATTTTTTGCAGTTCCATATCTGGAATGGTGCATTTTAGTACCGATTGTTTAGCTATTAATTAGAAATATATAATTTTAACTGCGTTTTAATAATGCATGGCATGTTGCAGTTTTGTTAAAAAAAGTTTAAATAGTAAAGAGTTTTAATGATAAAAATTTATTGAGGCTGAGCAATTTCTGATTCCTGTTATAAATATATTGACCAATAGTTCTGCTACACAATTGTTACATAATAGATACATGATTTATATTATTATACTGTTTGTTTAACGTACAACCCGGGAAGAACGACAAAGATACATGAATAAAGCTTAGCTATTTGTGTGATATTTCTTATAAAATATTGAAAACAAAGAACAGATCTATCAACAACAACAGTCGCAATTATTCAATTTAAAATAAAATTAATTCTGCTAAAAAGTAAATTTGCAAATTAAATAACATCACTCAGAAATCACGGAGTTTGTACTTTATTATTTTATTATATATATATGTATAAAAATGAAGTCAGAAGCCAATATTATTTTATTAACTTATTTAAGTTGCTAGTTGTCCTCAGAAGATATCAATATATAAAACTATTACAAGGTTGCGAACAGGCCCATCGACAGAAATTTCGGGCCCCTGGGCTGATATTAATATTTTAAAAAGTTGATTGGCCAGCTCAGTCCGGGTACCTAAAACTCGCCGGGCCCCTGGGCATTGCCCCCCCACTCGTCGGCACTTGTTGCGTACTTATATTATTATACGTTTCAAATGTGCAAACTTCGTGGTTTAGCCAGCCCCGTAGTCAAGGGGGGCACTGGGGGGCCGTGCCCCCCCGCTAGGTGTGGAGTGCCCCCCCACACTTAAAAAAAAGAAAAATAGGAAAAAATAAAGAAAAAGTAAAGGTGCCCCCTTACTGGGTATTGGTGCTTCCCTGCTTACTTTGACCTGGCTACGGGCCTGGATTTAGCACTGAATTTACCTAAAAATGCTTCGGCATTCAGATTGTCTGTTAAATCTTTTTCAAATGCAAGCAGGAAAAGATTGGTTAGACGCTTTTGTAACATTTATCTGCGATATGGGGTGAGCATTCGTGTGAGGGTTGAGAAACTGCTCTCACACACAGCTGTTGAAGCACCAAATGTCAATGCTGCCCAAAATACCCAGTAGTGAACTTCAATAAGATTCAATCTTTTATGCCCAAAAATTAGATAAGCTATATATGTAAGTATATATAAATAGCCTGAATGATTGCCAAAATATAAACTTTTAAGTTTTTATTATTATTGATTTATTAAACAAAATGATTGATGGTTTATAACCGTGATTATTAAAATTGTGTCAAAAAACTCAAATCATACACGGGGGGGGGGGCTCAGGTCATGCACGGGGGGGTGGCTCAGCCCCCCCCCCTAGCCCCCCTCTGGCTACGGGCCGGCCTGCAAGTAATTTAGGTAACGAAATTAAAAAAAAAAAACATAATCCTTACTGATTGTAAAATATCAATTAATCAGTTCATAATTGAAACTGGGTTATCATTCAGCCATCTTCAGGTCATTAAGTCGATTATTCGGTCTATCTTCCATAACTCTATTACTCATTTTTCTCTCTACCTTCATATTCTGCCGTCAGGTAGTCTGTCAATCCAATAGATCTTTCTTGATTAACTAAGCAACATGTCCATTCCTCTCTTTTGTCTGTTTCATTGTGTCTTCACGTACAAAACAGCTCAGTCAAATGCAACCGTATTTTAACGGTAGCCATGAGAAACCAGATTGATTGACACAGAAACTGACCAAATGCTCACTGACAAAACCGAGTTACCACCAGCCCCCCCCCAACCCCCACCCCGACCCCCAACACAACCTTTCATCCCCACAGAGACCCATCTACGTAATGTATTCCCCCGCCCATCTCTAGTATGATGAAGTGTTGTATAACACAGACTAGAACTGTTATTAATGACAAAGTAACAGACAACAACTGGCGTCACATGTTCCACATGTCTTTAGTGTTTTTCCACAATCAAGGCGTCCTCGTCCCCCCCCCCCCCACCATCTCACCATTGTTAAGCGCAGGACTCATACATAAAAGAATAGATTAAAATGCCAGTTGTTTGCTTCCCATGTCACGTACACCAATGCATAAGCAACAGCTGACGTATGCATGATTAGGAGACTCTCTGCTTTTAACCTAATGTCCAATGGGAAACTATATATATATATATATATATATATATATATATATATATATATATATATATAAAGATAAAAGCCAATGTAGCGTTCATGGCAATAGTAATGTATTCCAGATGGGTTTATTGCTGTATGTTTATATACAAGAGTGGAATAAATGTAACGGATATCTCCATGGATACTTAACATAAACAAACATATGCACTCACTCTTAATATTGCTTTATAGCGACAGAATGTCGCGTTACAAGAGTTAGCCAGGAACGCCGCAGAGACTCTGGGGCCCATGCAACACTACATCAATATCGGCCCAACATAAATATATTAACGTGGGCCCAGGATAAAGTACACCAACGGATGCCCATGTTAAACTATATCAAAGGAAATCCATTGCCACATATATCTACGGGCCCCATGCCAATTTACATCATTGGGGGGCACGACAATCTACACAAACGGGGGGCCCACGACACACTACATCAACGGGGGGCCACGACAAACTCCATCACGACAAACTCCGATTTCTCTGAAAAAAAACAATACAAACTAAATATCAAAAGTGACAGCCTTTCCCCCCCCCCCCTTACTTTAGGGCCCGGGACAAATGTTCGGATTACCCCCCTCCCCACCCCCGGCGACCCTGCGTTAACAAACTCGTAAGTTCAATACAGCCGCACTGTTTCCAAAAAATCTGATTCTACACTGACCCATCACGTGACACACAGCTCGTTTGTCTGTCATGTCAGTTGGTGACCTGATTTCCACTAACCAGGTGAAACCAGGTGATTTAATGAGATCACAGAGATGAAACGATGTAATCAATGTATTCCATCATTTGAGTCAAATACGTGTACAATATTAAAGTCAAATCGTATACAGATTATTTTTTTTTCCTTAATAAATTTGGCGGTAAATGCAGCCCGGGATAAGATTGAAATGACACCGGATGTGGATTACATGTCGTCTGCTGAATTGGACAAAAACAATTGACACATAAAAAATCAAACAAACACGCTGCTTGATAACTTTACAACGTGGGTGGTGGTACTATGAAATATTTAATTGGTCAGTTCGTTACAAAATGACCCTGTTTATGACATGACGTCAAAATAATTTCGTAAAATTTGGCCCTCAGTTAGACGTAAAACATTCATCAGACAATCAGCACTACATTTATCAGACAATCAGTACTACATCCATCAGACAATCATTACTACATTCATCAGACAATCATTACTACATTCATCAGACAATCAGTACTACTTTCGTCAAACAATCAGTACTACATTCATCAGACAATCAGTACTACATTCATCAGACAATCAGTACTACATCCATCAGATAATCAGTACTACATTCATCAGACAATCAGTACTACATTCATCAGACAATCAGTACTGTATCCATCAGACAATCAGTACTACATTCATCAGACAATCAGTACTACATTCATCAGACAATCAGTACTACATTCATCAGACAATCAGTACTACATTTATCAGACAATCAGTCCTACATTCATCAGACAATCAGTACTACATTCATCAGACAATCAGTACTACATTCATTAGACAATCAGTACTACATTCATCAGACAATCAGTACTACATCCATCAGACAATCAGTACTACATTCATCAGACAATCAGTACTACATTCATCAGACAATCAGTACTGTATCCATCAGACAATCAGTACTACATTCATCAGACAATCAGTACTACATTCATCAGACAATCAGTACTACATTCATCAGACAATCAGTACTACATTTATCAGACAATCAGTACTACATTCATCAGACAATCAGTACTACATTCATCAGACAATCAGTACTACATTCATCAGACAATCAGTACTACATTTATCAGACAATCAGTACTACATTCATCAGACAATCAGTACTACATTCATCAGACAATCAGTACTACATTCATCAGACAATCATTACTACATTCATCAGACAATCAGTACTACATTCATCAGACAATCAGTACTGTATCCATCAGACAATCAGTACTACATTCATCAGACAATCAGTACTACATTTATCAGACAATCAGTACTACATTCATCAGACAATCAGTACTACATCCATCAGACAATCAGTACTACATTCATCAGACAATCAGTACTGTATCCATCAGACAATCAGTACTACATTCATCAGACAATCAGTACTACATTCATCAGCTAATCAGTACAACATTCATCAGACAATCAGTACTGTATCCATCAGACAATCAGTACTACATTCATCAGACAATCAGTACTACATTCATCAGACAATCAGTACTACATTCATCAGACAATCAGTACTACATTTATCAGACAATCAGTACTACATTCATCAGACAATCAGTACTACATCCATCAGACAATCAGTACTACATTCATCAGACAATCAGTACTACATTCATCAGACAATCAGTACTGTATCCATCAGACAATCAGTACTACATCCATCAGACAATCAGTACTACATTCATCAGACAATCAGTACTACATTCATCAGACAATCAGTACTACATTCATCAGACAATCAGTACTACATTCATCAGACAATCAGTACTGTATCCATCAGACAATCAGTACTACATTCATCAGACAATCAGTACTACATCCATCAGACAATCAGTACTACATTCATCAGACAATCAGTACTACAATCATCAGACAATCAGTACTACATTCATCAGACAATCAGTACTACATTCATCAGACAATCAGTACTGTATCCATCAGACAATCAGTACTACATTCATCAGACAATCAGTACTACATTCATCAGACAATCAGTACTACATTCATCAGACAATCAGTACTGTATCCATCAGACAATCAGTACTACATTCATCAGACAATCAGTACTACATTCATCAGATAATCAGTACTACATTCATCAGACAATCAGTACTGTATCCATCAGACAATCAGTACTACATTCATCAGACAATCAGTACTACATTCATCAGACAATCAGTACTGTATCCATCAGACAATCAGTACTACATTCATCAGACAATCAGTACTACATTCATCAGACAATCAGTACTACATTCATCAGATAATCAGTACTACATTCATCAGACAATCAGTACTACATTCATCAGCTAATCAGTACAACATTCATCAGACAATCAGTACTACATCCATCAGACAATCAGTACTGTATCCAACAGACAATCAGTACTACATCCATCAGACAATCAGTACTACATTAATCAGACAATCAGTACTACATTCCTCAGACAATTAGTACTACAGTTTTGTTTTTGTTTTAAGCCAAATTAATGAGTTTAAAAGTGACAATGAGAGTATCCCAGTGTAAAAAATTATCCCAGTGTAATTATAGATGTCGTATTGATTACTGGAATTGCTCTCTAAGTTTTTCCCCTCAAAAAATAGTCTGAAAATGAAAAGTATTCGAGTACTCGCTGTGGACGAAAGAATAGAACAAAGAATCGAAAACGTTTCTGTAGTCGCAGCCCGTGGTATCGAACATGTTCTATACATCTTTCCCTCTCTCCCTCCCTCTTTCTCTTTAGTTCATTCACACTATCGATCCCTTACACCTTTTTTGCTTCTCTGCATCAAATGTAACAATTTAAATATGATTAGATATCGTGAAGAAAAACGATACTCCAACAACATGTAAAATGCCCACGAGTATATATTTCCTTCCCTCCCCCCTCCCCAATCTCCATTTTTTTCTTCACTCCCCTACCTCCTACCATACCCCCCCACCCATCCTCCAGTAGCCCCATAGACAATGAGAATGTAGCAAAAAACAGTGTGAATAAAACTAGTTTTTTTATGGTAACGCAAACAACATCTGAAGCAATTAATGTGATAGCCATGACGACTGGACCTCGGTGTGTTGATGAGATTGGGATAGGTGGGGGGGGGGAGAGGGGATATAAATGATAATGTGACATTTCCAACTAATAGTTTGCCCTGCGGTCGTGGCCATCAAATCCAATGTTTGATTGTGAGCTAGAATGATTAGCTGGGAATGGTGAGGCGCATTTACCATAACAGATTTTTGTATCTGTTTTTTTTGTGTGTGTGTGATATATCTGTTGCATTGTTGTGGTTCCAATAATGAAGCTTTTAAACTAATTTGTTCAACATAGATGTTTCTGAAGAAATCAATTCTACCTGAAACCAAACGTGTCGGTGAAACGTTTGCACATGATAACAATGCAAAACGGAACACAAAATGTAGAAATGTTGGAGAAATAAGATCTGATTAAATTATATCATTGTTTATAGCTACCAACCCAATTTACCTAATACCCGACTACATTCTACGTAGTTCCTTACCTACCTATGAACATAAATACTTAACTTTTTCTACTTTTTTTTATGCTCTAAATAAATTTTGACTTTTTTTCGTCTTTTACAATTTAGCGGTTGACCACACAATAGGTCAATTACAGCCAGATTCTGTTTTTTTTTTGTAATTAGTAAAAAACCTTATCAAGAACTACACCATTGTCAATTAAACAAAATAAAGTAATACAATAATAGAACAAAACAACAGCCAGCACTGATTCAATGGAAGTAGCAGTTAAGGCAATCAAGACCCTCAACCCGATCCAAGACCTTCAGTTGGCCTCTGTAGTTATCCACCATTGTTATAATCACCATGTCTGAAGAGACGGCACGCTGCTTCGGTGCACATGAAGATCAAGGGGGGGGGGGCCCATCAAGCCCAAAGTAAGGTATGTCTTATTTAAAAAAAAACATGTTGCTGTACCAGGCCCGTAGCGTGCAGGGGGCCGCCCCCCCATAGCGTTTTGTCTCACCCCCCCTCTGCTTGTTTGCTCTACTTAGTAACATTTATTTCATGCCCCCCCCCCCTGTTATTGGCCTGGCCCCTGCTGTAGAATGTTCACTCTACGGGGCTGTGTTGTACAGCGATCTGGTATTTCTCTCTCTCTGAGTATTTCTTTCAGAGGCCCTAGTATTTCTCTCAGTCGGCCTAGTATTTCTCTCAGCGGGCCTAGTATTTCTCTCAGCGTGCCTAGTATTTCTCTCAGAGGCCCTAGTATTTCTCTCAGCGGGCCTAGTATTTCTTTCAGAGGCCCTAGTATTTCTCTCAGCGGGCCTAGTATTTCTTTCAGAGGCCCTAGTATTTCTCTCAGCGGGCCTAGTATTTCTCTCAGCGGGCCTAGTATTTCTTTCAGAGGCCCTAGTATTTCTCTCAGTCGGCCTAGTATTTCTTTCAAAGATCCTAATATTTCTCTCAGCGGGCCTAGTATTTCTCTCAGAGGTCCTAGTATTTCTCACAGCGGGCCTAGTATTTCTCTCAGCGGGCCTAGTATTTCTTTCAGAGGCCCTAGTATTTCTCTCAGCGGGCCTAGTATTTCTCTCAGCGGGCCTAGTATTTCTCTCAGCGGGCCTAGTATTTCTCTCAGAGGCCCTAGTATTTCTTCAGAGGCCCTAGTATTTCTCTCAGCGGGCCTAGTATTTCTCTCAGCGGGCCTAGTATTTCTCTCAGCGGGCCTAGTATTTCTCTCAGAGGCCCTAGTATTTCTCTCAGCGGGCCTAGTATTTCTCTCAGCGGGCCTAGTATTTCTCTCAGCGGGCCTAGTATTTCTCTCAGCGGGCCTAGTATTTCTCTCAGAGGCCGTGAAAGTAACTATACTAATCATTACAAAGTGTTTACAATAACTCAAGAAACCAATAGCTCATACATGAAAGAAACAAAACTTTAAAACGCATGATACAAAAAAATAAATAAAATATTATTGACACTTCAGACGTACACATAGTATTGACAATGTCTCTAGGAGCAACACAGTCAAAGTATTCAGTTACATAGTTAACCGCTGACACCATGTCAACAACAAACACAATCAAAGACAAAACAACAACAACAACAAAAACAACATCGAAGACTGCGTCACAACTGTTGAAATCTATTCAGAATTACGTCTCGCGCTAACCCCAGATTGTTGCTGATATGAACTCCCCCCCCCCCTCACACCCCCCCCCACCACACCACCATCTCAATCTGGTGGTTCCATCTAAAATAACCATGCATGAGTTTTGATAACCTCGAGCCAGCCCGTGAGTAGAGCAGCCCTGCTACTACTGCTATGTTGGTGTTGGTGGTGGTGGTGGTGGTGGCGAAGTCTGCCTAGAGGTCGCTGCGATGCGGATTTCCCCCCCCCCCTCCCCTTCTTTCTACAGCGGATGGGGAGGGGGTGGTTGTGGTTGAGGGGGGGGGTGAGCCCAGGAAACGTCATCTTGACTTGTTTACGTCAGACTCGCTTCCACTCTCGGCGCATTTCCTCGGCTGACCCGGTGAATTCATCGGCCTGACAGGGTAGTGAATGAGCGAGTCTGTGGGGTGGGGAACACGAGGACTCTTTGATGGATACTTTAGTTGTGGGGAAGTATATACATTATGTGGACGTAAACCGAGTAGGAATGTGGACGTAAACCGAGTAGAAATGTGGACGTAACCCGTGTATGTAAGTTTTGAAATACTTTATTGATTTTAAATGAAATTGTTCTGTGTTAGCTTTATTTCGGCATATCTTAAAAGTAAATCAATCTGTATAAAATCGTGTACTAGTTGAAACCAATAGCTAAGCACTTACAGTATATAGACATATACCTGAAATAATAGACCCACTCAATGTAATTTTGAATTCATTTATTTAATCAGACTTAATACCTATCAGATTTGTGAATGACACTTTCTACGCGGCTAATTGACAGTTGTTTAGTTTAGTTTATGTAAATTTAATGTATGATAATGAATTAAAAAAGTTTTTAATGTACTTGCTACATTGAGAAAATGTTTTGTTTCAATTAAAAAAATAATAATAATGTTGTTTACATTTATATCCGTTTTCAAAGACTTGTTTCTTGAGTTACTTCTAACTTTAGTGGTACAAATAATCGTAATGTTTTGTATTGTATTGTTTTAATAAAACTTGAACTAAATACATTTGAAAATAAAAAAATAAAATTCCCACAAACACATTTAGTAAACACACTTCCGCATGTTCTAGTATAGTAACTTTAACTAACTTCAATGGTTGCTTTCATCAGTGATGGATTTAAAATATATTGCGACTTGAGAAATCGCTGACCGACTTTAATGACGGCCGCAACAAACTTTGAATCTACTAACGTTTTGTGTGTAAAGTCCATGTAATGATGAGATGAAATCTCTTAGATCCTTTAAACCACTGATGGGACGGTTTTTATGGTGCCCTTCTTTCATCCCTACCATAACCGATAGTGCAATGGCCATGGAGGCACCACGGGAGATATATCGGGAACTTGGGCCAAGACCTGAAAAATTTCCTTGGTCCTCACCGGAGATCGAACCAGGTACCTTCAGGTCGACAGTCGAGCGCGTTACCGCACGACCATCCGTCCCCTGTTAACGTTTTTTAACATCGATTACATGACCTATATTATTTCTTTATATACAGTTGGTTTTACACATTGATTTCTGGATACATTTTGTGGTCTAACTGATTGATCTGTTGACACATTTTGTGGTCTACTAATTGATCTGTTGACATATTTTGTGGTCTATCTCTAAACCTATTTATAAAACTTGTCCCTTTGTTGGGAGACTTTTTAGCACGTCTGTCAAAACAAATGTCACCTCGCTAGCGCCGGCAATTTGAATGTGACAATGTTGGATGCTTATAGTATAATGTGAATGTGAAATTGTTGTCACAAGAATGTGTTGACATGCGTGTATAGGCGTGTCTGTCTATATTTGTCTGTGTATAGGCGTGTCTGTCTATATTTGTCTGTGTATAGGCGTGTCTGTCTAAATTTGTCTGTGTATAGGCGTGTCTGTCTATACTAGCCTGTGTATAGGCGTGTCAGTCTATACCAGGGTTAGCGACGCGTGAAGTCGATAAAACCCTCCTCATTGCTTATTTGGTAAAAGATAAATTAATCCTAAGATCCGCACCATAGTAAATGTGTAAAGCATTAGAGAACGTAAGGTAATAAATCATACAACAGCATTTGGAGTCGCACAGAAATCATTGAAGAAACCATTTGTTTGTATAGGTATGATGTATTATAAAGGTATATATGTATACACGTTGTATGTGCATATGTCTATACGCGTCTATGTATCAAGCCCGTAGCGTGAGGGGGGAGGCAGGGGGGCCGGGCCCCCCTGCGTTTTGTCTGGCCTCCTCTGCTTTTTTGCTCTACTTAGTAAAATGTACTACATGACCCCTCTGCTATTGCCTGGCCCCTGCTGTAGAATTTTCACGCTACGGGGCTGCTATGTATATGTTATTGATCATATGTTATGCGTTCTTCCACAGATTAGATATTAAACAGAGTGCGCAAGCCTCGTTTTGAAGCAATGTTTTCATCGCCGCCATTAATGATATTTTCACTCACCAGTCAATTCATTGAATAGAATGTTTTATTATAAAAAACCATGAACTCATGAATTAATAATATATTATCTCTTTTTTTATATTTATAGAGCAAATTGAACGCATTTGTATACATATTTCATGCCTTGAAACAATGAGGTGTAAATAGGTCAGTGTGTTTTTATGAATGGAAAGCGTCATTGGAAACAGAAGCGAATAACAACAATGGCGCGAGAGTTTTTAAAGACAAAACCGAGGACTGTTTATATAGCGATGCGCTTATCTGCAGTGCTTTTTTGTGCCGGTACGCACCGGTACGGCGTACCGGCACCTTTTTTTATGTGAGGAAAAAATTATTACTTTTCTTGTATTTTAACGTTTATTATTAATTTATTATATTTTTAATTTGTTAAAATTTAGTTATTTTAAAATAGTATCTTTGCACTTGTGATTTAGCTTGCATCGAGGTGCGAACTGGTAGTCAAAAATTAGGCAGTCCATCACTGAGTACCGGCAACTATTTTTTTTTAATTATAAAAAAAAAAAGCACTGGCGATCTGTATATTATATAATCTGTGTGTACTTCTGTATTTGTGTGAAAGTGCATGTTCGCACGCGTTCGTGTGTGTGTGTGTGTGTGTCACATGACAGATTATACAGGATGAGCACTGTGAAAGCTTTGGTGACAATATTTACAGGTGGATGGGATCAATACGGATGCCTTACTTGTGTGTGCAACACTAAATTTCATGTGTGTATGTATATATGTATGTATGTGTGTGTGGGCATATGTTTCTGTATGACAGTGTATGTGCATCATTGTACCAGCGTGCACATACGTGCGTATGTGTTTTGACACACGCAGACGCCTCCATGAGTGAGTAAACACACACGTGCAGTGAACTCATCAAAACACAAACAAAAGGAACACAAACAAAGCCGGCATTGATCTCATTAACACCGCTATTACACCCCCTCCCCCACCCCCACACCCCCCACCTCCCACTCCAATCAAAGCCGCAAGATCTAAGCAACTAACGCTGGAGGGCGCTTTAGTAATGAGTCGGACCTTCATGCTGCAGCACGACCTGCATACTGTTGGTTACGGGTTCCATTCCCGGAGAGTCCAGTCACCTACACATGTCTCCCTTGGTACCTCCGTGGTCATTTTACTATCGGCAATGGTGGGAAGGGGGAATGAAAGAAGGTCATTACGACTACCGTCCCAATTAGGAGGTTTATAGAGGGGTTTCATAGACTTAACACCAATAACAAACAAACAGCAAACACCAACAACATCAACTATCGCTGTGACTTGTTTTTGCATGATTTATGGGCTGCCTACCTCTCACACTGATCCACTAAACTTGACACACCCGGATGTAAAATACAGGATCGCGTGACTACTTCAACTGGTATGGCCAACTGTTGACTACTTCAACTGGTATGGCCAACTGTTGACTACTTCAACTGGTCTGGCCAACTGTTGACTACTTCAACTGGTATGGCCAACTGTTGACTACTTCAACTGGTATGGCCAACTGTTGACTACTTCAACTGGTATGGCCAACTGTTGACTACTTCAACTGGTCTGGCCAACTGTTGACTACTTCAACTGGTATGGCCAACTGTTGACTACTTCAACTGGTATGGCCAACTGTTGACTACTTTAACTGGTATGGCCAACTGTTCAATGTTCTTGAACTGATTTTAAGGAAAAATAATTTCAAAAAACGTAAGAATGGCCATACTTTTTTTAATACCGCAAATTTTCTTTGTTTGTTTGTTAAGTCTCATAGAGACCAGGGCTCGATTTACCGCCGGGGATATCCCCGGCACTGAGACATGTCTTCCCCGGCTCTGCTTTAGCTAATATATCCCAGCCGGGGATGAAATCATAGACATTTAACCCCGGCTCTGCAGAAATTTTCGTTCATCCCCGGCACTGGTTTTTTCTTAAATCGAGCACTGATAGAGACCATAAACTAAAAAAAACATAAATGGGACAGGTTGTATCTGTGTATCCTAGAGAAATGAGGGACATTACCAGAAAATCTGGGGGCCCTGACAAATTCTGAAAGCTTGGAGGGGGGAGGGGTCCTTTACGTGAGGACTCCCAAAAATTATTAACTTATAAATGATAAATGTACACATGATAAATGTACATGATAAATACACATGATAAATGTACATGATAAATGTACATGATAAATACACATGATAAATATACATGATAAATGTACATGATAAATACACATGATAAATATACATGATAAATGTACATGATAAATACACATGATAAATATACATGATAAATGTACATGATAAATACACATGATAAATATACATGATAAATGTACATGATAAAAACACATGATAAATGTACATGATAAATGTACATGATAAAAACACATGATAAATATACATGATAAATGTACATGATAAATGTACATGATAAAAACACAGGATAAATGTACATGATAAATATACATGATAAATGTACATGATAAATGTACATGATAAAAACACATGATAAATATACATGATAAATGTACATGATAAATGTACATGATAAAAACACATGATAAATGTACATGATAAATGTACATGATAAATGTACATGATAAATGTACATGATAAATGTACATGATAAATGTACATATTGAATGCGATGCCCACCCCATCTCCCACCAAGACTCGGGGCTCAGGGAAAATAATCGGATTGCGCCCCCCCTACCATTCCATCTCTCGGTGGCCCTTCTAATATAGATTCTCACTTAAAGTCCGTAAAGAGGTGAGTAGCTCGGTGACCCTTTGATTGTAACTCCGATCGTCTTGTAAAGATCAAAGGTTCGAAGCCCATCAACTCGGGTCACCAACCTGGTGCCCCCCCCCACAGGGGCGATTACAGTCTCGTCTTTGTTGACCATGTATAAAATGAAATCAAACTGTCCCAACAGTTGTTTGTTGGATCAAAAGATTAATGTTTTATAATAAAATTTCTATTAAAAAAAACTTTTCAAAAAAAAAATTACTGATTACATTTGGTGCCCTAGCCCTTTAAAATAAAACTCACATCGAAACATTGTTTCCTCTGTAGACAATTTTCTGAACGCATCAATTCAAGATTTTGCAAATAACTTATGCAGATTTCAGAATTATTAGGAACAAACTTTAATTTAAGAAGACGGACGTCGCGACACGAGAGTATTTTCACAGACTATATTTTGTGCTGTATTGTAATGTGCAAAATAAGAAAACAGACTTAAATGGAGATATAATGAATGGTTTTACCCAGTGAGATGGATTACTTGTACATCTCCTTGGAACAAGATGCATCTCCTGTTTAGGTCCTCTGTTCAAAATTCGATGCATCAAGTAAACTATCTTCGTTTGCATGTCGCTTGTTCAGGGAATTGCACTAGAATCTGTATTTGATTGGGAGTCAATCGATGTTTGATTGGAAACCCCATCAATGTGTAAACTGATGTAAATGGCTGGGAGGGGTGGGTGGTGGGGGGGGGGTAGAAGCGCATCGAAGAAAAAAAGATCAGTCGTAAACAACTGCTGTTGATGAGACGATCTACATAGATGTACAGTGATGTTTATTGTCATCTATTGATATGCGATGTCATGTGGCGATATGTGATGTCATGTGGCGACATGTGATGTCATGTGGCGACATGTGATGCCATGTGGCGATATGTGATGCCATATGGCGATATGTGATGTCATTTGGCGATATGTGATTCATGTGGCGACATGTGATGCCATGTGGCGATATGTGATGTCATTTGGCGATATGTGATGTCATGTTGCGACATGTGATGCCATGTGGCGATATGTGATGTCATGTGGCGATATGTGATGTCATTTGGCGATATGTGATGCCATGTGGCGACATGTGATGCCATGTGGCGATATGTGATGTCATGTAGCTACATTCTTAACAACAAATTATTATCTATAGTCACATAGTCACACCTAATTTTTTTTTCACATATCGATCTCTATTTGTTACATCTCATTGTTATATCTATTGAGACGTAACGGCACACATAGTTAGAAACTGTCAGGTAACGATGGTATGTATTGATACATCATTAACATGTTTTATCTCGTGGAAAAAAAACTATCCAATCAAGACCGATCGCCGACAACCTGTGTCGATAAGACAATGAGCCTGGATATGACCCATGAGGACGTAAGAAATATCGCTATGTCATCGGTTCAGGCTTTTTTTTTTCTTTTGCTTTGTTAGTTAAGATTGATTTATTGAATTTTACTGGAATGAGTTTTACAAACAAACTGTTAAAAAATAGATCAAAATCCTGCGGCAGCATCAAGTATCAGAGACTTTGAACTCATTCAGTTTTATAAATTAAATACATGTCAGGAATCACTCACTGTGAGAATGAAATGTTTATCTCTTGACTCCGTAAAAAAAAAGTCTGTTATCACCGGTGGGTCAGTTTATAAAGTGACCTTTCTACAGCAGCCCAATGACTCCTGGCGACTAAACAAAGTACATAAATAGCAGTTCTCGATAGAAAGAGGGGTGAGGTTTGTAAGGGGGGGGGTCGATCCCAAAACTTGCAACACATCGCGTATGGTCAGAATATTAGTGCCTTTGAGTCGCACTGAAGAAAATGTTTGAACCAGATACATTTGTGAGTGGGCTAGTAAGTTGGAATGAAAATAAATGAACTCGAACTGAAATATAACGATTTAAAGTTAATTGTATTTAGTGAGTTCTAAGTAGTTTTAAATGTTTTCTACTTCTGTTCAAAGCAGTCAGTTAAGTCCAGGTTGCAAAATTAAATAATAGGCTCTTGAAAAAAAGGGCGTCATTCAAAAGGGCATTCAGTTAGGCTTCGTAGGGCCCCTCGCATATTTTAACATTGGGCGAGATCCCAGTGCTCCAGCCATTGTATCCGCCTTTGATTCAAAGTCTTCTACTAGGCCAGGGGTCGGCAACCTTTTTGAGACGGAAGAGCCAAAAGTTAAAATTACCATTTTTCTCAGTTTTTAAAGAGCCACTAAACTTTTTGTTTCAATATTATGGTATTTGATTAGGCCGCAATTTTAGATCGAATGAGCCGCAATTTGACATCGAAAGAGCAGCATGCGGCTCGCGAGCCGCAGGTTGCCGACCCATGTACTAGACCTATAGTCACTATTATTTATAGAATCGACTCCATCGTGATCATCAAGACGGGCAACAGTATCTGTTATTTTAAAGCTTGAACTTGCTTACTTACCAGGAATTTGTTACAGAGAGAAGCGAAACAAAATGAATAATAACATTAAACAAGCTGGTGGGTGGGGCGGGGGGGGGAGTTTACGGGAGTTGTTTTTAAACACTGACACGAGGAAACAGGTGTGTTTGTTATTGTGTGAGACTGGGTGTGAATGTGAGAGTGTGTCTGTGAGTGTGTGTGTGAATGTATATGTGAGTGTATGTGAATGTGAGAATGTGTGAGTATGTGTGAGTGTGTGTGTCTGTGAGTGTGAGAGTGTGTGTGAGTGTGAGAGTGTATGTGAATGTGAGAATGTGTGAGTATGTGTGAGTGTGTGTGTCTGTGAGTGTGAGAGTGTGTGTGAATGTGTGTGAGTGTGTGTGAGTGTGAGAGTGTGTGTGAATGTGTGTGCGAGTACATGTTTGCACTGGATGAATGTAAACAGTGAGCTGATGATGGCGTCATTTCCCTGCAGGCTGAAATATTCCAACGGTCATCGTGTGAAGAGGTCAGCGCGTGTGTATGCCTGGTATTCACGTGTGACACCGTCCCTTACTGCTCACATCTCCAGGGATGCACCGTCCATTTGTAATGTTTTTCCGGTGACACGCTCTAGTTACGTTATCATAACATCGCAGATTTTACCAATTGACCCTTTTTGTTGTGCGATGTCTTTATTTGAGACTCACTGTGTGACGTCTGACAGGGTTTATGTAACAGTCTCCCCATCATTATACCATCGGTTTCATCGTTGTTGTTGTTTTTTTAACCACTGGTCGTGGTTGGCACGTACATGCTTAATTACAACAAAAAGGCACGTTGGAGAAAAACACGTTATTTTAAAGAGACAACTCTTTTTTCATTTGGCTGTTTAAAACAACAACAACATACAACAACACACACAACTTAATCTTATAAATTGCATGCCCCCCCCCCGATTATTGTTTATAAACGCATTAACCAAGTTGTTAACTGCAGTTGTGTGAGGACCCCTGCACCCATGTTTTTCATTGCCAATAATCTTGTTATTTTTTGCAGTTGGCAACTACACTCACGCTATATAGAACTTGGAATTGTTAAAATATTGACGAAATTACTTTTTATTTTGAAGAATTAACTAGAAACATTTGTTTAAAACTTGACAAGAAACTCTAATCATCAACTCATTACCAAACAAATAATCAGGTACATGTACAACATGGAATGTAAATCACGTTGGTTATAGTTTATATGTTTACTTTTAAAGTTAAACCGAATCCGTTGCTATTAATTTCACAAGTTGTTAAGTGTAAGTAAATATGAATTAAAGTATAACATTCAAGATATTTAACTCTTTCACAGATTTTTTTTTAGAACTTCGCTGGTTTGTTTCTTCAAAAGAAACATTTTTTTGGTGGGTGTGTTTACCTTTAACCCCCCCCCCAGGTAAATTTCACTGTGTACATTAAATTTCCAAACAGGTGTCTATTGTATATACAGTGTTATATCTCAGCCAGCTAAGCTTTTTTTTTTTTTCGCGGTTTTTAATTTTCTTGTCTTTTTTACTTTCACTGATGTTTCCTGGAGTGTTCAAAGTTTGTGTCGGTTTACTTGAGATTGACAATTTACTCAGCATGTTGCATGGCATTGGTTTGAATTCCAGTGGCGCCATTTATGTCAGGGTGACTTCTCTGGTCATAGCAGTGTCGGATACAGAATTTTTTTTTTTTGGGGTACTGGGATGACTAGAGAACGCTTTTGTGAGCCCTGTCTGCATTCTGTGTGGTACGTGTTCAAATCTTATTAAGTTTAGGCACCCAGTGATGCCCTCCAAAATAAATGTTAATACATCTTAAGTTCAATTTATTGTAATCACCCACGCTTTTATTAAATTTAGTAAATAATAAATGATAAATTGTATACAAATTTGTATGATCTAAGGAATTTTTCTTTTTTTTTTTACTTTTGAGTGTATTCTGATAAAAATGTATATATATATATATATATATATATATATATATATATATATATATATATATATATATATATTCTATATTGGACTAGAATGGTACAAAAAGTAATTCATTGGTCTAGATTGGTAGAGAAAGTACTTCATTAGTCTAGAATAATACAGATAGTACTTCACTGGACTAGAATGGTCTTGATATGCCCTTTAAAGTAATTTTAATGCTCGTAAACTAATGAACAATTGAAATGTGTGACTTAAATACAATCTTGATATTGTGTTATTGTTTGTTGGATTATTCGTTGTTGGCAGTAAATGCGAAATCAAGTCGGGGCTGTTTTAAGATCATTGTAGGCCAAGAATGCACCAAGGGCCTGGCAGGGGCCCCGCAATTTACATGATTTAATAATAGTAATAGTTGTGATTGTAGAAAAATTAAAAGAGGGGCCTCGCAAGCATCCGTTAAATTGAGCATCGTAATTTGTAAGGACGGCCCTGTTTCGCTAGATCGTATCAGACATGCTAAGTTCACAATGTACGGTTGAGACTTTTCAGATCTTATAATATATTTACACATTTTAAAATTCAATCTGTTCATTTTTCAAAATTCTAATGGCTAAAAATAGTTCCAAGGGAGTTAATTTATATATACTACTACTTGGTATATTAAAATTTATATAAAATACGTCATATTCATGTTTTAGACACCATCAATCTATTTCATTAATTGGAAAATTAAAATAAGCGCCTGACGTTTTCTTATCAATTCCTCACCCTCTAAAATTGCAACATTGATAAACATATCATATTGTATAACTCATGTGACTATGACATTATTGGCGCAAGGGATTTGTTTGATTTGAAAAGAAACTTCCCGACTTTGATGGTGTTATTTTCAAGAATGCACCCGCACTTTCAGATCTGTAATCTAAATTAACTCGCCGCATTGTTAATTATTCTATGCAGTGATGACGTAGTAATTCCAGAGTTACATCAAGCGCTTCGCATTCGTTATTGTATGTGCTTCTTTTTCCTTACACAATTTTAAAATGTAACGAAAGTATTTTTAAATAACCTTGTCTGATGGATACAAAAGGAAACACGAGAGTGGATTTGAGAAGCGGAAGAAAAAGGAGAAAGAAAAAGCATTGAAAAAAATTCAGGGTTCGTTGATGCAATTTATGAGCAGAGACACTGATTGCATTACTGGTAAAACTAGTAATACTGGTGATAATGACATTTCATTTACTTCTTCTGCCACAATGTACACCAACAATCCCGCAATACCAAAAATAATGTTGCCAAACTCTGCTGAAAAAGCGAAACAAGTGTTACAAAGGAAAAGGTAACTGCAAATTCTGTTATGGGTCATGCTGAAGTTGCTGTGTTTGATTTGCCTACAGACTCAGACTGTATATTAGGGTCAGTAGGGGATGCTGGTTTGAAGCATGAGCTGCATGACAAAGAATACAGTTATTCAAGTGATCCAGCTTATTGGGAGATAACTTCACATCTAAGAAGTTATTATGCTGAACATCTTCCTTCACAAAATTTGGAGTCAATTAGGGGACAAAATCAGATATGCACTCAAAAAATATTTTGCTTGAATGTTAACAAATGGTGATATTGTCACGCGAGACTAGCTTCTCTATTCTCCTTCAAAAGGTTAAGTGTTTTGTTATGTGTGCAAGCTGTTTGACAACAACGCCGGTTTTATAAATCAGTTTATCGATGGTTTAGATGACTGGAAAAACCCCATCGCAAGGATTACATGACTTGAGAAATCGAAGGATCACATGGCTGCTCTGTCAAGGATAAAAGAATGTCAACAAGCATCTAGAATTGACGAAAAACTAAAAAAGGAGACGCAAAAAATGTGAAAATACTGGATTGATGTTTTCAAGAGAATATTGCTGTGATAAGATTTCTTGCTGAAAGAGGGGTAGCTTTTTGCGGTGACAGCCATTTACATAACTGTTATAAAAATGAAAATTACCTTGGTTGCACTGTCCTTTTAGCTGTAATTGATCCCTTTCCAAAGGAACACATTGAGAGACATGGAAACTCCGGAAACGGGAATGTATCATATCTTTCTGCCAGTATATGTAATGAATTTATTGAGTTAATGGGATCAGACACTGTCTGAAATTAAGAATGCTAAATATTATGGAATCAGTATCGATTCCACTCCTGACATCAGTCATGTGGATCAGCTGACAATTGTTGTTCGCTATGTTCTCAAAAGTGGAACAGTTGTATAGCGTTTTCTTTAGTTCATTCCAATATAACACGATGGTAAATAGTAAATACCTTTTCGATCTGTTGGTGAGTACTCTCAGACTTCATGATATAGATATCGGCTATTTCAGATCGCAGTCCTATGACAATGCGAGTAATATGAGTAGGATTTATTCTGGAGTACAGGCTAGCTTTAGAGAGATTAATAAATTAGCGGAGTGGGTGTCATACGCTGCCCACAGCTTTACTTTGGTAGGCTCATCTGCTGTGGAGAGCTGTTCAGCTGCAGTCAACTATTTTGCTAATGTTCAGTCAGTCTACACGTTTTTTTTCTCGCTTTCACTGCAGCGATGGTTAAAATTCCTTTTATAAACTCAAATTGTTAAAAACTTATCTTCGGTCAACGATGAGACAAACACGACTATCCTTCCTGAAATTACTTTCAATTGAAAAGGATTTGACGAGGGAAATGATATTTGAGGACGTCATATGTGACTATGCTAAGACAAAGAGCCGAAAAGTTAACAAACTGTTATTTATAAATCTACCGCACTGCAGCTTGACGTGCTCATCTCACACGGTTATATATAGTTACTTTAATACAAACATTATTAAATTTTACTGGCATTCTGAACTTGTTTTCACTTTATGTTCTGGCTTTCGCAGGCCATTGATAAATCGGTCCTGAACAGAGGCGTCCCTAGGGGTTTGGGGGCCCGGGGGGGCTTGGCCTTTTTGGGGGCCCCTGCAGATTTGACATACGATATCATGACATGAGATAACGTACTTAATAAATATGTCTAATGCACAAGTGACAAATGTCAATTCATTTTGCCTCACGTCATGCTTTCTGTGCAGCAAAGGCATTTATAACATCATCTAGATCAATTCTGTCTAGTATTTTTGACTTCACTGACATTAAAGCCATGCTGCTAAGTCTTTCTTGCGTCATTGTACTCCTGATATAGTTTTTGATTAACTTGAGTTTTGAGAATAATCTCTCACATGATGCAACGGGAGTGGTCTGAGTTAGCAGTATTCGGATGGAGGTTGCAAGGTTTGAGCAAACATCATTATCATATGAAGCCAGCTTCCTCAATAAGTCAGTTGGTGATTGTGGTACTGGTTTGTTGATGAAAGTGCTCGTGCATCAATGACACCATTGAAAAAGTGATTTGCCTGTATGTCATCATACAAACAGGAAAAAGTAACAGTTTTTCATCAGTGTGTAATCATCCATAGAATTCAACAGGTGTCTTGGTTTAAGAAGAACCCCAAAGGTGCCTACATGGTTTTGCAACCTTTGGAATCTATCCTTCATCTCCATATGAAGTCTGTCAAGCACTTCTTTCGCAACACGTTTGAATTGCTGTTCTATTTACAGTCCTACATCAGAACCCATCAAGTCTTTTCTTTCTTCTTGTTGTTTTGCCTACAGGAAATCCATAACATTCACTGCCTTCTTTTGCTCTTTCGATGGATTGGGTGATCAGTTTCGTCTGTTTCTCATCATTTTCCAGAAAGCATGAAAGGGTCTTAATCTCTTCAGCATCTTTGTCAAGATGCAAGGAAAGTGATGACGTAGCTTCTTCTCTTGAGTACCACCATGTAGGCCTACTACTCTCCTTTTTTAGTTTCCCGGCTCCAGTTTCTTTCAGTTTGGTCTATCTCTGGGGTGAATTGGAAAAAAGGTTGAGCAATTCATGAAAAAAGGTGACAATTGCTAGATCTATCTCAGCAGAATGAAGAGCTGCCACGTTGAGATCGTGATTATCACAGTTCAGAAATGTTACGTTTGGATTTATGTCTAAGAGACGTTTCTGCCGGCCAGACCGACGGCCACTCATTGTGGCTGCGTTATCATAGGTTTGATCTGTGCACAGATTAAAGTCTAGTTCAATGTCTTAATGAGTTTTCATTATGTTGTGCATCTGGCTTCACAATTTCAAAATAACCAAGGAATGACTCTTTTATTTCAAAATTCTCTACATCCAAGTTACGAACTTTAAGGGATACTTGTTCTTTGTGAGAAACATCTGGAGTGGAATCAAACATCAGAAAAAAGTAACAAACTTGCTTGACTTTCCCAACAACTGATTCCCTATCTTTATTGCCCATCAAGCTAATGAACTCATGTTGAATTATTCAAGTGATGTTACGTAACTTCATCAAATTCTGTAAGAAATTTCAAAGATTCTAGGAAGTTCCCAGGACTTGGAGAATCTAGTTTTTCTTTGTGGACAAGTAAGCTTGAGTTGGATTTTGCTAAGTACTTGACAGTTGCTGCTACACTGCTGTATCTTTGTATGAATTATCTGAATGGTGATACTTTTCTTCGCCATATTCATGGTCTTCTTTGTTTTCAATGCTATTATCAGGTTTCTTCCTAAAAAACCCTTCAAATTTTCCTTGATTTTGCAGCCTCTCGTCTTTCTGTAGCACGCTTTTTCCGTTTTGTAGCCCCACTCTGGTAAACTCATTCTTTCGGCATGGGTGAAGTTTCTCTATAAAGAATAACACTTTTACATTTCACAAATAAAAAATATACAAAAAATTATGTATACTTATTTCATCCGCCATGATTGTGAGATTTCGTCAGACGAATAGACAGAAGTATACGAACTATGACCCTTCTATTTATGTTTATGGATAGATGGATTATAGCAAGGACAAAAAATGGAAGATACAATGCCGTCAAGATAACGTGTTTTACAACAACCAAAACTATGTTTTGACACTTTAAGTAAACTTATTACCAGTTTTTATTTGCGTGATGATTTACATAATTTTGAAATCCTTAATCTGTGTGGAATACATGCAACAGTGTCACTAACTGAGTGGCATCACTATGGTTGGTGTCACCCGATACGGACAATTCAGGGTGTCACCCCCCTCCCCCAAGACTTCCAGCATGAACAATGGTACATATTTCGAATTTTCCTGCTCTATACGGTCTTCGCCTTAGAGAATTTACTTTAAAATATTTAAGCGATGAAAACGATAGTATTACTGACTGTATTTCAGAAATATGTAGGCCCTATATTACTTTAATTCAACTAAGTTTATAAACTACGTCTCTTATTTCATACATCCACGTGACTACCTCCGTCCTTTTTTTCTAGCGCGTTTACAAAAAACTCCAGATTGATCCGAGCAGCTTTGAATTAGATTCATTTACCTAAGCTCCAGACGCTCTGCATGATGGCACCATGTGCTACTGCTCGTATGGTGGCACCCTGTGCTACTGATCATGTTTTTGACTATGACCGGTTATAAAACTGACTATGCCGAGTTCTTTCTGCTATGAAATCTAGAATTGTTCATTGTGGTGTCACCCCTATGATGGTGTCACCCGGTGCGCCCGCACCTTCCAAATTGCCTTGAAATTTACGCAGTAAATTAATAAACTGAATTAGAAACGAAATTTTTCTCAATACTTACTTTTACATTTAAGTATGTGTCATAACTACTTGTATTATTAGTTATACCATTGTGAGTTCTTGTGACGATCTGTCTATGTCTTCTCTTCTCTGGTAGGGATTGACACTTTATCTAAGCGTGTACTCAATCACATACATCACAAATAAATTAAATAAACTGCCAAGTCCGATTCATATACTTTATTTGACGATTACGCAAAATTTAATTTCAAAATATAAGTAGAATGAAACTGTACACTGCAAGATACATATTCACTGAAACATCACTACTCTATCCTGTGTGCTGCCTATTTTGTCGAACTGCATGTCTGTTCTGTACCTCTCTATTCTCCTCCTTTCTCCCCTTAATTAATTAACTCATCCCTGACCCAATGATCCACATTTTTGAAAATACAATGTTTAATCTATATCCTTGTAAATACAATGCTCAACAATGCTCTTTGTATCCCTAATCAAGCACATGTAGAAGTTTGGCGCCATGTATACGAAACCAGACAGTAGATAATTAGCTGATCACAACATTTTTCTCTCGAAAATACAAGGACGCTTAGCCTTGCTTTTAATTCCAGCCTAACTAGGTCATCTCAGTTAACAGGTATGTGTCCCCTAAAAATACAAACTCTCTCTAAACGTGACCGACATTGTACCTATGGCGCATTTCCAGCCATTCCAAAATATGTTATAAAAACATAACCGACTTTAGTCGTTATAGAAAGCTTAGCCACGGCAGCGCGTGGCGGTTACAGCTAGTATTTAATATTTAGTGTTAAAATAAAAAAAATGGAAACTCGTTTGGGGGCCCCCCTCAAGCGGGGGCCCGAGGGGACGTTCAAATTTGGACCCCCCCTCCCCCCACCCTAGCTACGCCACTGGTCTTGAATCAAGTAACTGCTTCTTAAATGAACATACACATACTTATAAACTTATACTTTTAGTGTGACAGTTTCGACACAAATAAAGGTAACAAACAAGCTTTACTATTCCCTGTATTATATTTCTAAACCATTAGTACAAGGGCTGTTAATCGCAGCTCTTAAACTTAAAAAAAAAAAGGCGGCACAGTTATCTCCCATGGTCCGACTGTAATGTGGCAGAAGTCATTAGCGTTGCTCAGATTCGATTTTTTTGTGATCTATGAAAGGGCGGGGCTGGGGAATGGATATCTAGCTGGCATCCATCGCGACACACACACATGCATGGATTTGGTTTCAGAATCACAGCAAGTCCCCCCCCCCAACCCTTCTCTTTCATTCATGTCCCTTCCCTCCCCCCCCCCCACCCACACATAGTCCCATTGGCTAAGAGCCAGGTGGGAATGTAGAAAAGGGAAGTCAATCATGAAGTAAATTTACAGCCTGCTACTAAGATCGTGTTCCAAAAAAAATTAATAATCAAATTCGTCAATGGGATGAACTATTTCTCTCCCTAATAAGTCATTGGTTTCTATATAACAGTGATGCTAGACATGAGCTGGAATCTATATAAATATTCTCCGTCTCACGTCTCTCTTCTGTAGATCGAAAGTAAGAATACTGTTTCCTGTTTAAGTATTAATGGCCTCTTGCCAGTTTCTCACAATATACAATAATACAGTAGATATAGCCATATAATTACATTGACAACTTCGTGATAACCTTAAAGTGTAACTATGTTCTATCTCTATGCAAATGTTTTGCCGAGATCAGCTAGTGCAGTGGTCGGCAAACTTATCAGCCAAAGAGCCAAATATGAACATTACAACAATTAAAAAAAAAATTGGGAGCCAAATCTGCTTTTATTACACTAAATAAGTAGTGCACTAAATAAGTTGTATACTAAATAAAACTAAATGCCAGAGCCACACTTAAGGAGCCAAAGAGCCACATGCGGCTCCGGAGCTGCACTTTGCCGACCACTGAGCTAGTATAAGAAATATAAAAAAAATAAAACAACAAAGAGAGAAAGGTTAGGAGTACTTAAAGTCACCAACATGGATTCCATATTTCATTTACTGCCATCATGAATACACACATATTCGATATTTCTAATAAATTCAGCTTTGAGAAGCTGATGAAAAAAAAGTTTCAATTGTTTCCAAAATACAGAAGAATCCGTGTACCGCTATAGTGACTGTGATAAAAGCCTATATAAGTGGAATAAATTCAAAACACATTTACTCTGAAAAACAAGAAGAAGCGACACAATTGCTGTTTATTTGCATTTATAAAAGCTCGGAAGATAAATCTGTGGTTTTAAATGTCCGTCTGTCTGTCCGTGAAGAGGGAGGGGCCACAATTGATATGAAAATGAAAATGGCGTTCTGCTGCCCCTTCCCCCACCCCCTTTCTCAAACAACGGAACATTAAAGAACAATTTGTATAATGACCACATCGGACTTGCAGTGTGGTTTCTAGAGCGTAGAGAATACATTCAACAACTAACGGCAGAATGTCTGTCGGGAATGAAGAATGCATTAAAGTCACACGATCACTAGCAGCAGGTTGGTCATTGCTGTACACACAGTGACTGACAAGTAGGTCATTGCTGTACACACACAGTGACTGACAAGTAGGTGGTCATTGCTGTACACACAGTGACTGACAAGTAGGTGGTCATTGCTGTACACACACAGTGACTGACAAGTAGGTGGTCATTGCTGTACACACACAGTGACTGACAAGTAGGTGGTCATTGCTGTACACACAGTGACTGACAAGTAGGTGGTCATTGCTGTACACACAGTGACTGACAAGTAGGTCATTGCTGTACACACAGTGACTGACAAGTAGGTCATTGCTGTACACACAGTGACTGACAAGTAGGTCATTGCTGTACACACACAGTGACTGACAAGTAGGTGGTCATTGCTGTACACACAGTGACTGACAAGTAGGTCATTGCTGTACACACAGTGACTGACAAGTAGGTCATTGCTGTACACACACAGTGACTGACAAGTAGGTGGTCATTGCTGTACACACAGTAACTGACAAGTAGGTGGTCATTGCTGTACACACAGTGACTGACAAGTAGGTCATTGCTGTACACACACAGTGACTGACAAGTAGGTGGTCATTGCTGTACACACAGTGACTGACAAGTAGGTGGTCATTGCTGTACACACAGTGACTGACAAGTAGGTCATTGCTGTACACACACAGTGACTGACAAGTAGGTGGTCATTGCTGTACACACAGTGACTGACAAGTAGGTCATTGCTGTACACACAGTGACTGACAAGTAGGTCATTGCTGTACACACACAGTGACTGACAAGTAGGTGGTCATTGCTGTACACACAGTAACTGACAAGTAGGTGGTCATTGCTGTACACACAGTGACTGACAAGTAGGTCATTGCTGTACACACACAGTGACTGACAAGTAGGTGGTCATTGCTGTACACACAGTGACTGACAAGTAGGTGGTCATTGCTGTACACACAGTGACTGACAAGTAAGTGGTCATTGCTGTACACACAGTGACTGACAAATAGGTGGTCGTTGCTGTACACACAGTGACTGACAAGTAGGTCATTGCTGTACACACAGTGACTGACAAGTAGGTGGTCATTGCTGTACACACAGTGACTGACAAATAGGTGGTCATTGCTGTACACACAGTGACTGACAAGTAGGTGGTCATTGCTGTACACACAGTGACTAACAAGTAGGTGGTCATTGCTGTACACACAGTGACTGACAAGCAGGTTGGTCATTGCTGTACACACAGTGACTGACAAGTAGGTGGTCATTGCTGTACACACAGTGACATGTTGGTTGGTCATTAATGAACACATATTGATTGACAGATTAGTCTTAGTAGTTTACACGGTGACTGACAGTTTCGTCATTATAATAGTACACACAGTGCTTGTCAGGTTAGTCATTGTACTACATTCAGTGACTAGCCGGTTTGTCAGTAGAGTATACACATTGACTAGCCGGTTTGTCAGTATAGTATACACAGTGACTAGCCAGTTTGTCAGTATAGTATACACATTGACTAGCCGGTTTGTCAGTATAGTATACACATTGACTAGCAGGTTTGTCAGTAGAGTATACACATTGACTAGCAGGTTTGTCAGTAGAGTATACACATTGACTAGCAGGTTTGTCAGTAGAGTATACACATTGACTAGCAGGTTTGTCAGTAGAGTTTACACATTGACTAGCAGGTTTGTCAGTAGAGTATACACAATGACTAGCCGATTGGTCATTGCAGTACATACACATGGCTAGTATGGTGATCATGAAAGTAAATACAGTGATTGATAGGTTGGACATTACAGTGCACACACAGTGACGAGCAGGTTTTTTCAATATAGTATAAACATTGACTCGCCAATTGGTCATTGCAGTACTTACACTAACTGTTAGGCTGGACGTTGCAATGCACACAGTGCCTAGTAGGCTGGTGATTATAGTACACACTGCGACTAGATGGTAAGTCATCAAATTACCTTTAATGACTAGTAGCTAGGTGGTTATTAAAGCACTACCGCGATAAGCAGCATTAGAACAATGTTTGTGTAATTATTGTGTGAGATGCTTTTATGTAATGGGTTAAGTTTTCATCGTATATTAATGCCTAGATTAATTATTTCATCACATGACCATTCAAATCATCTAGTGATTCAATCAATCAGAGAGAGAGAGGTCATCTTTACATTCTTCAATAGCAAATAGGGTAACATTTGCTGCCAATTTGCCAGATTTTCACTCGACATTTGGGATAATAGTTTCAATTTTTTTTATTCTTCAAATTACAGTCTGAATAATTGCTCAACTGACGGAACTAAATACACGACAGTCTAACAAATTCAACACATGGGCATTCACCGCCTACTCACTGAATAAACTATAGAACAATTGGCTGATCCAATGAATGAATGAAAGTAGTTCAAAGTTCACAGCGAACTAAATGTGTCATTATTTTCTTTTATAAGAGTAGTTCATTGAATCTACAACATAAATGGGGAAAAAAAGACCAGCTGCGTGGTCCTAAAGAAAACATATAAACATGACGTTGACAGAGGAAGTTGAAACCAAGAACTTTAATAACTGAAACTTGAGACCCATGCAAAAAACTTTGGAAATGACGAACTGAATGAAACATTTGAGTTGTAAAATATTCAGATGGCGTCATTGTAATAATAAATTTTGCATGCAGTGATCCCAAACATGTTGAACTCACGGGGCACTTTACTTAAATTATTATTATCCTGGATAAAACTGGAGAAATACAAGCAGCTACAGGGCGGGGCACAATTTGAAAACCACTGATATATGGTAACCCAGTGATACTATCACTGATATAGGTAAACGAGTGATACGAATTCAATGTTCCCTCTAAGCTGAGCGCGTGAGCGATCGCTCACACGAATTCAGAGCGTCGCTCATACTACACGTACGGTCGCTCACTCCGACGGACGACATCGCTTAAATCGCTCACAAATTTTGACCTCAAAACAAAATGTCGCTCAGAGACTAAATTTCTTGCTCACTTCATACCACACCTTAGAGGGAATATATCATACGATGCTATATTAAATGACTGAGTGGTACTATCGTTGATATAAGTATTAGAGTGATACTATCACTGATATAAGTAACTGAGTGATACGCATGAATGGTACAAGTAAACTAAATGGCATCATTGGCAGTAAACAAAGAAAGATTGTCAGAGAGTCATGGTCTGTAGTCAGACATTGATAGTCTGTAGGCGAAAAGTGATATACTCTAGGCAGAAAGTGATAGTTTGTAGGCAGTTATTGATAGTTTGTAGGCAAATATTGATAGTCTGTAGTCGGACATTGATAGTCTATAGTCAGACATTGATAGTCTGTAGGCGAAAAGTGATATTCTCTAGGCAGATATTGATAGTTTGTAGGAAGACATTGCTAGTCTGTAGGTGAAAAGTAATAGTTTGTAGTTCCCAGTTCATTCCACAAGAAACGCAGAATATATTTCGAGCATTGAAAAAAAGAATAGGGAAAAAAATACCCATATCTGAGGATGTAATGGACACTAGTGAAGATAAAATTCAAAACAGTTTGTGAAAATGATCTTCAACAAAACAAACAAGCAAACATACAAACATCAATATTCCATTAATCCCCTTTTTTGATCCCATTAAAATTAGAATAGTACATATATATATATATATATATATATATATATATATATATATATATATATATATATATATATATACATATGTCTAGTTAAGTCTCATTAATTCATTGACACGTCTCTACTGTTGACGACTTTTTATGTTAGTCAACATTTCTCTCCTCCCCCTCCCCCCTTCCAATCTTCCCCCCAACCCCTACTCTCAAACCCCCCACCCCCCGCCCCCACCGTCCTCATTTCTCTTCCTTCCGGCTGTGTACCAGACAGGGGTTTGCTTTTATTTATATTTTTGTTTGTTTGTTTGTTTGTTTGTTGATGATTGCCTTTGTTTACTTCCTGTCTGTCTCGACACAGTTTGAACACATAAACAAGGTAATTCAAAGGGTCATTATCAAAAAATGGGTCACGTTACATAAACTCTTGCAGTCTAGATCAGTATACGCAACCGTCCGTACAGAACAGTTCACTTAACAGTGGACATTTCATCCAGCCAATTATTTTTAGCTTACTATTTGAGAAGGGTAACTTGTTTATATATAATGAATTTAATGCACGTAATGAATGTAGTAAATGTAGCGAATGTTGTAAATGCAATGAATGTAGTGAATGCAATGAATGTAGCGAATGCAATGAATGTAGTTAATGCAATGAATGTAGCGAATGCAATGAATATAGCGAATGCAATGAATGTAGTTAATGCAATGGAATGAATGTAGCGAATGCAATAAATGTAGTGAGTACAATGAATGTAGCGAATGCAATGAATGTAGCGAATGCAATATTTTTCTGCATCGCCATTGCTAGCATGACTTGCTGTTGTGTGCCTCCAGCTTAATGGGCGGCGAATTTGAGTTTGTCTACCATGCCTACAGAGCGGCGAGGTGAGTGTACCCACCATATCTGCCAGCATGTCAGAAAAAAACAACTGTTTTTAACACTTGGCCCAGACTGGTCAGATCAAAAGCTTGTGTATATTGTAGGTCGGGCAGAATGGCAATGCAAGTGTTGTTTTTTTTCTGGCCGCATTTGTATGTTTTTGTAAACAATGTATGCATTGCTCTGATTTTTTTTTAATTGTGATGATTCTGGACAATATAACTCTGTCCTGTCTGGACTATTCACGACCTGCATATAGTAGAAATGTGTGTGTGTGTGTGTGTGTGCGTGTGTGTGTGTTTGTGAGATAGTTCAACGGACGCTAATATTTATATTAATTCAGTATTTCTTCGTATTAAGATACTTTGCTCAACGTTGCGAAATCTTATGTAACACATGATTTTATATCACCCTTGAATTAAACCGTATTTCTATACTTTAGTGAACACTTAATGTATTATTTCGTTTTTAAAAAAAAAATTCTTTAGTGATTTTTTTTTAAATGGTGTAAATTAAAGAAGGTTAAAATGATTAGGGGAAGGGGGGATGTCACGTGGAATCTTGATATTCCGGACAACGCCCGGCCTCACTGCTGATGATTCATAACTTAAGCTCGTGTGTGTGTGTGTTCTATCCCTCAGAATTGGTGATTTCAGTAACAACAATGAGTACTTGTAACTGTTGTCTATTTACATTCTCTGAGACAGGGCAGAGATAACCCTTAAAAGATGATATCTTACTAAATCACATCACTCAAGACAATATCACTCACCAGTTATTAGGCCATCGTAAAAATAAACTAAACATATTAATTACAGAGACAACCGAGGCCATGTTTTTCTAACGATTTCAACAAATAATCGATTCTTCTCAAAACTATCGATTCCGAATCGATTTCCAAATCCTCAATATTGAACTAACAGACTTTATTTAATGTGATGAATATTCATCAACTCAGATCATTTCCTATTCCGAATTTTAATGAATGTTCACCTCTCTATTTAAAACGTCAAATTAATGCATTTATTATCTAGGGTCCGGATAACGATTGGTTTCAAATAAGTCTGCACACAAGACTAACTCATAAGCATAGTATTCGACAACATTTAGCAATGCATTTCTTTATACCCATATCCAACTGATACGTGAGTACTAGATCACACTGTAAGCCTTTACACAAGAACTTGGTTAACTAACACATACATTTTCTTTTTTTTTTATCTTAGGTCAACTTGAACCATCACGTAAAGTGAAATCTAGATTCAATTCATGATTTCCGTTTTCCCCACAACTGTTCAAATAATATATTTAAATTACCGACATAGATGTTAAAAGCGATATATATATATATATATATATATATATATATATATATATATATATATATATATATATATATATATATAAGGTTTCAAACTCATCCCTTCCTCCCACTTGGATAGACAGATGGCCGAGCTGTGTAGAGCGGTTGACTGTCAACCTGAGAGTCCCGGGGTCGAGTCTCGATGAGAACCAAAGTATTTGTTCCAGGTCATAATCGAAATTTGGTGTAAAGTGCCCCAAGTCCAGCCAAGTTCAAATGGGTGCCAGGAATTAGTTAAGGAAGTAAACCACACAATCCCTTCACGTTCCGTGGTTACAGAAACAAATGAATCCTACACTTCTACTGCTCCTGTTAACCCTTTAGGGCTAAAGGAACTTTACTTCCTCCCACTTAAACCATTTCATTGCACCATTGGAGGGTGAAAGTTTACATGTTTTTTTATATACAGTGGATTCCGCTTAATTGGGACACCGCTTAGTTGGGACAGCCGCTTATTTGGGACAAATCTCAAAGAAACCAAACCAAGAAGCCAATAGTAAATTCGTATGTTTAATTGGGACTGCCGCTTAATTGGGACAAAAAGCCTAGGTCCCGATGTGTCCCAATTAAGCGGAATCGACTGTATATAAATTATCACGCAGTGTCAATTATCACGCCGGTTTATGTATGATATTTTATTATTGCATATCGAGTGATGAGCTAATGCTGGAGTATCGTCCAACTCTTATGGAGTAGTTATTTTCTTTGTTCAATGAATAGTGTGACAAACACGTTCAGTATGCCGACTTGTAAAGGTAAAGCCAATGTCACTTGTTAGTCTTAGGCGCTGACGAAAAAAAAAATTTGATTGAAAAAAAAAAGAGGAAAATAGTCAAGAGTTAATCAATGGCATGTGTTGGAAGTGGACTGGTCAGTGACAAATGTAATCTAATTGGTCGGTGGTGAAGGTGACATCCAGTGACAAGCCAGGGTCAGACGAAATGAGACTTTGGTGTGGTGGTGTGTGTGCCGGTTAGAAAACCTCTTTTTCTTTTTTCGGAACTTTTTTTTTGGGGGGGGGGGGGATTTAATTTATAGGAGTAGATAACCTTTGCATCTTTTAGCAAACACGTACCTAGGACCGTATCTAGCTATTTTGGGAGCGGGGGTGTAAAAGCGTCTGTCTAGTCAATGGTACCTTTGTAATTAGAGCTATGATACAGTGAAGCATCTTCATTAGGGTGGCGCTGTAAGGGTGACTGCAGCATGAGCACACAATAAGGTTATTCTTATTTTTAAAAATACGTTAATAGGGCGTCGTTACGAAGATTGGCTTCATACTGCGAAATTTTACGAACGCGCATAATTTTGCACAGCATTTTACACACCATTTCGCAGATTATTTGGCACATCTTTTCCCAGATTATTTCACACATCTTTTCGCAGATTATTTGGCACATCTTTTCCCAGATTATTTCACACATCTTTTCGCAGATTATTTCGCACATCTTTTCGCAGATTATTTCGCACATCTTTTCGCAGATTATTTCGCACATCTTTTCATGGATTATTTCGCACATCTTTTCGCAGATTATTTCGCACATCTTTTCGCATGAGTGATGAGCTGCAATGCACTGCATTCATCCGTTACTTAAAACATTTCATTACAAAATACAAAAACCGACATATGTCTTACATTGACTTTTTTCAATTATAAAGTAATAAGAGAAGAACAGTTAGAAAAAAATTCTTTTTCAAATATCTCTCATATTCTCTGACTAAGACCTAACAAAACGTGAGAAAGACTTCTATACGTGTAGGCACTAGAATATACTGATGTCTGGCATTCACACATTGAAATGTATTCATTTATGTTATTATATATACCGGACAATGTGTTAACATAGCGTCATTATAAAACATTACCATTGATATTGTTATAAATTGAACAGCTTCACGCCCTTACCCCCCCCTCCCCCACTCTTTGTGTTTCGTGGGTCTGGGGCGAATTCAGGGCCGCACCCCTTCTCTTTAGGCCTTACAACTGAATGCTACTTTGTGTGCAAGTAAAACATCGTGGTGCATGTTGTAGACCAGCGATTCTCAAAGTATGGTGCACGACCCATTCTAGGTGGGTCACAAGCAAGATTCAAATGTGTTATTAAATCGCAACTCTGTTTCTCTTTACGTTACAAAACTATAATTTTTTTTTGGTCAATATGCGACAATCTACATAAACCCTTCATTACGATTTCATTGTCTTTCTTTTATTGAAGTTTTTCTATCCAAATAAAACGCCTCATTTGAAGTTATGTAAACAAAACCGTTTTTTATGATGGGTTGCCATTCGTAAAAAAAAAAAAGTTTTAGAACCACTGTTGTAGACTGAATGCACTATACTAATGAAATAGATCATTTCTATACACCTGTGATATTGATATTTACATGCGGAATAATCAAATTATAAAATCGCATGCCAAAAGTAAACACTATTTTAACACGATGTGTCAGTGCGACTCGATCTTTCAATATGCGATAGACAACCTAGAGGAATTTATAAAATGAATAAATATCACAGTTATCTGCCCCTGATTATCCTCTCATGCACAGCGTGGCGTCCGGTAATTTAGGAAAGTTATGGGGAAAAAAAATTCACATTTATGAATGCATAAAAGAAAACAAAACAAAAACAATCACATTTATCAGTTTACATCACAAACAGATGGGCATGCCAACTCTGCTAAGTTATGATGGTGTATATTAGAAATGAAATATGCCGTGAGCCTTCAGCTGTGAATTAAAGCCAACGATATTCTTTATTTCAAGGCACTAGATCGTCCATGTACTGTATAAGCAATACACCCCTCCCCGGGCCCCGAGACCTGGTCATTCACCCTAGTTGCCCATACCCACCCTCCTTAGGCAGGATAAGACTTTTTTTTATTTCTTTGCTGTTTTGATTAATGGAAGATACAACAACAACAACAACAACAACAACATCAATAACAACATCTTCCGATCTGTTTAGGATTGTATCAAGTTTAGGTATATCATGTTTAGGTATATCATGTTTAGGTATATCATGTTTAGGTATATCATGTTTAGGTATATCAAGTTTAGGTATATCATGTTTAGGTATATCATGTTTAGGTATATCATGTTTAGGTATATCATGTTTAGGTATATCATGTTTAGGTATATCATGTTTAGGTATATCATGTTTAGGTATATTATGTTTAGGTATATCATCTTTAGGTATATTATGTTTAGGTATATCAAGTTTAGGTATATTATGTTTAGGTATATCATCTTTAGGTAAATTATGTTTAGGTATATCATCTTTAGGTAAATTATGTTTAGGTATATCAAGTTTATCACCATTTTCTGAAACCTAATAATTTATTTTTTAACCTGTTACTATGTTACTGTTATTTAGTCTGCCATATGGTGTTCATGAAAAAAGACTTGTAGCCATATGTTGATCGTTACAAGGAGTTTGTTAAAAGTATGTCTGGCAGATATGTTTACCTGTGATGTTTATTTTTAACCCCATAGAGTTCCTAGAAATGAATTCATATCTCTCTCTCTCTCTCTCTCTCTCTCTCTCTCTCTCTCTATATATATATATATATATATATATATATATATATATATGCATGTATATATTTATATATTTGAGTATGCGTATTTGTATACATATAGATCGCTATGAATAAAAAAATTTCGAACAAGAAAGAAACATATTTTGACAAATCTCATTGTGTAGTGTGTGGTGTGTGATATTTTAAGCCTTCCAGAATGTAAAGTAACAAATTAGCTCAGAATATATTTAAAAATTATAGAAAAATTAATTTTTAATTTTATTGGATTAAGTCAAGGTAAAATCTTCAAGAGGGGGTGGGACATTAAAGAAGGGGAGGGGGGGGGGCTCAAAGAGGAGGGTGCCCAAATCAGCCACCTAGTTTGAATATCCATAACGGCACATGTATGAAGTGATAGTGAAACTCACTTTGAAATATCTGTAATTTACGAGTTAGGATATTAATGATCTGAACTTCATCTCCATGATCGCTGCTGATTTATAACAAGTTCATATAAATCAATATTCATTCAACGATTGTAGCAAAGCCAGACGGATTGGTTATTATCTTTACGTACAACTTTATTTTGTCTGTTACAGTTTTTTGTCATAATTCGATCAATTCTTAAAAGAGAAAATGAAAATCGAATTATTTCCATTTTTTTTTTACATTTCATCTCTTAATTTGTCAGAGATTCATTTCTGTACAAACAACTTTACATTAAGTACTCTGGTAGACGACTGGTTGGCTAGAATACATAAAGTATAAAGTAAAACAGTTGGGTTCGTTAATATTAATGATCGACCACTGGGCTGTGTGCTATATAGCCTTTTTTAAAACTTATCTCACCATCTGAGGACATGTATTGATTCAACGAATCAACCCGTGATGACAATCGCTACGAAGTAGGTCACTGAAGTGGTCAGCTAGATTAGAACATGACGCCACAGGTGGACACAACTGACCTTAATGTGTAATAAACAAAGGATGTAATAGGACAATATATATATATGGAGGGTACACTGATAAATGTTGTTGTAGAGCAGTGTGTGTGTGTGCGTCTGGGGGATACATTGATAACGATGTTGTTACAAGGAGTTTTGTTATGTTATACTTACAACCAATGAAGTGAAAGTGCATGGTGTGATATGCATGCCGTATAACTCACGCGAGTGAAACCTGGGGCGAACTCTTAAGAAATACCGTCCCTAGTCAGAGCCTAACTTATTAAAGTGGTGAAAATGCTACCCAAAGTAAGTGCCCAAAGTAAGTGCCCAAAGTAAGTGCCCAAAGTAAGTGCCCAAAATAAGTGCCCAAAGTAAGTGCTCAAAGTAAGTGCCCAAAGTAAGTGCCCAAAGAAAGTGCCCAAAGTAAGTGTCCAAAGTAAGTGCCCAAAGTAAGTGCCCAAAGTGCCCAAAGTAAGTGTCCAAAGTAAGTGCCACCCAAGGGCGTACGCCCCCCCCCTGCGCCCTTCCCAATTAACGCCACTGTATATGCGACTAGACGATCCGACATTAGTTCCAAGTCTATAACAATTAAATCCGTTGATACCTGACGTATCCTGCACTAGCTGACCACTGGATTGTGATATAATGTAAACATGAGAATATATCACTTTATCCGAGACTGACTCAGTGACTGCTCAAATGGGTAGGGACATCTCTTTAGTATCTCCTCCCCAACCCCTCCCCAAAAATATCGAAGCTGCAAAGAGGTCAACATTGAGGACGTACATTTCACGAGTAAGTCACCTCGGTATAGAGTCCATCCTGTGAAGACCATTGGTTCATCTCACGGCCTGTCCTTGATCAGGTCACCGGGACCCAATGATCTGTACAATAATATGTTCCTTGAATGTAGTCATTCGATACTGGCAGCAGGATCACAGCATTTAGTCATTCGACGATATATCAGGATCGGAGCCTTAACGATTCTTTGCTTTTTTTTTGTATCGTTATCATGATTAATATCGGTATCGCTAGTTTTAGACAGACATTTAGAGTGTGAAAGAAATAGGCAGGTGTGGTTTCAGCACACCTCAAGAATTATCTGTTTCATTTTCTTGGCGCATGTCTTATCAAATCTATCTATCTATCTATCTATCTATCTATCTATCTATCTATCTATCTATCTATCTATCTATCTATCTATCTATCTATCTATCTATCTATCTATCTATCTATCTATCTATCTATCTATCTATCTATCTATCTATAAATATAAATGTGTGTGTGTGTGTGTGTATAAATGACTTACTACGCAGGAACTATATTCTATTTTTACAATTTTTGATGATATTCGGATAAAACGTCAACTTGACACGATCATTACCTAAATTAGTTTCTTAATGAACTCTAATTACATTTATTTTTTCAATTAAATATGCCAACCAGTTATGAGCCAAACTAATTTGATAGTAATTAAAAAAAATTATATTGGAATTCAATCTGAGTTAAGTTTCTTTACTTTGAAAAAAAAAAAAGGGAAAGAAACAATTATTGAGGAAAGACATGTTTATAAATAACAACAACAACTCTAAAATTGATGGTCAGTTGTAAATATTTTGAAAGTGTTCACTCATTCACTTTCCTGGCTAATTGCGATGTGTTTCCGTTTCTGATTAACCCAAAATCCACATGTGGCACTAGTTAGGGTGGTGGAAGATCTAGATCTATAAACTTAGATCGTGTATTTGAATCGTTGTATAGGCACATCGTGAAGTTGGCCTTACTGTGGACATAGGCTACTAAGCGCTTCTTGTAATATCTGAGATCTGCGGACATGCTCTGTGCTTAAAAAAAAACAGTTTTGTTTTCTTGGAATGACCAACAAACAACTGCTAGGCTAAGCAGGCCCGTAGCGTGCAGGGGGGGATAAGGGGCCGGTCGTTTTGTCAGGCCCCCCTCTGCTTGTTTGCTATATTTAGTAAAAATTTATTTCCTGGCTCCCGCCTGCTATTGCCAGGCACCTGCTGTAGAATTTTCACGCTACGGGCTTGATGCTAAGTGCCAATAGTTCTCCAAGATGAAGGGCTGACAACATTTTTCCCAGAATAATCATCCAAAACTAGACGGGAAACTATCTGGATATACATAAAAATACAGCAAATAATTATCGATATTGTATATCGAACTTAAAGAAAAATACATATAATATACCATTACTAATACGGTAGTTTCTCGATAATTCATGCGTTCCATCGTCTCATTATATTATAAAGCTTTTTAAGTAACCCAGGAATGTAACTAGGGCTTGTGGAGTCTAAATAGCCCCGGGTCAACCTTACTAATGCGGCGCCATTCAATAGCCATAAAAATAGTAAATTAGTAAACAAAAAAAAAACGTTACCCATTGCAGGTGTCAAAGTAAGTACAGCCCGAAGTGGACCCCCCCCCCCACATTGGCCTTTCGCCCCTGCCTAGTTCCGCCACTGATCTGACCCTTCGCGTATTCTTTTTATTTTCAAAATGCAGGGCCGAAAAAATTTAAACTCTGGTCCTGCACAAAGAGTTCGATAAAAACAAAACAGGAAGTGATTACACAACTGTGTGGGCGGGTGGGTGTGTTTTACCAGCCAACTTCACAACTGCACCCATCTCCACCATATGCCCCGCTGCATGCGGACGCCAATGATAAAAATAATTATTAAAATCATTAGTCAATCCCTGCCCGAGCCATCACGTGCTCCCATGCTGGCTAATGAACGCGGGTGGATTTTTTCTTGATTTTCGGAAGTTAGTTTCAGTTCTGCTAAGTCAACAGGTAAAAATAAAACAACAACAAAATTCTTGGTCCCACGTCTTTCCAGATCGTTTGAAGTTAATCACACTCAGTAGGTCACTAATAATTTTTTTTTTAAAACCAAATTACTTTTAATAAAGTTTAATGGATAATGAAGGTTTTATTTATTAAAAATTATCTTTCGAAAAATCATTGTATTCTTTTGAAGTATATTAGTCTGGTTGTTATTTGTACTATAATTTTTTCCCGCATTGTTTTTAACGGGAATATAAAAAACAAATAAAAAAACTAACGAAACAGATTATTTTATTTCTTAGCTTAAAAAGAAAACAAAATCATTTTTTTTTGAAGTGTTAACGTTAATTCCAGTTTATTCTTTTTGTCTTACTTTTGTTATATGCTTTGAGTGGGTGAAATATTATTTTATGGGTGTATCAGTGGCTGTTGTTATCACAAGGGCTCTTGTCCACCAGAGAAATAAAATATTGCCAATCCCTTTGAAAACATTATCATACTTTTCTTTTTTACTGCGTATTTTATGTGAACTTCGCTACAGCGAGGTGATGGATGAACCCCGTTTATACGTTCAAGTGGAGCAATTGAGGGGAGAGAATAAAAATAACTGAAGATAAAATGGAAAAAAAAAACCCACTTGCACTTTCTAATTGTGCAATAATCTTTATTTATTGGGGACCCTTTTAATGAAATAGGTTTATTAAGTTGAAACAATTGGTTATGAAAGTAAATAAAAGCAATTGAAAATAATATACAAATTAAGATACTAATTAATGGGTGGTATAATAAATCATATTGAAGTTTCATATTCCATTTATATACATATATTTATATGTATGTTTGCACGCAGGCTGCTAAGTTTCCAGAAATCTTAAAATATACGATCCATATCATATCAAAAGTTGATATGTGTAATGTAAGTAGCAAATCTTGACAGCCCGGATGTTATGACCAAATTCAATACATGCTTAAAATTTCATTAAGGGGGGGGGTGGTCTCTGGATAGATTGCCATTTCTTGTGTCGTGCCTGGATCTCCATCAAAATTGAAAACTTTCCCAATGTATTTATTTCACTAGTAAACACCTTAATTTAACAATGATATGACGTGAACTTTTAAGTAACAGCAAGATGAACATTACATGTGTGTTGGTAACGGTGAAAAATACGTTCTATGGGTGTGTGTGTGTGGGGGGTAACGGTGAAAAATACGTTCTATGGGTGTGTGTGTGTGGGGGGGGGTTACTAAGAAGCCCTAATTAGCCAACACAGAAAAGGGCTCTGTGCAAATAGTTAGACTGATTGAAAGATAGACTGATACATACATACACACATACGTACATATATATATATATATATATATATATATATATATATATATATATATATTAAAAGATAGACTGATACAAAGATATATTGACAGCTATACAGATACATAGAATGGCAGACATACTGATACAAGGAGAGAATGACAGAGATACGGATATAAAGATAGATTGACAGAGATACGGGTACAATGATAGAGCGAAAGATAGACTGATACATAGACACATTGGAAAAATAGATAGACAGAAACAAAACAAAGATATAAACCACACACACAATTATATTCATGACCTGAAACTTCAAACTTTTGAGAAAACTTTATCTTCAAGAAGATTTTTCTTATTTATTATTTAAAATGAAAAGAAAATCACCTTATAGTAAATAAGTTATTAGTTTCATGGGAAACATTTTATTATTTTACTTTTAAAATTAGAGGCATTGGACCTTTTTATTTCTCTGAAATCTTTTCCGGACATATGATATATACAGCTTGATATTGGAGAATATGTGTGTGTATGGTCTATATTTATGTGGTACATGTGAATATTTAAGTTTGTGTGTGTGTATGTGTGTGTGTGTGTGTGTGCGTGCGCGCGATATTATCACCAGATATTGAACATAAGAGAGCATTAAATGACAATAAACTTGTGGTCTGTTCAAAGACTATCTATAACATCTTAAAAACTTAAAATCTCGAGGTTGCCTTTGAGGGTAAACAGCTTTGCTACAATATTGATCAATTATATTTGACATCAAAGAGAACCGAATACATTATTCGTACATGGATGGTCAGATATCATCGTTTATAGCCTTCCAGTATTGTGAAGTATTGGATGTGTGCATATGTGTGTGTGTGTGTGTGTGTGTGTGTGTGTGAGAGAGAGAGAGAGAGAGAGAGAGAGAGAGAGAGAGATAGAGAGAGTTAAGTATGTATGTAAACAGTACGTGTGCAGCATATGTATAGTATTTTGAAAACAAAGTAACAAACCTATCTGTCTGTCGATGTACTTTTTCTGTCTTTCCGTCACTCATTCTATGTTTCTAATCTGTCTATTTTTCTGTCTTTAAGAAATTATCTTTGCCTGCATGCATTGTTGTCCTTTTTCTTCCAGCCCGTCTCCCCATCTTTCTGTCTAGCTTTCTATTCTTTTGTCTTTCAGCACTTTATCTGACTGTCTGTCTATCTATAAATCCGTCTTTTAGGATAGACATCTATCCACTTTGTGATATGTTCTCCGGCAGTCAGTCTATCATTAGTCTGTCTACCTGTCTGCCCCTTGTCGACCTGCCAGTCTGCATATCAGTCTGTCAAGTCTAGAATATAAATCACATTTACCTGTACCTGTCTGTCGTAGTCTTCTGTTTATATTTCAAGCAGCGAAAAAATAAAAAAATCTAACACATCATGATTTTAGACGTTTTGCATGAGTCTCCCCCTCCACACACCCCATCAAGTGAGATAACTCCAGTTCAAATTGAATCTCCTTCTCATCTCCCCTTATTCCCATCTTATATCCCCCTACCCCCCTTCCTCGTATCCCCTATAAAAAATCAATATTAAAATCAAATTTTGATTATGGAGATTTCGACGCGACACTCCACAGAAACTATAACTTCATTCAAGGCTGAGGAGCTATATAAAAAAAAGATCAAACCACCACACGACGTACTCACGGACAACGAGTACTCACATGCGTGAATGTCTTTGAGTACCTGCATGTACTCACGCTGATGTATACACAAACACACAAACACACACACTCACACATAAACAATGGAGGTCAAGCTCTTAATTAGACGCTGTTGTTTTTCTTTTTGTTTTTTTTTTCAATTATGTGTGTGTCTCGAGCTAGACAGGAAGTTGCCATCGCTCTCCTTGAAGTGAAGTGAATAAGAAACAACAAAAAAACAGACTTTTAACTCCCCCTTGCTGATCTATTGTCTATTGTGTGCTTCGGCCGTCCAGCCTTCGACTATAGAGTTGAGTGTATGGGAGGGGAGGGGGATATTCCAATGTAAATGTCAACTTTCAGGTCAATTTGAGTAGTATGTTAGGGAATGTGGAGTTTCTTGGAGGGGGATCACTAATTGGATTATTGATTTATGTGTGTGTGTGTGTGTGTGTGTGTGTGTGTGTGTGCCGTTAATTCCAAGATTTTGATGTCAGATTACTGGTACTAGCGTAGAGAGTCTTCTGGTGTTTGATAAGGCGTTACAGACCATTTTTACACATATAATGCCTGTGACGAATCTAGGGATTTGAGGGCCCGGGGGAGGGGGCGGGATTGGCCTTTTTGGGGGCCCCTGCATTTTGACAACAGACAGCATGACAAAAATAATGTACTTAATATTTAATGTAAAAAAAAAATTTGTAGAGGTCCTCCTCAAGCTGGGGCCCGTGGTTCTAATTCGGAACCCCCTCCTCCTCCCTAGTTACGCCTCTGTATAATGCACGACCTAAGATACTCCACTGATTATAGGATGAGCAGTAATTTTAAACTTTATTCAAATCCTTAATGCAGGGCCGCTTTATCTACTAGGCACAGTAGGCACTGTGCCTAGGGCCTATGGACTTTTCAAGGGCCTACGAAAGCCAGAACATAAAGTGAAAACAAAGTTCAGAATGCCAATAAAATTTAATAATGTTTGTATTAAAGTAACTATATATAACCGTGTGAAATGAGCACGTCAAGCTGCTGATCTGTAAATTACAGTATGTTAACTTTTCGGCTCTTTGTCTTAGCAAAGTCACATATGACGTCCTCAAAAGTTTATTTAGATTTCAAATCGCAAAGAAGTGCGGGTGCATTCTTGAAAAATATTAAAAATGAAGTCGGGGAGGGCCTAAGACTTTGAAGGTGCCTAGGGCCTAGTATGACCTTAAAACGGCCCTGCCTTAATGTACCTGTATCAAGAATATCTTGTTCTTAAGATATCAGCTTTTATTTTTCGTTACTCTGAATTTTAAAAAAAAAACATAAATAAAAAACAGATGTCGAAATTACCTTAATGTACTTGGTTGTCTCTAAAATTAAATTAACATCAAAGGAAGACAACGTTTCCACTCAAAAGCCATAAATCTCTGGTCCACATTGCCATGACTACAGCGCGTGCTACAAAAAAAATAAAAAATCTCACTGAAAAACATTTCTTTGTAAAGCTTTTATGGTTATTGCTTGAAATGACCTCGAGCTGAAAATACTACAGACCACGTGATACGCTTGACCTGAGCGGGATGACGTCACAAGATAATCAGTGCTGCAAGTCAGCGCAATGACGTCACACATGAGTGAACTTCCCTTCACCCTAAAAGCACTTTAGTTGCGAAAGTGTCTGTGCTCATAACACGGTCCTGCACATAGGCTGGAGCAATATATCAATAGTTCAACAAACCCTTTAAAAAAAAAACGAATACCATTATTTGTACCAGACCGGAATCAACCACAAGACAAAGTATATCTATGTATCTATCATTGCTAAAATTAAGATACTTCTTTAAAAATGACATACAGGTGTGAATTATACATTATTATTTTTTTTAATAGAAAATAAATTCAGCTTGAAAACTTTAGTTTAAACATATCTTCACAGTTTGATTTTAAAAAAAAAAATTGAACTTTTATCTCTGAAGAGATCGCCTTAGAAAAAAAAAAGGGGAGGGGAGAGTACCATTTCCTTGAACAAGATTATGAGTAATCTACCCTTATCTTGCCACTACGTTGCTAGGAAACTCGATAAACAGTGAAGGAAATTTAAAACTCTGTAGCAGCGGCGTTTTTATGGTTATTATGTTGTCATAGAAGACTTCAGTTGAGAGCATTTCACCCCCACACATATATACGCCCGTCCTATCTGGGTCAGTTTTATTGTTGTTGTTGTTGATGTAATAATGGATTCTGATCTTGATCAAGATTCTGTAAATAAATAAATAATAGATACGACTATTTTTTCCAGTAACAGGAGAACATATTTATCACATAAAAAAAACATAAATACACACACAAACGCACAGACACAATAAAAACAAACTACACCTTTCCTCGTCACACATACACACACAGCCACACCTACCTCCCCCCACACACACTTACACCCACACTCGCACTAGAATATTTAACAGATACATGATACGATATAGTTGTCATTTGATACTAGTAGTTTAAAAAATTAACTTGAGCAAGTGTTAAAACATTGATTGGCTAGTTATATGACTAACATCAGAATGAATATGACCGTTGGTTGTTAGATAAAATGATAAAAATTAAAATAATTTAAAACAGCGGTAGTCAAATTGCATGATTACATTAGTGGGTGAACTAGTAACAGACTACTGTCTAAAAAGAAATCAATTTCATAAAAGTAGAAGAATGTTTCAGTTGTGAGCTTAATCAGTATAACGCTGGCTAGGGACTAGATGATCTAAATATCACCAGTCAGTTTGATGATCTAAATAGCACCAGTCAGTTAGATGATCTAAATATCATCACTCAGTTAGATGATCTAAATATCACCAGTCAGTTAGATGATCTAAATATCACCAGTCAGATGATCTAAATATCATCAGTCAGATGATCTAAATATCACCAGTCAGTTAGATGATCTAAATAGCACCAGTCAGTTAGATGATCTAAATATCATCAGTCAGATGATCTAAATATCACCAGTCAGTTAGATGATCTAAATATCACCAGTCAGTTAGATGATCTAAATATCATCACTCAGTTAGATGATCTAAATATCATCAGTCAGATGATCTAAATATCATCAGTCAGTTTGATGATCTAAATATCACCAGTCAGTTAGATGATCTAAATATCACCAGTCAGTTAGATGATCTAAATATCATCAGTCAGTTAGATGATCTAAATATCACCAGTCAGTTAGATGATCTAAATATCATCAGTCAGTTAGATGATCTAAATATCACCAGTCAGTTAGATGATCTAAATATCATCAGTCAGTTAGATGATCTAAATATCAGCAGTCAGTTAGATGATCTAAATATCATCAGTCAGATGATCTAACAAACATCTCCATTAGTCTCTGCCTAGCTGCCACACAAACATCTCCATTAGTCTCTGCCTAGCTGCCACACAAACATCTCCATTAGTCTCTGCCTAGCTGCCACACAAACATCTCCATTAGTCTCTGCCTAGCTGCCACACAAACATCTCCATTAGTCTCTGCCTAGCTGCCACACGAACATCTCCAATAGTATCTGCTGCCCAGGGCCTCTAACATTTTATACATAAAGTATTTTTTAGGTGGATTCATCGTACAGAAAGTGTTTTTTTAGGTGGATTCATCGTACAGAAAGTGTGAATGGGGACAAAGGTGGGGAGGGGGGGGGAGCTTATAACAAGCTCTTGTTTTTTTTTTTTTAACAAGTCTGATGACTTGCTGATAGCTATAATAAATAAAACATGTAGTGGAATAATGTGGGTGGATTTGAGCTATGCATAAATATAGAATGATAAGTATTTTAAAATGGAGACTCGATATTCAAAAACTAGACACCATACAATTATACACAATTAAAATATTTAAACGGTTTAAACATGTAATCACATTCACCATTACATCAATATCATTCGAAAATAGAGAGATATATAACTAAATCGTTTGTGATGAGTTTCACACAAATTATTTGGCATTATGTTAGTGATACTCTCCATCCTGGTGTGAGAGACATACCATGATCTACGGGGAATAGATCATTTGGGTACTCTAGTCAGGAATTTTAAAGAATAAAACCTATTTGCGAGGGTGGTGGTACTGAAGTCAACGAGGACTATCCGGGACCGTAGTCAAATTTGTTTCGGAGAGTATCACAAAATATTTTGTGATCTCTCCTTCCTGGTCTGAGAGACATACCATAATCCACGGGGGATGGATCATAGGGGTTCTCTAGTCAGGAAAAAAAAACCATTACTTGCGAGGGTGGTGGTACTGTGGTCAATGAGGACTATCCGAGACCGCAGTATTCACAGCTGGCGGTGGTGACGGATGTGGTCGGCACACAACACCCTTCAACTCCGTCCCACTCAAGCACACCTGCGCAGCTTGCCATTTCCGGCTGAGGGTACAGGCACACTACACCCTCCCCTGTGTCCGAGTGACAGGAAAAACCCCTTTCCTTGCCATTCTGGCCGACCGGCAGTACACACACCCTGCTGGTCTGGCCGGATTGGGCAAGGATTAAAACCCATCTTTCTGCCATCCCTGCAGATGATAGCGGGCACATTCACCTCGCCGCTCTGTAGGCATGGCAGACGTTCATCAGCGCCGCCAACAATGTTGGTGTGGTAGGCACACTACACCCTACCATGCTGGCAATGGCGGCGTTAAAAAAATAAAAAAAAAAATTTTAATTTTTTTAATAAAAAAAAAAATAGAGAGATCTATAACTAAATCGTTTGTGATGAGTTTCACAAAAATTATTTGGCATTATTTTAGTGATACTCTCCATCCTGGTGTGAGAGACATACCATGATCTACGGGGAATAGATCATTTGGGTTCTCTAGTCAGGAATTTTAAAGAATAAAACCTATTTGCGAGGGTGGTGGTACTGAAATCAACGAGGACTATCCGGGACCGTAGTATTCATAGTTGGCGGTGGTGACGGATGTGGTCGGCACACAACACCCTTCCACTCTGTCCCACTCAAGCACACCTCCGCAGCTTGCCATTTCGGGCTGAGGGTACAGGCACATTACACCCTCCTCTCTGTCCGAGTGGCAGGAAAAAACCCCTTGCCGATCAGCAGTACACACACCCTGCTGGTCTGGCCATTTGGGCAAGTCTTAAAAACCCTTTTCTGCCATCCTGGCAGATGATAGCGGGCACACTCACCCCGCCGCTCTGTAGGGATGTCAGACGTGCATCAGTGCCGCCAACAGTGCTGGTGTGGTTGGCACACTACATCCTATCTTGCTGGCAATGGCGGCGTAAAAAAAAAATAAAATAAAAAAAAATAGTGGCCGGACTATTCGACCCTGTCAGCTAATAAAAATAATATTTGAATTTCTATTTCAATTATTCTTTGATTTGAATATGACAATTTAATTTGTTCAACATGTGTATACTTGTTGAAGATATTTGTTTTATTTTAAAAATGCGTGTTTAATTGTTTAAAATATCTGTTTTAGTCTTTGTGATGTCTTAGCATCGGACACAAATTGTGTGATTATGTGACGTAATTATTCCACTCAGCAAATAGTTTAGCCCCCCTCTTTTATACTGAACCCATCCACCTTGGATATTAGTCACTTTATTCATTTGTGTCAGTGGCTAGAGTAGACACACGCCATTGTTCAATGAAACTCTTGTGCAAGCATGAGAGCTGTATGTGAGATACATTGTCAGTCTTTAAAAACTTTTGAACGTGCTTAGAGCATATCGACAATCAGAACTCAAACCTTTCCAGGAACACATATTTTAAACAATTCAAACACATAGTTTAAACAATTCAAACACATACTTTAAACAATTCAATCACATATTTTAAACGATTCAAACACTATTTTAAACAATTCAATCACATATTTTAAACAATTCATACACATATTTTAAACAATTCAAACACATATTTTAAACAATTCAAACACTATTTTAAACAATTAAAACACATATTTTAAACAATTCATACACATATTTTAAACAATTCAAACACATATTTTAAACAGTTCAAACACATATTTTAAACAATTCAAACACATATTTTAAACAGTTCAAACACATATTTTAAACAATTCAAACACATATTTTAATGAAACAATTCAAACACATATTTTAAACAATTCAAACACATATTTTAATTAAACAATTCAAACACATATTTTAAACTATTCAAACACATATTTTAAACAGTTCAAACACATATTCTAAACAATTCAAACACATATTTTAATTAAACAATTCAAACACATATTTTAAACAATTCAAACACATATTTTAATGAAACAATTCAAACACATATTTTAAACAATTCAAACACATATTTTAATTAAACAATTCAAACACATATTTTAAACAATTCAAACACATATTTTAAACAATTCAAACACATATTTTAAACAGTTCAAACACATATTTTAAACAATTCAAACACATATTTTAATGAAACAATTCAAACACATATTTTAAACAATTCAAACACATATTTTAATTAAACAATTCAAACACATATTTTAATTAAACAATTCAAACACATATTTTAAACAATTCAAACACATATTTTAAACAATTCAATCACATATTTTAAACGATTCAAACACTATTTTAAACAATTCAATCACATATTTTAAACAATTCAAAGACATATTTTAAACAATTCAAACACATATTTTAAACAATTCAAACACATATTTTAAACAATTAAAACACATATTTTAAACAGTTCAAACACATATTTTAAACTATTCAAACACATATTTTAAACAGTTCAAACACATATTCTAAACAATTCAAACACATATTTTAATGAAACAATTCAAACACATATTTTAAACAATTCAAACACATATTTTAATGAAACAATTCAAACACATATTTTAAACAATTCAAACACATATTTTAATTAAACAATTCAAACACATATTTTAAACAATTCAAACACATATTTTAAACAATTCAAACACATATTTTAAACAATTAAAACACATATTTTAAACAAAATTAACACTATATCTTAAACAATTATACACATGTTGAACAAAGTTAATACACAATTAAAACAAAGAAATAATACTTCAAATATTATAATTTTCAGTTGATAGGATCGAATACTCAGGCGTCGAACTGTCCTGGGATCGAAGTGTCGCAGGGTCGAAATGTACACATAGCGCCATATTTATTATGAGTGTGTGGAAACCAGGGGCGAGGCGTGACTGTTGCCAGTCACTCTTAGAGAAAAATGTATTGATATTTTTATATATCTATAAAATGATCCTGTGTTTATTGTGTAGCACAATCATTCTTAATAAAATAACTACAAGTTTAAATAAATATATATATATACATCAGTTATATATTAATAGTATATGTTGTTAGTTCAATACTTTATACAAATATATGGATTTTTGTTCGTTTTTTGTTTTGTATATAGCATAAAAACTTCAATAAATTTACACTAAGAGTTACGCTCGGCAACACTCACGCCTCGTCTCTGGTGGAATCATTTAAATGCAGATATTTCTGAGAAAAACATATTCGTTATGTAGATAACGATTAATAAATCATTGTTTACTAATGTCTCTAAACAATATCACTCGATTGAGACATACAAATATATGACATAATCCATAAATTTTCAACAAGTTAGGTTTCTCTTCAGAGATTTGTAAAACGATGCCTTCACACACTCAAAAAAAAAAACAAACTACAAATTGACATTTCATAACACTATGGTGAAAGTAAATATGAATTAAAATTTGCAAGCAATTAAAACAAAAATTCAAAGCAATTTTACTTATGAGTAAATACTGATTGGTCTGAGCAATTAAAAACAACTTTACTGATGAGTAAATACTGATTGGTCTGAGCAATTAAAAACAACTTAACTGATGAGTAAATACTGATCTGTCTGAGCAATTAAAATCAACTTAATAAATTAATACACTATGTCAGTGGTGGTGAATATATGGCACGTGAGCCACAGACGGCACGCAAAGCCTCATCATTCGGCACGCGACTAAAATATCACTTCCTTTAATTTTAATTGCAGTGTTGGTACTTTGCTGTAAATTGGTACTTTGCTGTAAATAATTGGTATTTTGATTGAATTTTGGGCAAGTGGTCCCAAAAAGGTTCGTTACCACCGCTCAATAAAGTTATTCAATAATTTAATGAAACAAATAATATACATATTAATGAAGTAAAAATATTAACTGATTTTTTTTTCCTTTTACCCAGCTCCATGCAACTCTGAAAAATGGCGGGAAGATAACCCCACAAGAACATTCTTCAAACATTTATATTTCATCATTGATCGGCCTGGGCAGACCAAAACCAGAATTCTGGGTTCACAGATACAGCGATAGTGTGAGTCAATTTACAAGTTTACTTTTGGTCAAAGCTGACATGGTTCGCAAGACCCTGGCTCAGAGAAGTTGAAGAGGCGCACTGGTCCTGTCACCCCAACCCTCCCCATGGTGTTTCCTAACGTCAAGCGGTTAAAAGTTTTCAACAGCCACAGCGGGGTTTGAAACTATACATGGTGTCCATTGGCGTCATCGTCTCAACCACAGCAAGCACCACCAGCACGACCTCTAGTGACAGCACTGACGCCACCACAGGGCAGGGTGAGTTGGTTGACACACGCAAACACACACGCACGCGCGTGCGACCGCGCCCCAGCACACTCACAAACAGCTTCTACTATCACTATGATTCATTTAGAATCACATCCTTTTTATTCCTCCATCATTTGCCTAGCACGGTCACAAACATTGCATAAGACCATAATTACTGCGTCAGGTACAATGCCGCACGATGTCGAAGAGAGCCGTTTTATGGTTTTCAAAATATTGTAAAGATAAAGAGGCGCACCCATGTTAGTTTAATAAAAGAGGCGCACCCATGTTAGTTTAATAAAAGAGGCGCACCCGTGTTAGTTAAGTGAAAGAGGCGCACCCGTGTTAGTTGAGTGAAAGAGGCGCATCCGTGTAAGTTAAGTGAAAGAGGCGCATCCGTGTTAGTTAAGTGAAAGAGGCGCACCCATGTTAGTTAAGTGACAGAGGCGCACCCGTGTTAGTTTAATAGAAGAGGCGCACCCGTGTTAGTTTAATAAAAGAGGCGCACCCATGTTAGTTTAATAAAAGAGGCGCACCCATGTTAGTTTAATAAAAGAGGCGCACCCATGTTAGTTAAGTGAAAGAGGCGCACCCATGTTAGTTTAATAAAAGAGGCGCACCACTGTTAGTTTAATAAAAGAGGCGCACCCATGCTAGTTAAGCGACAGAGGCGCACCCATGTTAGTTTAATAAAAGAGGCGCACCACTGTTAGTTTAATAAAAGAGGCGCACCCATGCTAGTTAAGCGACAGAGGCGCACCCGTGTTAGTTTAATTCAAGAGGCGCACCCATGTTAGTTTAATAAAAGAGGCGCACCCATGTTAGTTAAGTGACAGAGGCGCACCCGTGTTAGTTTAATAAAAGAGACGCACCCATGTTAGTTAAGTGACAGAGGCGCACCCGTGTTAGTTTAATAAAAGAGGCGCACCCGTGTTAGTTTAATAAAAGAGGCGCACCAATGTTAGTTTAATAAAAGAGGCGCACCCGTGTTAGTTTAATAAAAGAGGCGCACCCATGTTAGTTTAATAAAAGAGGCGCACCCATGTTAGTTAAGTGAAAGAGGCGCACCCATGTTAGTTTAATAAAAGAGGCGCACCAATGTTAGTTTAATAAAAGAGGCGCACCCATGTTAGTTAAGTGACAGAGGCGCACCCGTGTTAGTTTAATTCAAGAGGCGCACCCATGTTAGTTTAATAAAAGAGGCGCACCCATGTTAGTTAAGTGACAGAGGCGCACCCGTGTTAGTTTAATAAAAGAGGCGCACCCATGTTAGTTAAGTGACAGAGGCGCACCCGTGTTAGTTTAATAAAAGAGGCGCACCCATGTTAGTTAAGTGACAGAGGCGCACCCGTGTTAGTTTAATATAAGAGGCGCACCCATGTTAGTTAAGTGACAGAGGCGCACCCGTGTTAGTTTAATATAAGAGGCGCACCCATGTTAGTTAAGTGACAGAGGCGCACCCGTGTTAGTTTAATATAAGAGGCGCACCCATGTTAGTTAAGTGACAGAGGCGCACCCATGTTAGTTTAATAAAAGAGGCGCACCCATGTTAGTTTAATAAAAGAGGCGCACCCATGCTAGTTTAATAAAAGAGGCGTACCCGTGTTAGTTTAATTAAAGAGGAGCACTCGAGTTAGTTTAATTAAAGAGGCGCACCCATGTTAGTTTAATAAAAGAGGCGCACCCATGTTAGTTAAGTGAAAGAGGCGCACCCGTGTTAGTTTAATAAAAGAGGCGCACCCATGTTAGTTTAATAAAAGAGGCGCACCCATGTTAGTTAAGTGACAGAGGCGCACCCATGTTAGTTTAATAAAAGAGGCGCATCCATGTTAGTTTAATAAAAGAGGCGCACCCATGTTAGTTTAATAAAAAAGGCGCACCCATGTTAGTTTAATAAAAGAGGCGCACCCATGTTAGTTTGATAAAAGAGGCGCACCCATGTTAGTTTAATAAAAGAGGCGCACCCATGTTAGTTTAATAAAAGAGGCGCACCCATGTTAGTTAAGTGACAGAGGCGCACCCGTGTTAGTTTAATTCAAGAGGCGCACCCATGTTAGTTTAATAAAAGAGGCGCACCCATGTTAGTTAAGTGACAGAGGCGCACCCGTGTTAGTTTAATAGAAGAGGCGCACCCGTGTTAGTTTAATAAAAGAGGCGCACCCATGTTAGTTTAATAAAAGAGGCGCACCCATGTTAGTTTAATAAAAGAGGCGCACCCATGTTAGTTAAGTGAAAGAGGCGCACCCATGTTAGTTTAATAAAAGAGGCGCACCAATGTTAGTTTAATAAAAGAGGCGCACCCATGTTAGTTAAGTGACAGAGGCGCACCCGTGTTAGTTTAATTCAAGAGGCGCACCCATGTTAGTTTAATAAAAGAGGCGCACCCATGTTAGTTAAGTGACAGAGGCGCACCCGTGTTAGTTTAATAAAAGAGGCGCACCCATGTTAGTTAAGTGACAGAGGCGCACCCGTGTTAGTTTAATAAAAGAGGCGCACCCGTGTTAGTTTAATAAAAGAGGCGCACCAATGTTAGTTTAATAAAAGAGGCGCACCCGTGTTAGTTTAATAAAAGAGGCGCACCCATGTTAGTTTAATAAAAGAGGCGCACCCATGTTAGTTAAGTGAAAGAGGCGCACCCATGTTAGTTTAATAAAAGAGGCGCACCAATGTTAGTTTAATAAAAGAGGCGCACCCATGTTAGTTAAGTGACAGAGGCGCACCCGTGTTAGTTTAATTCAAGAGGCGCACCAATGTTAGTTTAATAAAAGAGGCGCACCCATGTTAGTTTAATAAAAGAGGCGCACCCATGTTAGTTTAATAAAAGAGGCGCACCCATGTTAGTTTAATAAAAGAGGCGCACCCATGTTAGTTAAGTGACAGAGGCGCACCCGTGTTAGTTTAATAAAAGAGGCGCACCCATGTTAGTTAAGTGACAGAGGCGTACCCGTGTTAGTTTAATAAAAGAGGCGCACCCATGTTAGTTAAGTGACAGAGGCGCACCCGTGTTAGTTTAATTCAAGAGGCGCACCAATGTTAGTTTAATAAAAGAGGCGCACCCATGTTAGTTAAGTGACAGAGGCGCACCCGTGTTAGTTTAATTCAAGAGGCGCACCCATGTTAGTTTAATAAAAGAGGCGCACCCATGTTAGTTTAATAAAAGAGGTGCACCCATGTTAGTTTAATAAAAGAGGCGCACCCATGTTAGTTTAATAAAAGAGGCGCACCCATGTTAGTTAAGTGACAGAGGCGCACCCGTGTTAGTTTAATAAAAGAGGCGCACCCATGTTAGTTAAGTGACAGAGGCGCACCCGTGTTAGTTTAATAAAAGAGGCGCACCCATGTTAGTTAAGTGACAGAGGCGCACCCGTGTTAGTTTAATAAAAGAGGCGCACCCGTGTTAGTTTAATAAAAGAGGCGCACCCATGTTAGTTAAGTGACAGAGACGCACCCGTGTTAGTTTAATAAAAGAGGCGCACCCATGTTAGTTAAGTGACAGAGGCGCACCCGGTGTTAGTTTAATAAAAGAGGCGCACCCATGTTAGTTAAGTGACAGAGACGCACCCGTGTTAGTTTAATAAAAGAGGCGCACCCATGTTAGTTAAGTGACAGAGGCGCACCCGTGTTAGTTTAATATAAGAGGCGCACCCATGTTAGTTAAGTGACAGAGGCGCACCCATGTTAGTTTAATAAAAGAGGCGCACCCATGTTAGTTTAATAAAAGAAGCGCACCCATGCTAGTTTAATAAAAGAGGCGCACCCATGTTAGTTTAATAAAAGAGGCGCACCCATGTTAGTTTAATAAAAGAGGCGCACCCATGTTAGTTTAATAAAAGAGGCGCACCCATGTTAGTTAAGTGAAAGAGGCGCACCCGTGTTAGTTTAATAAAAGAGGCGCACTTATGTTAGTTTAATAAAAGAGGCGCACCAATGTTAGTTAAGTGACAGAGGCGCACCCATGTTAGTTTAATAAAAGAGGCGCATCCATGTTAGTTTAATAAAAGAGGCGCACCCATGTTAGTTTAATAAAAGAGGCGCACCCATGTTATTTTAATAAAAGAGGCGCACCCATGTTAGTTTGATAAAAGAGGCGCACCCATGTTAGTTTAATAAAAGAGGCGCACCCATGTTAGTTTAATAAAAGAGGCGCACCCATGTTAGTTAAGTGACAGAGGCGCACCCGTGTTAGTTTAGTTCAAGAGGCGCACCAATGTTAGTTTAATAAAAGAGGCGCACCCATGTTAGTTAAGTGACAGAGGAGCACCCGTGTTAGTTTAATAAAAGAGGCGCACCCATGTTAGTTAAGTGACAGAGGCGCACCCGTGTTAGTTTAATAAAAGAGGCGCACCCGTGTTAGTTTAATAAAAGAGGCGCACCCATGTTAGTTAAGTGACAGAGGCGCACCCGTGTTAGTTTAATATAAGAGGCGCACCCATGTTATTTAAGTGACAGAGGCGCAACCGTGTTAGTTTAATATAAGAGGCGCACCCATGTTAGTTAAGTGACAGAGGCGCACCCATGTTAGTTTAATAAAAGAGGCGCACCCATGTTAGTTTAATAAAAGAGGCGCACCCATGTTAGTTTAATAAAAGAGGCGCACCCGTGTTAGTTTAATTAAAGAGGAGCACCCGAGTTAGTTTAATTAAAGAGGCGCACCCATGTTAGTTTAATAAAAGAGGCGCACCCATGTTAGTTAAGTGACAGAGGCGCACCCGTGTTAGTTTAATTCAAGAGGCGCACCCATGTTAGTTTGATAAAAGAGGCGCACCCATGTTAGTTTAATAAAAGAGGCGCACCCATGTTAGTTTAATAAAAGAGGCGCACCCATGTTAGTTAAGTGACAGAGGCGCACCCGTGTTAGTTTAATTCAAGAGGCGCACCCATGTTAGTTTAATAAAAATAGGCGCACCCATGTTAGTTAAGTGACAGAGGCGCACCCGTGTTAGTTTAATAAAAGAGGCGCACCCATGTTAGTTAAGTGACAGAGGCGCACCCGTGTTAGTTTAATAAAAGAGGCGCACCCATGTTAGTTTAATAAAAGAGGCGCACCCATGTTAGTTAAGTGACACAGGCGCACCCGTGTTAGTTTAATAAAAGAGGCGCACCCATGTTAGTTAAGTGACACAGGCGCACCCGTGTTAGCTTAATAAAAGAGGCGCACCCATGTTAGTTAAGTGACAGAGGCGCACCCATGTTAGTTTAATAAAAGAGGCGCACCCATGTTAGTTAAGTGACAGAGGCGCACCCGTGTTAGTTTAATAAAAGAGGTGCACCCGTGTTAGTTTAATTAAAGAGGAGCACCCGAGTTAGTTTAATAAAAGAGGCGCACCCATGTTAGTTTGATAAAAGAGGCGCACCCATGTTAGTTTAATAAAAGAGGCGAACCCATGTTAGTTTAATAAAAGAGGCGCACCCATGTTAGTTAAGTGACAGAGGCGCACGCGTGTTAGCTTAATAAAAGAGGCGCACCCATGTTAGTTAAGTGACAGAGGCGCACCCGTGTTAGGTTAATATAAGAGGCGCACCCATGTTAGTTAAGTGACAGAGGCGCACCCGTGTTAGTTTAATATAAGAGGCGCACCCATGTTAGTTAAGTGACAGAGGCGCACCCATGTTAGTTTAATAAAAGAGGCGCACCCATGTTAGTTTAATAAAAGAGGCGCACCCGTGTTAGTTTAATTAAAGAGGAACACCCATGTTAGTTTAATAAAAGAGGCGCACCCATGTTAGTTAAGTGAAAGAGGCGCACCCGTGTTAGTTTAATAAAAGAGGCGCACCCATGTTAGTTTAATAAAAGAGGCGCACCCATGTTAGTTTAATAAAAGACGCGCACCCATGTTAGTTTAATAAAAGAGGCGCACCCATGTTAGTTAAGTGACAGAGGCGCACCCATGTTAGTTTGATAAAAGAGGCGCACCCATGTTAGTTAAGTGACAGAGGCGCACGCATGTTAGTTTAAAAAAAGAGGCGCACCCATGTTAGTTAAGTGACAGAGGCGCACCCATGTTAGTTTAATAAAAGAGGCGCATCCATGTTAGTTTAATAAAAGAGGCGCACCCATGTTAGTTTAATATAAGAGGCGCACCCATGTTAGTTTAATAAAAGAGGCGCACCCATGTTAGTTTGATAAAAGAGGCGCACCCATGTTAGTTTAATAAAAGAGGCGAACCCATGTTAGTTTAATAAAAAGAGGCGCACCCATGTTAGTTAAGTGACAGAGGCGCACCCGTGTTAGTTTAATTCAAGAGGCGCACCCGTGTTAGTTTAATAAAAGAGGCGCACCCATGTTAGTTAAGTGACAGAGGCGCACCCGTGTTAGTTTAATAAAAGAGGCGCACCCATGTTAGTTAAGTGACAGAGGCGCACCCGTGTTAGTTTAATAAAAGAGGCGCACCCGTGTTAGTTTAATAAAAGAGGCGCACCCATGTTAGTTAAGTGACAGAGGCGCACCCGTGTTAGTTTAATAAAAGAGGCGCACCCACGTTAGTTAAGTGACAGAGGCGCACCCGTGTTAGTTTAATATAAGAGGCGCACCCATGTTAGTTAAGTGACAGAGGCGCACCCATGTTAGTTTAATAAAAGAGGCGCACCCATGTTAGTTTAATAAAAGAGGCGCACCCATGTTAGTTTAATAAAAGAGGCGCACCCGTGTTAGTTTAATTAAAGAGGAGCACCCGAGTTAGTTTAATTAAAGAGGCGCACCCATGTTAGTTTAATAAAAGAGGCGCACCCATGTTAGTTTGATAAAAGAGGCGCACCCATGTTAGTTTAATAAAAGAGGCGCACCCATGTTAATTTAATAAAAGAGGCGCACCCATGTTAGTTAAGTGACAGAGGCGCACCCGTGTTAGTTTAATTCAAGAGGCGCACCCATGTTAGTTTAATAAAAGAGGCGCACCCATGTTAGTTAAGTGACAGAGGCGCACCCGTGTTAGTTTAATAGAAGAGGCGCACCCGTGTTAATTTAATAAAAGAGGCGCACCCATGTTAGTTTAATAAAAGAGGCGCACCCATGTTAGTTTAATAAAAGAGGCGCACCCATGTTAGTTAAGTGAAAGAGGCGCACCCATGTTAGTTTAATAAAAGAGGCGCACCAATGTTAGTTTAATAAAAGAGGCGCACCCATGTTAGTTAAGTGACAGAGGCGCACCCGTGTTAGTTTAATTCAAGAGGCGCACCCATGTTAGTTTAATAAAAGAGGCGCACCCGTGTTAGTTAAGTGACAGTGGCGCACCCGTGTTAGCTTAATAAAAGAGGCGCACCCATGTTAGTTAAGTGACAGAGGCGCACCCGTGTTAGTTTAATAAAAGAGGCGCACCCGTGTTAGTTTAATAAAAGAGGCGCACCAATGTTAGTTTAATAAAAGAGGCGCACCCGTGTTAGTTTAATAAAAGAGGCGCACCCATGTTAGTTTAATAAAAGAGGCGCACCCATGTTAGTTAAATGAAAGAGGCGCACCCATGTTAGTTTAATAAAAGAGGCGCACCCATGTTAGTTAAGTGACAGAGGCGCACCCGTGTTAGTTTAATTCAAGAGGCGCACCCATGTTAGTTTAATAAAAGAGGCGCACCCATGTTAGTTTAATAAAAGAGGCGCACCCATGTTAGTTTAATAAAAGAGGCGCACCCATGTTAGTTTAATAAAAGAGGCGCACCCATGTTAGTTAAGTGACAGAGGCGCACCCGTGTTAGTTTAATAAAAGAGGCGCACCCATGTTAGTTAAGTGACAGAGGCGCACCCGTGTTAGTTTAATAAAAGAGGCGCACCCATGTTAGTTAAGTGACAGAGGCGCACCCGTGTTAGTTTAATTCAAGAGGCGCACCAATGTTAGTTTAATAAAAGAGGCGCACCCATGTTAGTTAAGTGACAGAGGCGCACCCGTGTTAGTTTAATTCAAGAGGCGCACCCATGTTAGTTTAATAAAAGAGGCGCACCCATGTTAGTTTAATAAAAGAGGCGCACCCATGTTAGTTTAATAAAAGAGGCGCACCCATGTTAGTTTAATAAAAGAGGCGCACCCATGTTAGTTAAGTGACAGAGGCGCACCCGTGTTAGTTTAATAAAAGAGGCGCACCCATGTTAGTTAAGTGACAGAGGCGCACCCGTGTTAGTTTAATAAAAGAGGCGCACCCATGTTAGTTAAGTGACAGAGGCGCACCCGTGTTAGTTTAATAAAAGAGGCGCACCCGTGTTAGTTTAATAAAAGAGGCGCACCCATGTTAGTTAAGTGACAGAGACGCACCCGTGTTAGTTTAATAAAAGAGGCGCACCCATGTTAGTTAAGTGACAGAGGCGCACCCGTGTTAGTTTAATAAAAGAGGCGCACCCATGTTAGTTAAGTGACAGAGACGCACCCGTGTTAGTTTAATAAAAGAGGCGCACCCATGTTAGTTAAGTGACAGAGGCGCACCCGTGTTAGTTTAATATAAGAGGCGCACTCATGTTAGTTAAGTGACAGAGGCGCACCCGTGTTAGTTTAATATAAGAGGCGCACCCATGTTAGTTAAGTGACAGAGGCGCACCCATGTTAGTTTAATAAAAGAGGCGCACCCATGTTAGTTTAATAAAAGAAGCGCACCCATGCTAGTTTAATAAAAGAGGCGCACCCGTGTTAGTTTAATTAAAGAGGAGCACCCGAGTTAGTTTAATTCAAGAGGCGCACCCATGTTAGTTTAATAAAAGAGGCGCACCCATGTTAGTTAAGTGAAAGAGGCGCACCCGTGTTAGTTTAATAAAAGAGGCGCACTTATGTTAGTTTAATAAAAGAGGCGCACCCATGTTAGTTAAGTGACAGAGGCGCACCCATGTTAGTTTAATAAAAGAGGCGCATCCATGTTAGTTTAATAAAAGAGGCGCACCCATGTTAGTTTAATAAAAGAGGCGCACCCATGTTAGTTTAATAAAAGAGGCGCACCCATGTTAGTTTGATAAAAGAGGCGCACCCATGTTAGTTTAATAAAAGAGGCGCACCCATGTTAGTTTAATAAAAGAGGCGCACCCATGTTAGTTAAGTGACAGAGGCGCACCCGTGTTAGTTTAGTTCAAGAGGCGCACCCATGTTAGTTTAATAAAAGAGGCGCACCCATGTTAGTTAAGTGACAGAGGCGCACCCGTGTTAGTTTAATAAAAGAGGCGCACCCATGTTAGTTAAGTGACAGAGGCGCACCCGTGTTAGTTTAATAAAAGAGGTACACCCGTGTTAGTTTAATAAAAGAGGCGCACCCATGTTAGTTAAGTGACAGAGGCGCACCCGTGTTAGCTTAATAAAAGAGGCGCACCCATGTTAGTTAATTGACAGAGGCGCACCCGTGTTAGTTTAATATAAGAGGCGCACCCATGTTATTTAAGTGACAGAGGCGCAACCGTGTTAGTTTAATATAAGAGGCGCACCCATGTTGGTTAAGTGACAGAGGCGCACCCATGTTAGTTTAATAAAAGAGGCGCACCCATGTTAGTTTAATAAAAGAGGCGCACCCATGTTAGTTTAATAAAAGAGGCGCACCCGTGTTAGTTTAATTAAAGAGGAGCACCCGAGTTAGTTTAATTAAAGAGGCGCACCCATGTTAGTTTAATAAAAGAGGCGCACCCATGTTAGTTAAGTGACAGAGGCGCACCCGTGTTAGTTTAATAAAAGAGGCTCACCCATGTTAGTTTGATAAAAGAGGCGCACCCATGTTAGTTTAATAAAAGAGGCGCACCCATGTTAGTTTAATAAAAGAGGCGCACCCATGTTAGTTAAGTGACAGAGGCGCACCCGTGTTAGTTTAATTCAAGAGGCGCACCCATGTTAGTTTAATAAAAAAGGCGCACCCATGTTAGTTAAGTGACAGAGGCGCACCCGTGTTAGTTTAATAAAAGAGGCGCACCCATGTTAGTTAAGTGACAGAGGCGCACCCGTGTTAGTTTAATAAAAGAGGCGCACCCATGTTAGTTTAATAAAAGAGGCGCACCCATGTTAGTTAAGTGACACAGGCGCACCCGTGTTAGCTTAATAAAAGAGGCGCACCCATGTTAGTTAAGTGACAGAGGCGCACCCATGTTAGTTTAATAAAAGAGGCGCACCCATGTTAGTTAAGTGACAGAGGCGCACCCGTGTTAGTTTAATAAAAGAGGCGCACCCGTGTTAGTTTAATTAAAGAGGAGCACCCGAGTTAGTTTAATAAAAGAGGCGCACCCATGTTAGTTTGATAAAAGAGGCGCACCCATGTTAGTTTAATAAAAGAGGCGAACCCATGTTAGTTTAATAAAAGAGGCGCACCCATGTTAGTTAAGTGACAGAGGCGCACCCGTGTTAGTTTAATATAAGAGGCGCACCCATGTTATTTAAGTGACAGAGGCGCAACCGTGTTAGTTTAATATAAGAGGCGCACCCATGTTAGTTTAATAAAAGAGGCGCACCCATGTTAGTTTAATAAAAGAGGCGCACCCATGTTAGTTTAATAAAAGAGGCGCACCCGTGTTAGTTTAATTAAAGAGGAGCACCCGAGTTAGTTTAATTAAAGAGGCGCACCCATGTTAGTTTAATAAAAGAGGCGCACCCATGTTAGTTAAGTGACAGAGGCGCAACCGTGTTAGTTTAATTCAAGAGGCGCACCCATGTTAGTTTGATAAAAGAGGCGCACCCATGTTAGTTTAATAAAAGAGGCGCACCCATGTTAGTTTAATAAAAGAGGCGCACCCATGTTAGTTAAGTGACAGAGGCGCACCCGTGTTAGTTTAATTCAAGAGGCGCACCCATGTTAGTTTAATAAAAAAGGCGCACCCATGTTAGTTAAGTGACAGAGGCGCACCCGTGTTAGTTTAATAAAAGAGGCGCACCCATGTTAGTTAAGTGACAGAGGCGCACCCGTGTTAGTTTAATAAAAGAGGCGCACCCATGTTAGTTTAATAAAAGAGGCGCACCCATGTTAGTTAAGTGACACAGGCGCACCCGTGTTAGCTTAATAAAAGAGGCGCACCCATGTTAGTTAAGTGACAGAGGCGCACCCGTGTTAGTTTAATAAAAGAGGCGCACCCGTGTTAGTTTAATTAAAGAGGAGCACCCGAGTTAGTTTAATAAAAGAGGCGCACCCATGTTAGTTTGATAAAAGAGGCGCACCCATGTTAGTTTAATAAAAGAGGCGAACCCATGTTAGTTTAATAAAAGAGGCGCACCCATGTTAGTTAAGTGACACAGGCGCACGCGTGTTAGCTTAATAAAAGAGGCGCACCCATGTTAGTTAAGTGACAGAGGCGCACCCGTGTTAGGTTAATATAAGAGGCGCACCCATGTTAGTTAATTGACAGAGGCGCACCCGTGTTAGTTTAATATAAGAGGCGCACCCATGTTAGTTAAGTGACAGAGGCGCACCCATGTTAGTTTAATAAAAGAGGCGCACCCATGTTAGTTTAATAAAAGAGGCGCACCCGTGTTAGTTTAATTAAAGAGGAGCACCCATGTTAGTTTAATAAAAGAGGCGCACCCATGTTAGTTAAGTGAAAGAGGCGCACCCGTGTTAGTTTAATAAAAGAGGCGCACCCATGTTAGTTTAATAAAAGAGGCGCACCCATGTTAGTTTAATAAAAGACGCGCACCCATGTTAGTTTAATAAAAGAGGCGCACCCATGTTAGTTAAGTGACAGAGGCGCACCCATGTTAGTTTGATAAAAGAGGCGCACCCATGTTAGTTAAGTGACAGAGGCGCACGCATGTTAGTTTAAAAAAAGATGCGCACCCATGTTAGTTAAGTGACAGAGGCGCACCCATGTTAGTTTAATAAAAGAGGCGCATCCATGTTAGTTTAATAAAAGAGGCGCACCCATGTTAGTTTAATATAAGAGGCGCACCCATGTTAGTTTAATAAAAGAGGCGCACCCATGTTAGTTTGATAAAAGAGGCGCACCCATGTTAGTTTAATAAAAGAGGCGAACCCATGTTAGTTTAATAAAAGAGGCGCACCCATGTTAGTTAAGTGACAGAGGCGCACCCGTGTTAGTTTAATTCAAGAGGCGCACCCGTGTTAGTTTAATAAAAGAGGCGCACCCATGTTAGTTAAGTGACAGAGGCGCACCCGTGTTAGTTTAATAAAAGAGGCGCACCCATGTTTGTTAAGTGACAGAGGCGCACCCGTGTTAGTTTAATAAAAGAGGCGCACCCGTGTTAGTTTAATAAAAGAGGCGCACCCATGTTAGTTAAGTGACAGAGGCGCACCCGTGTTAGCTTAATAAAAGAGGCGCACCCATGTTAGTTAAGTGACAGAGGCGCACCCGTGTTAGTTTAATAAAAGAGGCGCACCCATGTTAGTTAAGTGACAGAGGCGCACCCGTGTTAGTTTAATATAAGAGGCGCACCCATGTTAGTTAAGTGACAGAGGCGCACCCATGTTAGTTTAATAAAAGAGGCGCACCCATGTTAGTTTAATAAAAGAGGCGCACCCATGTTAGTTTAATAAAAGAGGCGCACCCGTGTTAGTTTAATTAAAGAGGAGCACCCGAGTTAGTTTAATTAAAGAGGCGCACCCATGTTAGTTTAATAAAAGAGGCGCACTCATGTTAGTTAAGTGAAAGAGGCGCACCCGTGTTAGTTTAATAAAAGAGGCGAACCCATGTTAGTTTAATAAAAGAGGCGCACCCATGTTAGTTAAGTGACAGAGGCGCACCCGTGTTAGTTTAATTCAAGAGGCGCACCCATGTTAGTTTAATAAAAGAGGCGCACCCAGGTTAGTTAAGTGACAGAGGCGCACCCGTGTTAGTTTAATAAAAGAGGCGCACCCATGTTAGTTAAGTGACAGAGGCGCACCCGTGTTAGTTTAATAAAAGAGGCGCACCCGTGTTAGTTTAATAAAAGAGGCGCACCCATGTTAGTTAAGTGACACAGGCGCACCCGTGTTAGCTTAATAAAAGAGGCGCACCCATGTTAGTTAAGTGACAGAGGCGCACCCGTGTTAGTTTAATATAAGAGGCGCACCCATGTTAGTTAAGTGACAGAGGTGCACCCATGTTAGTTTAATAAAAGAGGCGCACCCATGTTAGTTTAATAAAAGAGGTGCACCCGTGTTAGTTTAATTAAAGAGGAGCACCCGAGTTAGTTTAATTAAAGAGGCGCACCCATGTTAGTTTAATAAAAGAGGCGCACCCATGTTAGTTAATTGAAAGAGGCGCACCCGTGTTAGTTTAATAAAAGAGGCGCACCCATGTTAGTTTAATAAAAGAGGCGCACCCATGTTAGTTTAATAAAAGACGCGCACCCATGTTAGTTTAATAAAAGAGGCGCACCCATGTTAGTTTAATAAAAGAGGCGCACCCATGTTAGTTAAGTGACAGAGGCGCACCCATGTTAGTTTAAGTGACAGAGGCGCACCCATGTTAGTTAAGTGACAGAGGCGCACCCATGTTAGTTTAATAAAAGAGGCGCACCCATGTTAGTTAAGTGACAGAGGCGCACCCATGTTAGTTTAATAAAAGAGGCGCACCCATGTTAGTTAAGTGAAAGAGGCGCACCCGTGTTAGTTTAATTAAAGAGGCGCACCCATGTTAGTTTAATAAAAGAGGCGCACCCATGTTAGTTAAGTGACAGAGGCGCACCCATGTTAGTTTAATAAAAGAGGCGCACCCATGTTAGTTAAGTGACAGAGGCGCACCCATGTTAGTTTAATAAAAGAGGCGCACCCATGTTAGTTAAGTGACAGAGGCGCACCCTTGTTAGTTTAGTAAATCTAAGTGACTAAAAGTAATGAAATTTTAAAAACAACCTATTTCACTAAACTCTATGAAGAGTTACACTTGATTACTTTTTGTACTAGTCTTTTTGAGATAAGTTTCAAGGTTCCATCTGTGCCACGTTGCCCCAGACCATTTACCATAAAGCTGCATTAGAATATTTGTGTCATTTATCCCGCATACGTGACAAGTTGCCTCAAACCATCCGAGTCACGTTGTACCAAACCATCTGTTTCAATATGTCTCAGACCGCCTGTGTCACGTTGACCCCAAACATTCAATGTCAAGTTGCCCCAGACCGCCTGTGTCAAGCTCCCACCTAGCCATCCGTGTCAAGTTGCCCCCAAACCATCTGTATCATGTTGTCCCAGACTTTGTGTGATAAGCTTTAATATAACCCCATCTCAGTGAGTGTGCTGCATACCACCTGTTTTGAATGTTACATCACCCACCTAGCGATAGTCTTCAGCAGGTGTTCCCTAAATATCTCTACCCTGGAGCCTATTTTACAATTAAGGTTTGGAGGACGCTACAAAAATACAAACCCTGTCTGATGGCAACTTGGTTCCCACAGGAACAGATTTGAGGACCCCCCCCCCTGGTTTATTGGATCTGTATCTATAGTCTGTGCTGGGGTATCTACGCACCTTCGCCACCCTGTTGCTACAGTGTATGTGGGCAGGGTGGTGGTGGTGGACTTTCCCCATCATATCTCTCAATTTAGTTTCATCTCGTTCCACCCTCATACTTTCCGCATAACAAACTCTCAGCTGTTTGTATTCAATGTTTGATTTGCATTTTTTTTTCATGTATGCATAACCAGGCGAAACGTTTTCTGAAATCACGTCGAAACAGATTTATCATCGCATCTTAATTAAATGTTAATAATAAAAAAAAGTATTGATATTTTACGATTAGAAGAAGAGGATGGTCGTAATTTTCCACAATACCTTTCAATGCGTTTTTTTTTGTAGCCAAACATATTACAAGCTATGTTTTGATGGAGTCGAGCAAGTCCAATCTATTATAATTCTGTTTATGCCATTGATAAGGCAGATGTTTGCCAAACAAAATATCAAAATGATTTGTGGAACTTGGTCAGCAGCTTGGCCAATGAGAATTGTTTTCGTTTTCTTTTTTTTTTTGTGTGTTTTACATTAATGTTTTGCCTTTCTCAGTTTTATGATTTCAGCGCTCACAAGCTTTAGCCTCTGTCATCAAGAAATTGTTTACAGTTACATAAAAAAAAAAAAACTCTAATTACTTTGTTTTCTTTTTACGGTAATCTTCTTTAACGGAACAGTGAGCACAAAACGTGCAATAGACACAAATAAAAAGTAAAATGGCCAAGAATATTTGCTGTAACATTCCTGCAGTAAACAAATTCTTTGGAAACATTGTTTCTGCAGAGAAGTAAACAAAACAATTAATAAATCGTTAATTCATCTCGTAATTTTTCGTTTATTCAAATCGAATTTTTGCTATAAGATTAGATCCTTTCTTCAACGTGCAACAGTTATTTTCAAGCCTGTACAATTCATTGTAGAATTCAGATTAGACAAGTGGCTACACAAAATATTCTGAAACGTGGAAATTCAATAAAGTCCACATATAGGATTTCTATTTAAACATATCACTGGACATAGACTACATAAAAAACACCAGCCACCGTGAATATAAAATAACTTCTTGGCCTTCTTATTAAGAATAACATTATTCTATTGTTTGCAATGTCATGTTTTAATAAAGAGTAAGATTAGCATGATAGTTATTGTGACATATCGTAATGACTTTCTTGAGGTATACACGTTTATACCCGGACTGAACCGTTCCAATAGACAGGACAACTAGCCCCCTACAGACTTTTCCAGCAGTATTAATTTCTAGTATATCTGGCGCTAAGAGGGACCAGTCAGGCAATTTTGAGGATTGCCCCAAAACATTTCTAAAGTCTTTGGTTAAGGCCCCAAAAGACGAAAGACCGGCACCGTGTGTAGGCCTATTACTATCAATGACAATGGTACCTTTGCGATGGTATATCCTCTATGGCTTGTCACATTTATATTGAAAATATCATTATCTATATCAGTCATGGGGAAAGTATGGACCGCTGGACAGATAGGTTCCTCTAGTCGTTACATCCGGACATTACATTTTAAATATATTTGATCTATATTAATTTATGAAAACACCGTTGTCCGTTTGTGTAATCGTCTGAACCACAGCTAGCACCATTAGCACCAATAGTATCGCAAGCACCACCGGCACCACTAGCACCACCAGCACCACTAGCACCACTAACACCACTAGCATCACAGGCACCAATAGCACCACTAGCACCAGTACCACCACCAGTCCCACTAGCACCACAAGCATTACAGCAACACCAGCACCACTTGCACTACCAGCACCACCATCATCACCAGCACCACTAACACCACTAGCACCATTAGCACCACTAGCACCACTAGCACCATTAGCACCAATAGTACCGCAAGCACCACTGGCACCACTAGCACATCCAGCACCACTATCACCAGTACCACCACCAGTCCCACTAGCACCACAAGCATTCCAGCAACACCAGCACCACTTGCACTACCAGCACCACAAGCATTACAGCAACACCAGCACCACTTGCACTACCAGCACCACCAGCAACACTAGCACCACTAGCACCACCAGCACCACAGGCACCACCAGCACTACCAGCACCACTAACACCACTAGCACCACCATCACCACTAGCACCACCAGCACCACTAACACCACTAGCACCATTACCACCACCACCACCACCACAAGCACCACCAGCACCACTAACACCACCACCACCACCACTAGCACCACCAGCACCACTAGCACCACCAGCACCACTAACACCACTAGCGCCATAAGAACCACCAGTACGACCCCTTTACCCCCAGCTACAGCCAGTACGTAACTTTTCTTCTTAAGGGTCTCGTCCTTTTGCACAACTTTTCTGCTCTAGGACCGGCCCTACTCATTGTGGCCCGAGATTCAAAAAGTCGGCCCACCCCCTGGCCTATATTGTTATAAATAAACTGCACCGGGAAGTCTCCAATGTCGAGATCAGTAGTCACACCCTGCAACTGACATTTCAAAGTAAACAAAGTGGTTAAAAGTTTTTTTTTTCCTAGAAACCACTATTGTAACAAAGTCACATGATTAGATGTCGGCTGCCAAATTTACCCAGGACGGCAGGTATCACACTGGGTCAGATTTATAACCCAATAATCTTGCCAAGATAACAAATGACAATAACAAATGACAATAACATATGTCTCGACGACGTTGGTACCTTTCATGCAAAGTCGCCATTTTGTTTGTTTACAAAAAGGCAAGCAAAAGAAAGCGGAAATGAAAAGGTTAGAGTGACTGCACATCGGAAATCAAATCTGCAGCAATTGAGCTGGAGAGACGAAAGTGCGTTATCACCATGGCAACAGAAGAAACCATAAAAAAAAAAAGATTAGGACTAGTGTCGTTGAGGGATATTGTGACATTAAAAGTTATTCCTGTGATACAATGTAGGGACATTTTCAAAGTTCATGAGCACTTTCCAATTGTTTTAAGATTATGATCAACACACTTTATGTCGTTGTTTCCAAAAGCATAAAAAATGTTTTCATTTCCTATATAGCTATAATTATTATGGTATTATCTAACTGAAGTATAAGGGGGTTGTTTAAATGGCCCTGAACTATTATATCAGTTATGTCGCGCATAGGAGTGAAGGGGATGTCTAACTTTTGCCAAATGTCGTTAATACAGACTGTTGGCTTTGATCTTTCTTGATACACAGCTTTAAAAAGATTAAACACAATCTGCTACTCACACTATCTGTTACTAACTCTATCCGTTACTAACATTTTTTGCTACCAACACCAGCTACTACTAATACTGTCTGCTACTAACACTTTCTGCTACCAACACTATCTGCTACAAGCACTATTACAACTTACATTAAAGTTTCATTACACCAATCACGATGTAAAATAGTACCAACAGAAATAATAAAGGGCATAATGTCCCCACATTCAGTTGGATCGATAGCGAGAAATCTGAGAAATGTCTCTCGTCCAGACAGACAGACAAACATACAAACAGACGAACAACTTTCTTCTTCCTGGCCACTTTTGGTCTCAAGTTGTGAGCGAAACAAAGACTATGGGTGCCAGGGAGTCCGGCTTTGAGAAGAAAAAGAAGCCAAACCTGTTTGAGGAAAAAAAATATCAGTATTTAGACATCATTAAATAAATGATCTGGCCACATGTCGGGCAGACGACTACTTCAAACTTTCTGAGAGTGAGACAAAACGATAGTGCCAGGAAGGACGACTCTAGTGCCTTCAAAGTCTGAATTGTAAGACGAATGATATTGAGTTACTATTCTACTCTGCGTGCGTGTACAATTTACTTTAATTCTTATTCTCATACAAAGTTCACAATCTATCTTGTTTGCTTTTTATTAATTTCAATATTCCTATCATATAAATCGGAATGGGTAAATACATTCCAATTTACAAAAATACAAATAATACCCCAAGTAAAATATATTTGTTCGCTGAATTAATCGAATAACTTAAACCCTTTCATCTCCGCCAGCTCACAGTTGCACTTACGCGTACGTGTGTATGTATTTAGCAGCTATTGCATTTTTTTTATATCTCAAATCTTAACAAAAATAAAGTCACGTCAAAATGTGAGGTTAAAAAAAACAAAAACAACCACCGGCTAATGTCATGGAAACACGGGATGAAAAATAATTAGCAGGATAGCATTGTCACGTGAGTTATTCACATCACATCCACCCCCCCACACAAACACACCACCACCACCACCACCACCTTTCATCGTAATTTCTGTCGTACACTGTAGACAGAACAATATCTTATTAACTCTAGATCAGAAAAAAAAAACACCAGATATCCATATGCTAGGTTTACTGACTGATTAAATGTCGTGTTATAAATTAAAAACCTAGACAAAACATAATGAGAAAAAAAAACATAAAAAAACCCTTCAACAGTTTATTGTTTACCAATAAAATAAAAAGAAATAACCACCACATAAAACACATACAAACCCAGTATAAAAACATCACATATCCTCTACCAACTTAATAACACAATGTTTTCAGCGGCGTAACTGTAAGGGAGATGTCCTCTTCGGGCGGCACTTACTCTGCCCCCCCCCAGGTTTAGATGCGGTAAAGCTCACCACAAGGATTGGCAATACGAATTGCGAGGCCCCCTCTTCTCATTTATTTACAATAACACCTATTACTACAAGCTGGAACAATCGGTCAAATCGACCATAGGCCTACCCTGCTCACCAATCTACTTCTTTATGTTCATGAGTCCTCCTCTGGCGCCGCCAACGCTAGTTACTCCACTTCGTCTAAAGTTTTTCAACCGCCATTACAGAAACATAAATCACACAAATGTGGGGCTGTTCTAATGGATTGGCAGACTAGCGACTGTCTAGGGGCCCTCGCTTAAACAGGGGTCCCTCTCTTAGAATTTGATGACAAAAGGGTCAGGAAATGTACATTTTACCTAGCGCCCCTAAACGTCATTTAAAGTTTTGAACTAGGGCCTCAAAATACATAAGAACTGCTCTGGTTAAACATAAAGTTTACTTTTGTGCCAATTTTTTTTTTTATTATTAATTTTTGTTTTAATTACTTGACTTCTGCAGACGAGCAGAAGAGAGAGCCAATACAACAGGTCATCCAGATCGAAGAATTCATCATCGTCCTCATCATCATCGTCTTCTGGGTCATCGCTGTCATGGCGTTTCTGAAAAAGTGGGACAGTATCCGCATCATGCAGCCAATGGAGCCTCGTTATAAACACAGTCCAAAGGTCAAACGCTTAATTTGTGTAGTTATATTTATTAGTTTATATCATTCAGGCGAAATATTCGTTTTTTTTTTTTAAGTTAAAAAAGTTTTTTATTCTTCAATTAAAATATAATATCTTTATCGCTTATTATTATTTAAAAAAATAAATAATATCTAATAAAAAAAAAACTTGATATTTTTTTTAAAAATGATTTGCGAACAGATGTAAGGGAGTTAAATCATTAATATTTAAATTTTAAGTTTATCTACGCAGTACTTCCCCTTAAAATATAGAGCTTTTTCTCCCAGGTAAGAACATTCAAATAGGCATACTGTATATGGAAAAAAATTGAAACCATCAATTTCCAGTAATCAGCTTTAAAATGAAAGCAATCTGTAAACTAGGGATGGTTACATATCAGGTCGTCTAAAGCCTCATTTTGGTTATTTATATTGTGACACAATGCTATGCATAGCTGCATCTTAGTTCATTTAACAAAATGTATTAATGAAATAAAAGAAAAAAATAAGCTAATTCACAGGTGGTCGTACTATTAACATCAAAGTACAGCGGCGCTTCGTATAGTTTATGCGGATTCCAATGAGCCGTTTTCCTGTGATTTTAGTTCTCGAGCCCATATACATTACCCGAGTCTATTTGTTTATTACATTGTTACATTAAGAAAAGGCTATTATATTCCCAGAAAATTTAAAATAAATAAATTGATCGTCATACATTTGTGTGGTCTTCAAAACTTAATAAATATATCGTCATACATTTGTGTGTTCTCTTCAAAATAAAATAAATATATCGTCATACGTTTGTGTGTTCTTCTTTCCTACAGAATCTAGAGAGTATCAAGATAGTCAAACGGGCACAGGACAGCATCATCTACAAGAACTACAGCCGGAAGATGTCCACCACAATGGTGGCCAGGGAGAAGAGGAGGCTGCAGAGGATGCACACCGTCCCGTGCATGTCCGCACTGCCCGCTCTGCACCTGGAGAAACTGCCCACTATTCAGATGGAGGTGACCACGGAGATGTGACCCTGGTTGAAGTAGGGGCATTCTGGATATAGCGGGCAATACTACATTAAGGGACACATTAGACACTAACACAGATTGGTTATTGTGGTCAACAATACAGATTGGTCATTGTGGACAAACTATGGTATTGGCTGACTGAAAAAAATACTAAAGTTTGAAATAGTGGAGAAAATGGATGGACAGATTTGGAGATACCCACAGTGAGTCACACTGCAGTCTGCATATAAAACAGTGTTGACCAAGTGAACCAAAATGCAGTCTGCGTCTAAAGGACTATACAATAGTCTGGACATAATGGACATACTTACGTCAGTTAATGCTTAACAATATTGAGAATGTAAATGTACAAGAAAATTTAAAAAGACTTAATATGCTGCTATGGTGTTTACTTATTGTGTTCATAAGGACTTCGTAAAATGTAGCACTTAATTTACATCACAGCAACATAATGTAATGCATATGGGATGCGCTTATCTTTCAAAAGGATTACCAGAATCGCCGTTGTTGTGATTTTTTTTTGAGAGTCTTAGCATCAAAAGAACTTATTGCGACTTACGAACTTAATGCATATAAGTAACTTATTGCTACAAATGAATTCATCAATGAATAAGAAAGGTCATTCACACAACAGCAGCTGGTCAACCCAACACCAAGTTCATAACGTCACTACATCATGCGATTTGATGTCATGTTCATCATGGTGTACAAGATGTAAATAAAGAATATATGTCATCATGGCTCAGAATATCAGGATGCAGTGAATCGGGGGCCACTCCAAGAGAATGCAGCCCGACCAATATGTCGGGGGGGGGGAGCACAGACTGATGAGATATCGTAGGGTACATCAATACAATATATAATAAAATTGCATTTGAGTGAATGTGTGTGATGAAAGGGAGATGCATTAGGTCAAGATATTAGGGGGGGGGGAGGTAGTCTGGTGATATCCCTAAGGAAGTCAAGTTTGATTTGAACAAAAGGTTTCAAAACAGAATTAAATATATTAAAGGGTAAAAAAAAGTAATAGATTAAGCTGATATATATATATATATATATATATATATATATATATATATATACATATATATATATACGACTTGTATAAAAATCAACCGTTTCGATTGAGCGCTGTACAAACAAACCTCTAGACTTGGCTTGTCACGTATTGACAAGATGTGTGTGTGTGCAATTTGGTGCTGAGCTAAATAGTTTTCAACCAGTCTTTATCTGCCCCGCATTTAATATTAATTTATTCACGATGACTTAAATTCATTTAAATGTTTTTCTATGACTTCAGCTAGTAAAAGAATTTATTCAAAATTCTTTCAATTATAATTTAATCAACTTTACTCACTTTATTGGTGAAAAAAAAATGATATATTTTGAAGTATTTAGGGTTTGTTTAAGAATATCTATTTATAGTTTATTTTTTTGAACATCAAATTAAATAGTAATCAAGTCAAATAGTAATCAGGTCATACAAGATGATAACAACAAAAAGTAATTATAATTTAATAATTCTAACAATTGTAAAAAGATAATATTAAAAGTGCTGTTAATTTAAACAATAATAAAATAAAACTAACGTCTACATAAGCACTGCCCCCCCTCCCAAACACATACACAAACACGTGACGTCTGGGTCTTGTAAATAGCAAGTCACGTCATGTCATTGCTTGAGATTTACTCCAGAATCTTACTTTGACATTATTTGTAGATATCAATTCTTAGCTTAAAGCATATTCCAGTGTTCTCGTGTATTTGTTTGTATGTGTGTGTGTGGTGTGTGTGTGTGTGTGTGTGTGTGCTTGTGTGTGGCATGATATTATACTTTTTTTTCTTAAATTTCATTATTTTATGTCATTTTTATTAGACATTATGTCCGCTGTTTGCTTTAAAAAGTTGAATGAATCTTTTTAAACTGTTTGATTGGCAGGAAATTTTCTTTGGCCCTGAAAGATTTTGATAAAAAAATATTGATTGTAATTTACATATGTATAATAAAAAAATGATGATATATTAACAATGAGCTGTTATCTTGATATTCAATACGTATCAATATGTATAGTTTGCTTGTTCTTAGGTATCTGGGGGTTGGGGGCCTCAACGATAGTGTGTATTCTACATGTGTTCCAATGATACTATTGTGTTGTCTAAAGCGTCTAGGAGTCGATCCTCAGTGAGAACCAACGGAATTTTCCCAAGATCCTGGAGAAAGTTGCGCCAACTCCATCAAATGGGTTACTGATTTAAGTAAAGTGGGGGCTGGGTGTTGTGATAATCACACAGATTTATTTCATGCTGTGGTCACAGAGATTGTACACTTTATCTGGTCGAAAGACCCATTAGGGAACGTTTATTGTTTATTACAATAGTAGTCCTTGCTACTTGAAAATTAATGGGTGGCTGGTGTATGCTACTGCACTGTAAACTGTAAACAGTGTAAACTGTTGATAGAATGTACTGTAGGCACAAACACATACCTGATTGATTTTAACTACGGTCTTATTGTGAAATGCTCCAAAAAATAAAGTTATCAAGTTGTTCTCCCCCCCCCCCTTCCCCCCATTAATTCACATAGAACTGAACCTGATTTTAATGGAAATATCGTTGAACAAAGGGAGGATATTACAAAATCTACAATCTTTAGCTTTTTTTTATAAGTCGAGTTATATCCCTTCAATTATTTGAAGCGTATTTTCGAGTTCATACCAGTGATATTTACGTTAACGAGAATAAGAATAAGAACGAAAATTATTGAAATTCGTTAACGAGAACGAAAATAAGAACAAAAATTATTTTGAGAACGGTAATAGAATAGAAATAAAAATTAATTTTCATGAATAGAATAGTAATAATAACGAAAATTATTATTGAACGAATATCGCGTGAAATATGTTCCGCCATTTGCGCCGAATTCCGTGTTTTAGTGTTGACGCATTCGTCCAGTTATTTCCGTCAAAGCAAAGCAGAAGATGCGAAAAACGAAGGCGCCTTGTTGCTGAAGGTCCTATACCGGAAGTCGTGAGTAGTGATGATAACAACTGTGGTGAAATTTTGGCAGATATTGCTATGTGGCCAGCGAATTTGACAGAAACCATGCGTAATTATGTTTTGGATTTCAAACCAAAAAATGTTGGCGACCTTTCACGCGCTGGCATGTTGATGACAGATCGTGGCAGAAAATATTTTCGTCATTTGTCTGAAAATAACTTTTACTTAACCAAGGCGAATGGCCAAAAAGAAAGACGTGAATGGTTAGTGTTCAGTGAAACTAGTGGAAGCGTGTATTGTTATGTATGCAAACTGTATCCAAATAAAGCTAGTCAGTTTTCAACAAACGGGTGTTCTGATTAGAAAAATATTGCCGCCAAACTTTCTGAACATGAGAATTCGTATGGCAACGTTCAAGCAATGTGCACTTTCGCTAATCGCTTGAACACAAAAGGGCGTATTGACGAACAGATGGCCAAACAGTTAGATGATGAAAGGCAATACTGGAGAGAAGTTCTACGAAGGATTGTTGCAACTGTACAGTTTCTTTCCTCTGAATTCTTGGCCTTTCGTGGTCATGCCAACAATGACGGTAATTTTACCAGTTGTTTGAATTACTTGTCAAAATTTGACCCTTTCTTAGCAAATCATATTGTACGGTACGGTAACAAGGGAAGTGGTTCTGTCAGTTATTTGTCACATGCTACTTGTGACGAATTTATTAAAATAATGGGCAATGCTGTCAGAGATCAGTTTATATCAGATGTAAAGAAATCGATATATTTCTCTTTGATTGTTGATTCAACACCTGATGTTAGCCACGTGGACCAGCTAACTGTGATACTCAGATATGTTCTCATTGGTACTAGACGTTTTGAAGAACTGGGGATTAGATATCACAAAATGTAGGGGACAGAACTACGACAATGCTTCTAAAATGTCTGGCAGATACTCGGGCTTGCAAGCTCGAATCAAGGCACACAGTCCCAATGCAGTTTACATTCCCTGCTCCAGCCATAGCTTGAATCTAGTTGGTAATGCGGCTGCAGAATCGTCGCTTTCAGCAGTATCATACTTTGACTTTATTCAACATGTTTATGTTTGGTTCTCAGCATCCACACACAGGTGGAACATCCTTAAAAGTCATCTAGTCAAAAATGGATGCACCATAAAGAAAGTTTCGGACACAAGATGGTCAGCTAGAGCGGATGCAGTGTTTGCATTGCATCAGAACTACATTGGTATTCAGGAAGCTCTTCTTCAAGCAGCCGAAGATCGTGATCAGAAGGCAGCTGTAAGAAATGAGGCTAACGCTCTTGCTAATAAAATGGATCTTATTGAAACTGCATTGATGACTGTTCCTTGGGATACAATTTTACAGCGGATGAATGCAACCAGCAAATCCATGCAAAATTCAAATTTATATCTTGATGCTGGTATAAATCTTCTAGAATCACTGAAGCTATTTATTAACAACGAAGTCCGAAACGATCCCTTGAAATGAGGGTCTTTTTGAAATTAAACAAGAACATTGCTCAACTGTGATAAGCTTGTTCTTATTTTATCACTGATAACTCAAAACTCAAACTGTTGGAACATTGTGTCTTATGAACAGCTGACTCATTTTTAATTTCTAATGTAGATAATGTAGATTGTAAAAATGTAGGTCCACCCATCGTAAAATCGAGTACCTGATATTTGTTGGAGGAAATAATAAGCGACATGGCATTTGTTGTAAATCAAAGTAAACAGTTATTGTGAAATCAACCTTGTGAGGGAGGGGGGACGGATGGTCCATGCGGTAAAGCGCTCGACTATCGACCCGAAGGTAACTAGTTCGATCTGCGGTAAGACCAAGGACATTTTTCACGTCCCGATATATTTCCCGTGGTGCATCCATGGCCATTGAACTATCGGCTATGGTTGGGATGAAAGAAGGGCACTGCAAAAAACCGTCCCATCAATGGTTTGTAGGATCTAAGAGATTTTACCTCATCCTTACAGGGACATCACACATATCAACCTTGTAGTACTAATATTAGTAAGTTGCAAAAATATATAAAAACTTTTATAACATTTTTTTTAAAAGAAGAAAAGCTAGAAAATAAATAAACATTTGGTGGACAGCTAAAAATAGAATAATGATAGTGAAACATTTTTATAATTTATTATTTCATTTCTTATAAAAAAAATTTTATTAACGCGGAAATGGTTGTCTAGATTCAACTGGTAGTTAGAGAGTAGTGTTATCTTCAAGTACAAGTTTCATGTTCTAAACATGTTTTTAATAGCACGCAAGCAGTTAAAAAAAATTTCAGAAGTTTATCGATTACTTCGAAATATATCAATAGTTTATTGCATGAACTGGGGCATGTCTGGGAATAACCTTGGTCTGATCTCTATCCGAGCTGGCCAGGTTTCCCTAGAAAATCTTGTTAAACAAAGCTTGTTTTGAAAGAAGGAAAATAAAAAAAAAATCAAATTTGTTTCTTAGTTTCTTCTTTGTTAACTTCTGTCAACATTTCAAGGGGTATCCTCGAGGAAGAACCGATATTTTAAGGTAATATTAAATTGTTATTATTTTTCTAATATTCTAACTATATTATTTCTTTAAAAACGATGATAAAAAACTGAATGATTTAAATGACTTATCGTGCATTATTTGACTATGTTATAGATCCACTGATAGGCCATTTAAGTTCAAGTTTATAAGCCGGTTAATGAAATGAATAACCTTAATGTCTGATTTATTATGTCTTACAAATTTCATTAAATAATTTTTATAGTGAAACGAAACAAAGCAGTTGTAAATTAGTTTCCAGTAATGTGAATATGTTGGTCCAACGACAACTGTTAAAATATATGTTTGTTTACAGCTTTGTTGTTGTTGTTGTCTTTTTTTATTATTCGATTCTCAAATAATAATTCAAACATTGCTCTGATATATTCAAATTTGTATGACAGAAATATTTTGACTGGTAATTGTGCAAACGTCTATGATTTTAAAATAAAAACTATTTTTGAAATGTTCGTTTAAGTTGACGTAAACTTTACATTGAAGTTATGACATTCAATTTTTTCTTCGAATTTATTTTCAGCTATTATCTCTAATAAAACAGCTTCAAAAGTAAACAATAGTTCCAACTACTGACTTATTTCTTACTCATGGCTACCCGGTTCTTGAACACAGATCTTCTTCTACTCGGTAAAACTGGACACGGGAAGAGTGCCACTGGGAATACTATATTGGGCCGTAAAGTTTTTGAAACTAGCCCCAACATGTGCTCCGTAACAAACTGCTTGAACTTTGAAGTGAGCAAAGTGGACAACAGGGTGGTCATGGTAGTGGACGTACCAGGTGTATGCGACACTGGAGAGAACCAGGATGCGGGATTGACCGGCATGTTGGAAAACGCAATAGCCGCTAATCCCAGAGGCTACCATGGCCTGCTTTTAGTTTATAAATTTGGAATCAGGTTCACCAAAGAAGAACAGCATACTGTGGCTTTTTTAAAAGAAAGACTTGGAAATGAATTCATCAAGAACCACGCGATCTTGGTGTTGACCAATGGAGATATGTTTGAAGCAGAAGGAAACAGAATTGATGAATTTCAGACCTGGTGCCAGCAGCAGCATGGGCCTTTTGGTGAGCTATTGAAAGAGTGCAACTATAGGGCTGTTATTTTTAATAATAAAACAAAAGATCAGACTACATTGCAAAACCAGAGGAACACATTGTTTACAATCGTAGACGATCAGCTGCAAGAGTCGAGATACGACCATCAAATTTGTCAATTGGCCCAGAAAATTCAAGAAAATATTTCACGTGACACCGAAATACCTTTGGTTACTGAGGAACTATTGAACAACTGCAGCTTGATGTTGCAAGATTTTAAAGAGGTTATGGAAAAGCCTGATTAGGAAAAGTGCGACAAAGAACTGTCCCTTTTGCTGAACGAAGCCGAAAAATTGTACGAAATGGCCGTTAAAGAAGATAAAAATACAGGCGAACTTAGTAATTTGGTTGAGGTGACAAAATTAATGAAAACCGTTATTCATGATGAAAAAAAGAAAACTGTAACATACAATAAAACGTCAAAATCAAAAAAGCCCAAATCAGCAACACTTGGTAAACTAATGAACAATATCCAGCCATCCAAATTTGATGCACTACTGTACGATGACTTGCAGAGTAAATATGGGCAGCTGAAACTGAATTATCTAGAAACTTTTACAAACCCAATAAAGAAACAACTTCACGAGAAGGTTTACAGTAGCACTGTTTAATTGTATTACTGTAATTTGATCTTGAACCGTTTCAGTGCCGCAGTTAAAATGAAAAAAAAAAAGGAAATGCATGTTAATTTAATTCTAAAATCATTTTGTTTAAAAAATATTTGAAAAACATTCTTTTGAGTGATTTAAGATGAAATAAAATTGTATTTTTTATAAGTTTTATAATTTCAGTTATTTTTGCGTGCAGCTCAAAACAATTCATAAAATAATATAAATAATGCAATTATAAACAATCTCAAAACAGATGTAAACATACTCTTTATTATATTTATTGGTATAAAAATGTATTTGTAATAATCATGGAAAAGGAGACCATCCTTCGTTTAATTGAAATATATGTAAATATATATATATATATATATATATATATATATATATATATATATATATATATATATATATATTCTGTGTTCTGCACTATTGGGGTCAATCTCATTCGACATCTAAACGTGTTTTATTTTGTACAGCGTGTATGCAATCCTCTGTTTTTGATGTGTACTTTTTATCGATTATGAAAGTTACACATACACTCAATAATAAACACATATGGGGTTGGTTTCTTAGTCAAATGTTTCGAAGCCCTATGAGGACGTTGTCTTGGTTTTTTTAAAAAAAATGTAAATATTAAATTGAGTATATGTCTGCAATAAATAACTGTCAATGAATTTTGTGATACCAATCTGAAGCATACGTCCATTAATATGTAGCGTGCACGTTTATTATAATATGTTAATGTACAGTTTACTGTATGGTGTTCGAGTTTCTTGTTTGATAAATTCTTTCAATAATCTGACCTTTTTTTTTTGTGTGACGTTTACTGATTACTGTAACATATATATTATATGTTACAACGAATCAACACATGGGTTACACAAAGCTGGAAAGTTTCAGCCATCTACAACACGCATACTTTTATAGGCTCTGTAAGGTTAGCATAGCTAATAAACAACAACAGTTAAACATTTTCATTATAGTCCCGTCTAGGTTGACCCTATAAAACTAGTGATGTACTACTCTACGATGGTAAAAAGTACAATTTTCTAATCACTTTTAACTGCCGTCACTCAAATCAAAAGACTATACCGTCAACCTTTAAACAGAATTGGTAAATTGCAGTCGTTGTTCGAGTCAAGGTGACATTCACACCTGGATTGATCCATGCACGGAGTCCTTGACCTATTCAGTGTAGAGGGCCGGGGTCAGTGTCACTGGCTATTTTAAGGAATGTGTCCTCACATGACTTTCTGCAATAGGCTACTCATATTTTTCGGTGTCAACTTTCCAGTTCCGCTATCGTTACAGAGACCTACTACAAATACACGTTACAGTGGGTCAGCCCCGTAGCGTGAAAATTCTACAGCAGGGGCCATGCACTCTACAGCAGGGGCCAGGCAATAGCAGGGGGGGGGGCAGGTAATACATTTTACTAAGAAGAACAAATAAGCAGAGGTGGAAAGACAAAACGCAGGGGTGCCCGGCCCCCCTGCCCCCCCCCCCCCCGCACGCTACGGGCCTGCAGTGGCTATATAGGTAATTGTTAAGTTTATATCTACAAATCACACAACCCATTATGATCAGAAATAAAATGATCCATAATAGTGAATTATGGGAAATAGACCAAAGTTTTTGGTTTTTTTTTTTACTTATCGATTTTCACGGTTATTGAAATTTGTGGAAGTGATCGTAGAGCATGACATTTTGTAAATGTCAAGGACAAGAAAATATTGTTGTTCCACTTCATTTCTGACGACCTTGGGCTGGTCGAATTTCCTAGGAAATGAAAAGGGAAAGAATTCAATTTCCTGTAAGTGACATCGTTATGTCTGGCAAGTACTTAGTGTAATAATCATTGTGTGGTCTTTCTTCATAATCAAAATTAAATCGTTATGGGAAATCATGTGTGATGTGAACGAGAGCCGCATGCCCTTTGTCTGTGATGGCAGAGTGATAGAGCGCTCGACTGCTAACCAAAATGTCCCGAGTTCGGATCCCGCTATGTGCCGGGGCTTTTCTCCGACCCGATCAATGTTCTTAAGTCATCCCAGCTTTCTAATGGCATCCCGACTTTTGTTATGGAATGTAAAGTTGGCTGGTCATTGTAATAGCCACATGATTGCAACAAAAACAAATGGACTTTACCTGACTCCTAGACCTGTATTGTGATACGTTACTTTCATTCAACAAAGAGCAACAGCATTGTCCATTTTCTTTTTTCGATCAGCCATGTATAATCCTCCCATTTGAAATCAAACTTATCGTTATAAATTCCCTGCTACTCCGCAATTAATTACTCAACCTTTATTTTCGCAATCTGTATTCAAATTAATTATATATATATATAGGTAAAGATTCCCGTCTTAAAGACAATATACAGTTCATACTAATATGATTCTGACGCCACGGACTATTTGACCATTGCATGGCTAGCTGGACTTCTGAGCTACACATTACTTTAGAACTTCGATAGACTTAAGAGATTCTCTAAACTATATAATTAAACTAGTCTTCACTAGACTGTATACCTTCTCTAAACTGTATTACTTCACTAGACTTTTTCACTAAACTGTATAACTTTACAAGACTTCACTAGGCTGTATAACTTCTCTAAACTGTATTACTTCACTAGACTTATTCACGTAACTGTATAACCTAACTAGACTTTACTAAACTGTAAGACTTCATTAAACTTTATTACTTTATTAGAGTTATTCACTAAACTGTATAACCTAACTAGATTTCACTAGACTGAATGACTTAACCAGTCATCACAAACTGTATAACCTAACCAGACCTCACTAAACGCTATAACATCATTAGACTTTATAACTTCACTAGGCTTAAGATACTCACCAGTCTTTATAACTTCACTAGACTATATAACTTTATTACAAACCAAGAGCTAGGAAACCAGGTTTACTTCCCATCTCTAACAGTCATTCGCTGTTTGGTTTAATGTTTATTTTTTATTTTCACATTGTCCGAGGTTTATTTTAATTTTTAATCTGGATTATGAAGCTTTCAAGTCAAGAAAAAAAAAGTTTCAATTAAGAATGATATTTTGACTTTAATATTCAAAATACTTTAAATATCCTTACAGTAATTTAAAAAAATTAACGGTTTTAAAACCATACAGTGATTTAAAAAGCTGCACAATTACAAAATACTGATAACTTTAATATATTTTTTAATGTTAAAACAACAACAATTATGATTAAATGTTAAATTACATGTTAAACACTTAAACAATGAATTTTACTTAAATGATACACATACCTTCGTGATATTATAACTTTAGTGATGCTACAATAGTCAAATACTTTTTAATTGTGGTACGTTTTTGAGATATAAATGCCAAACATTGCAACAATAGCGCTCATAGGCTGAAAGAAATGCTTATAAAAAAATCGAATGTAGATCCAAATAAAAAAAAATTGTTTAATCAAATTTAATCTTGAGTAGAAATGTTTATCTTACGACCTTGGAATATACGACATTAACTAAGTTTAAGGATGAAAATGTATTGGACTACAGATAAAAATCGTACTATTTGGAAAAACGTTTTGTATTAGTTTACACACAGCGGTGTGTTTCTACATTAACAATGACATGTCCACTTATACATTTTTTTAAGACTATTTCCCCCACCACCAGTTGTACAAGTCATAAGCTTTTTTGACATAATTTCCACCAGGCACCCAATCAGCAGCGAAACCACCATCGCATTTTCTCTGGAATTCTTCTGATTCAGTTCTTCTTGTTCCAGTTTTTGTTGTTGCAATTTTCTCTTTTCCATCATTTCTCTTTCAAACTGTTTTTCACGCTCTTCTTGTTCTTTCTGCTTCTTGTTCAACTCTTGTTTAACTCTTTCCATATCATCAAGAGCCTTCTTTCGTTCATTCTCTTTCATCTGTTCAACTTCTCGTTTCTGCTGCTCCAGCCTCTCAAATTCCACTTGCATGTCTTCCGCTTGTTTTTTCAGTTTCTCTTGTTCTTCAGCAAATTTCCAACTTATCTTCTTTTCATCTGTCGCTATCAGCCCAATAGATTTTATGCTTTCAATAATATCTTTAAGTGCACCAGTTCCATCATCTGTTTCTTGCAGAGTCTTTAGAAGTTCTCCATCTTTGACTAAAACTCTTTCAAGGGGAGAAATTTTAGTTCTATGGTCGTTTGATGCTTGGATCTTTTCTAGTTTGTCTAGTAAAAGGCTTTTTTCATATATACTTTCTTCTTTGATCTTAGAAAATTTATTTTCAACGTGAAGACGTTCCCTTGATTGCTGCGCTTTTCTGAAATTGATGTCTGTGTATCTTTTACTTTTGGCTCCAATTATGTCAACTTCTTTCAGGTGTTTCAATAACTGTTTGCTTTGGATGTAATTATCTTTAGTAAAATTATCAAACAGAACTACTCTGTTATCACAATCTTCTAGTAGCTGTTTAAATTTACCAGTTTGTTTCGAGCACCAACTTTTAAGACTCGTTCCTTCTGATTTGACTTCTTCCTGGAAAACATCACCGCCAGACAAGACCAAAATGCAGAATTTTTTGACAAATTTCTCTCCGAAAACGTTTTTTAAAAACTCCAGAGTCTTTAATTCTTCACCGGTAAATCGGCTTCCAAATTTAACAACTAGGATAAATGCGTTGTATCCATCTGGACTTAGGTAAACCGCCTCCTGTAAACATCTTAAGACTAACTCAGCCCCACTTTCATTGTCGGTAGAGTTGTCACACACACCTGGGACGTCGACAACTTTTATTTTACGTCCATCAAACTTGCCAACTTCATAATCAATCTTGTTTGTGACAGCCGTAGCACTTCCGCTGGTTCTGAAACATTTCCGTCTTAAAATAGAGTTTCCGGTGGCACTTTTACCATTTCCAGTCTTACCAATCAACATGAGGTTCACTTCAGTGTAATGATTCATTTCTGTAAGAAATAGAACAAAAAATAAACTCTGACCTAATGAACTCTATAAAGTAAATAAAATAAATGACAGCTGATCTACTAGTTTTTTTTTTTCAACCTTTTAATCGTAATGGAATACATTTATTCCCTTTATGGAATACATTTATTCCCTTTGTGGAATACATTTATTTCCGAAAAAATATTGATGGTAAGCAGTGGCGCAATCAGGAGAGGGGCCCAAATCATCAATACATAATTAATGTTATAAAGTTACAAAAAAGACTGTCAATCTGTCTTTTTTCATAATGTGAGCCCCCTCTCCCCCCCCCCCAGCATTTTTGGCTGGTTGCGCCACTGATGGTAAGGCTGGACCAGAAATGGGAAACTACGACCCGCGGGACAAATTTGGCCCGTAATACTGTTTGATATGGCTTTCATTGGACATCAATGAGGTCTGCATCTCATCTATAATAACTCATATTAACACTCCTTCCATTTGTTCTTGGTCACGCCCCTAGTTAATTCAACTATCTCATCCCTATATTCAATGTTTCTGTTTTAAACTTGTATACAGATTTTAAAAAGAGTCATGAAAAAAACATATAGTTTTATATATTTATGATTCATAATATAAATTATTTTAACAAAAAATATATATATATATTTCCATAGACATATTTCATTATCCTTAAGTTTATAAGTTTTCAACATTCCAGTATATTAAGATATATTCAATAAATACAATATTTAATTCAATGGCTTTATTCACTACTAGATCAAAGGCCCGGTACCCGGACCGGCGAGTATTATTTTTAGCCAAGCAAGAGTTAACTCCCCTTGAGTGAGACTAAAATTTTGGAATTCCCCAGTCTATTTTTAGCCGCGGAAGTTATACACACGCTTGCTCGTACGTACGCCAGGCTAGACGATTGATTATGTATTAGAAAAGGGCGGCCTTATGGGTCAACGAGTGGGGCGAAAATCAAACGCGGAGCCTTTATACGAAACCGCAGTCTGTATATTTAATATATCGTACCGAATCGTTCCCATCGTAGGCCTGGGCATCGATCATTATGCCCAAGTGGTCAGAACCAGGAGTCGCCACTGCCATACACACTGTGAGCTCTAAAGGAGGAATTGTATAGGATCTTACCTTTGAAAATGAAATGGGACAATATTGACGTGGAGAAGAACCGTCCAATAAGTGATGGACAACTTCAGCGGTATCGCCAATCTGCAGAAAAATATCACTTTTTATAGTTATACAAATATCACTTTTTATAGTTATACAAATATCACTTTTTATAGTTATACAAATATCACTTTTTATAGTTATACAAATATCACTTTTTATAGTTATACAAATATCACTTTTTATAGTTATACAAATATCACTTTTTATAGTTATACAAATATCACTTTTTATAGTTATACAAATATCACTTTTTATCTTTATATAAATATTCCTTTTGATCTTTACGTAAATATTACTATTTATATTTATAAAAAAAAAATCATTGTTGATATTTGTTAAAATTGTTACTTTTGATCGTTATGAAAAAAATATTTAAAAAATATTATCCTTCACAAAGTATTTCTTTTTCAAACACTCGCAAAATAAAATAGTAATAATTATTTGATTAAACGGATTAGTTATAAAAGTGTACAGATCATTAACTATAACAGCAGCAATAACATTGAACGAACTGTAAAGAAATAAATATAAATTTCACAAGTTATGGTCTTTATTATATAAGGAAGGGACCAAAGTCCCAAACACCAAAAGACGAAAACATTGTTACCTAGTTTAGAAAAGCAATGCTCCAAATCCGTCCAGACAAAGACAAGTCATGTGTCATGCACCACTTAAAACAACGTATACATAGTTGGCACAGAGCGGCAGATATATTGCAAATCAATATCTATCAACCCATCGAATGCTTTCTAAACTTGGTGGATTTTCTTAGAAAATATACCGTGACGTGTGGATGGCTAGTACTCCGTACTTTAATCGTGCCAGTCCGTGAATGTTTTTGTTTGTTTGTTTGCTTGTATTACTGATGAGTTGGTGCATCGGTGTGTTCATGGCAATGAGTGTATTGTGAGTGTTTATAGATACACGTGTGTTTAGATTATTATTTTTTTTTTTGCTTAAGTGCTTGTGTGTGTGTTGTTTGTGATTAGGTGGAAGCATGTGTGTGCGTGCTTTTGTATATGTATAGGTATGTTTGGGGTGTGTAGGTATTGTGGGGATGTGTGGGTATTGTAGGGTGTGTAGTATTGTGGGTGACCCCCCTTTATTGACCCCCCCCCCCTTAGTGACGCCGCTGTGTGTTAGTTACTCATCGACTTATTGGTCTAGGCCTCTAGGGTAAGAATTTGAGCCCCTGTGACCCCCGGATACCTATGCCCACCGTGGTACCTCCACCACGGCCATAATGACCATTAAACAACTGTCCCATTACTAGTTAATAAAAAAACTTCTCTGTCTTTTTTTTTATTTCCTCTTCCAAGTTTTACAAATAAACCCATAAAGATATATATATTTGAGACTTACATAAATCCATTAATTTTTGTTTTTTAAGACACCCCGTTACGAATCTACCTGAATGTTTTACAGTAATATTTTCCGAGGAAAAGTTTTCTTACGACACCGTACCCGCAATTGAATGTCGTCTGCTTGTGACAATGTATCGTGTTGTTAGAAGAATGAGTTGTAGGCCTTTCTAGGCTAACAATGATACACAGGTATACTATCTACGCCAGGCATGTCCAACATACGGCCCGCGGGCCACATCCGGCCCGCTTAACGAATTTATGCGGCCCGCCAGTATTTTTCAATATTTACGTTTGCCTGACACTTACATATTATTAATCAAGTAAATTCAATATATTTCTGGTTTTTCATATGAATTAAACTTTTCGTGCTTATTTGTTATCTATAATCACACTACAAACTCTATAATCTATGTATTTGAAGTGGAACAGTACGCCAGTTCATTCAATGCTTTCCGTAAGTAGCAAACTTGTTAGTAATAACTTGGTCGCTTGGAAGTTAATTTGCAATATTAATTCGTTTATTGGATGTTTATTATCATCGCATTAAAAAAGCAATTGCTTTCTTAATTTAAAAAGGAATTAATTTTGTTACTTGCTGCTAATATCACTTCGGCCGCCATTTTTTTTCAGTTTGAAAAGTATTTTTTAAAGTACCATATTGACTGGAAAAAAATTGGTGAGTGTTACAACAGACGGAGCACCAAACTTGACAGGAAAAAATAATGGAGTAATTAAACGCATTGAAGATAAAATTTTCGAAATCGATCCCAATCATAAAATTATACCAATACACTGCATTATTTATCAACATGTCCTATGTAAAAATGTTTTAAAAATCGATCATGTTACCAAAATAGTTGTAAAATTAGTAAATTTCTTAAGAGCCAAAGGATTAAATCATCGGCAATTAATTGATTTCCTTGAAGAACTTAATACCACATATTCCGATGTAATATACTACAATAAAATCCGCTGGTTGGGCTTGGGAAAGGTATTAAAGCGTGTGTGGGTGCTTCAAGAGGAAATAAGAATTTTTGTAGTGCTCAAAGAAAATGAGGAGTTTCCTGAATTAACGAATCCAAATTGGCTTTGTCATTTGGCTTTCTCTCTAGACATCCTCACATATTTAAACGAAGTCAACACAAGTTTACAAGGGGAAAAAATATTTGCTTATGATTTAATGCAGCAATTAAAAGCCTTTAAAATGAAACTTCAACTTTTTCCCACAAATCTTGCTGAATGCAAATTTGATCATTTCCCATCCTTAAAAAAGACAATTTCCTCAATAATTTTAAAAGAAAAAGCTCAAATGTATACTGAAAATATTCTGGCATTACGACTTGATTTTGAAAACAGATTCAAATGTTTTAACAGAATAGATAAAATATTGTCGATTGTTAGAAATCCATTTACTGCAAATATTGAAGAAGCTTCTCCAGACAACCAATTAGAATTAATTGAATTACAGTGTAATCAATTATTGCATGATAAATAACGAGAAGAGGAAGATAATTTGTGTAATTTTTATAAGCAATTGTATAGTAAAAAATATGTAAATCTAAAAAATGTTGTTTATTTTGTATTATTCTGTATAGATATTTGCTGTAAGTTACCTATGATTTATAATTATTCATATATATATATATACTTCTATGTATTTGTTATATCATTTATAGTCTCATAATACAAATTTGTTCATTTTTTGTTTAAAATTTTTGTATTTTTTATTATAATGTTAATTTTATAATTATTATATATTATATATAGGTATTTGTTACATTATTTATATTTTCATAATAAAATTTTGTTCATTTTTTGTTTAAAATTTTGGTATTTTTTACGCCTGGCCCGCGACAAAAAACTGTTGGCCATGCCTGATCTACGCTCCATGCCGACTGATAAGGTAAGATTACTGTAAGTAGCGTCTGTTGATAAGGTTTTACTCTGCTTTAACTTGTAAGCTCAACATCAATTGTATCGCTTTATAAGGATGAAAAGTATTCTACTACTGTATTTGTTACCGAAGTAAATCAATGATTCATTATTATTGAGATTAACAAAAAAACTTTTCATATTGCCGATTTAACAAAAGTTTATCATAAAAGACGCTAAGTATCATTTAAGGAAGTAATACAGTTACCTATTTTAAAAAAAAAATAGGCAAGTTAATAGCACGATATTTTGTTAATAAAATTAAAATGGAAAGACTCCATCAAATTGTAATATCATGGTAAATATTACCGTAACAAAAACAATTATTTTGATTAAATTTTTTTTTTGGGGGATGATTTCAAATCGTTTTGAATTTTTTAGCGTTTGGTAATTAGTTTACTCAAATTTGATAATTAATTTCGATTGATTATATTAAAACGTGTCATTTAAGATTATTGAAAAAAAATCTTTGCCGCTAATTGAAAAAAAAAAATTTCGTGATCTAGAAATTAATTTAATGTTGGTTTAATGTTTACCCATCAAGTAAATTACACATTTCAATTTAGTTCTTAAAATAACTTTATTCTACTATTTCAGTCCACCTTGATCAATTCGTAGGAAGATCACATTTCTAAAAAAAAATTATTACAATGACCTCTGATATCGATCTGTTATTAGTTGGTAAATCTGGCAATGGTAAAAGTCGCACCGGAAACTGTATCTTGGGGAGCCGTATTTTTAAAAGCAGCGCCAGCATGACCTCTGTCACTATTGAGATCCAGTTCGCTATGTGTGAGATCCAGGGTAGGATTGTTAAAGTTGTCGATGGACCAGGGCTTTGTGACACACGTATGGACACTGAACAAGCCGTACAGATAGTAAATGACAAATTGGAATACGCCATAGCAACAAACCCCATGGGATACCAGGCGATGATCGTTGTTCTTAAATACGGTTGTAGACTCACCGGAGAGGAACAAGATACAATTAGCTATTTGAAAAGCCTTTTCGGGGAATCTTTTCTTCAGGATTATGGTGTAATAGTGATGACGTGTGGCGATGTGTTTGAAAAAGATCTCAATAAAGAACGTTCATATTTTAAAATTTGGTGCAAAGGACAAACTGGTGAGTTTGCGAACATTTTGAAAGAATGTAGAGGAAGGGTTGTACTATTTGACAACACCACACAAGACCCAGAGAAACAAATATCGCAAATACGTGAACTGATGCATTGGGTGGATGAGATTCAGACGCAACGAAAGCCGTACACTGATGAAAATTTTGAACTCGCCCGAGAGGCCAGGGCTAGGGTTGTTACATATTCTAAAAAACCTACAGTTACAGAGGAGATGTCGAAGGAGGCCAGCCTAATTGCTCAGAAACTGACAGCCATGCAAATGAACAGGTTCAAAGAAAACTGGCTGCAAGAGCTGGAAGAATTAATAGAGCGCGCTGAAATCTTGCACGATCGAGTTGTGTCCCAAGACCAAGGCACCGGGGAATTAAAAACAATTATCCAACACACAGAAGCAGTGAAAAAGAATATTTCTGAGGAGATCAAACTGTGTGTTGAGAAGGAAACACAGCTTCAGATTCTTTTGAAGAAGTCTTGTTTAGATGAAGATTTACGAAAAATATTGGAGGGCATTGATTGGCAGGATTTGGTTGAGACATACAACCTGGCAAATCAAGCGCATACTAACCACTACGTTAGGAATGTGATGCGATTAGTCAAATTTCCATTTCGAAGACACACTGTAAAATAATGTATTCATATTATCCTTTTCAATTCTGTTACTAGTGTTACATGCTTTCAATTGTTTTAAGGGTTCATATTTTTTGAGACAAAGGCGATTTATTTCCAACACTTCAAATTTATTTAATGTTTTTATATTAATATGCTAAAAATATAAATAATGATTGTTTTGTATCTAAAATATAAATGTAGATTGTCTTGTTCCTGAAAATAAAAGTGTAGATTGTGTTCTAACTAAAAAGAGTCATAATTAGTTCATATACTATTAAATAATATGGATTTAATTAAAATTGTTATTTTTTACTTAAAACTTAACAGTTAATATTATATACAATTACACCTACTCGCCCTTTTGATAATAACGTATTGTCTTCAAATCTCCCCTCCCTATCAACCGTCCCATGTTGACTTTAGAAAAATCTGATCGACGTGACAAAACATAAAAAAAAATCGTTCGTCGTCGCTATGAGTTGAAATTGAAAAATAAAGGGCAGCATACGTTACTGCTGAAGATATATACGTTTTATAATGCACAAGTTATGTACCCTGCAAAACCTTTGTATAGAGTTATATCCCCTTAGGCTTGATCGGTAGGCTAGGTTATTTTTTGGTTTCGGGCAGATATATATATAGTTTTCACAAGGACGAGTTCAGTGCGTCTTGAACAAGCCATTGGTTGAATACAAAGTTTATAATATGCATGTCATTTTTTTTTAATATAGTGGTTATAATATAATGTCTAAAAATGGGTTAAAATACAGAAGTCGTATTTGAGTACAAGGGTTATAATATACAATTATTTATTTATCAAGTAAAAGACGGCGATGCATCTCGAACTAATGCAAAGTGTTTCATATATTTCCAATGCCCAACTACAACTATACACCTTTCTCAAAAAGTAGTCCCCTTACTTAATTGTTTGTTTAAATGGACAAGATACAAGATACTTCCGGTACCAATTAATGTACGCGAATTTACGAATTATAAATTTCTGTTGCCGCTATTCTTTTAATTTTAATCATGAAAATTAAATAATCAAAATTTAATATATTTTTCAGTGTGATTATTTATTATTATTATCTTAAAAGTTGAAGCTAAAAAGTAGAATGGTTTTAAAAAAATAATATCATTGACCATCACCTCATCATAATGATGTAGTAGTTTCAAACCTTTTACTACCGACTTTTAATTACTATCTATCGCACAATATATGCTAACCAAAAATATACTGTTTTACATATGACCCTTCATAAGTCCCTACATAAGTCCCTACATATGACCCTACGTAAGTCCCTACATATGACCCTACATAAGTCCCTACATTAGTCCCTACATATGACCCTACATAAGTCCCTACATTAATCCCTACATAAGTACCTACATAAGTCTCTACATATGACCCTACATAAGTCCCTACATATGACCCTACATAAGTCCCTACATAAGTTCCTACATTAATCCCTACATAAGTCTCTACATGTGACCCTACATAAGTCCCTACATATGACCCTACATAAGTCCCTACATAAGTCCCTATATAACATATGTCTCTACATATGTCCCTACATATGACCCTACACAAGTCTCTACATATGACCCTACATAAGTCTCTACATATGACCCTACATAAGTCCCTACATAAGTACCTACATAAGTCTACATAAGTACCTACATAAGTCTCTACATAATCTGATATCGGGACATTTTGTGACTTTAAAAACTCGTCAACGTCAGAAAAATTAAATTTTGGTAATAAATTTAAACTCATTATTAGGGAGCGACCGATAATCGGATCGCTATCGGTATCGGACCGATATTGGCACTGTCGGTTAATATCGGATCGGCCGATTGTTGTAGGGAGCGACCGATAGTCGAACCGATATTGGCACTATGGGTTAACTGTCGGTCCGGCCGTTTTTTGGCTGCCGATACATTGTTTTTTTTTTCACAACAGAGTTGCAGAAAAAAAAATCAGTAAATAACCCAATTCTATAACCAGATCAGACAAGATTTAAAAAAAAGGGGAAAAAAACCCGTACACAGAAATTGTCACGTCTTCCTCAGAGATATGACCTTGAAACAATAGGATTGGCATTTCTTAATTCTAATGTATGACCTTGAATGATACAATTAGTGAACATCTGTGTGTATTTTTTGTTGGGATGGGAAGTTGGGGGGGGGGGGGGGGGAAACAAGACTTACGTGTGGGCGAAGTGTCACGAAATATGACAGGGAAGGGGTAAGCATGGGTTGACCTACGTCATTAGCTGTAGCATGAGAGAAACACGTGTTTGGCATTGTTGTTGATTAAAAAAATTATCGGTATCGGGGGGGGGGGGGTTTAAACAAGACGTGCGTGGGCGAAGTGTTACAAAATATGTGAACTTGCCTTGAATTACGTCATATAGCACGAGAATAACACGTGTTTGGCATTGTTGTTGCTTAAGGGGCTGTCATTAATTACGTCAACAAAATAGGTGGAGGGGGGGGGGTCAGAAAATTTTTGACAATTGTTGACAAGGGGGAGGGGGGGAGGTCAAGAAAAGTTGACGTCAACAATGTTACTTTTTTAAATTTAATATAAATACTTAATAAATAGGAAAATTAAGCAGCGTTTGTAGTTTTGTGTTACACACTCGCTTAACATTCAGTATTTTAATTAAACTAACTATATTCCTACTAATTTTGCCACATAAACATTTTGGAAGCCACCTTTTTAGGGGGGGGGGGGTAATCAAATGTTGACGTAATTTTATAGGGGGGTCTCTGGAAGTTTGACAAGTTGTTCACAAGGGGGGGGGAGGTAAAAATCGACAAAAATTTGTTGACATAAATAATGGACAGCCCCTAAAAAGAAAATATCGGTATCGGTAAAAAATGCTGGGGGAAAATATCGGTATCGGACTATCGGTAAAAAGGCATAGTTGGTTTCTATACATGATCAATTGTAGTAGTACATCCATAGATAGACTATGACATAGACATACGTACATTAATCTTACACGTGTACATGTATCTTACACATGTACTTTATCTTACACACAAACAGTTACTAAAATGAACTCTTATGAATATGAAGATTAAAAAAAACCTATTTCTAAAGTTTTTCTGGTTACTTCTTAATTCAAGAGTAAAGATGTAGTTGAATACAAGTACATATTTTTGTGAACATTCTGGCAGGCTTACACTGCTAGACAGTCAGGTCCAACGTAATGCAGGGTAATTGGAGCACTTGTCACTGGCTCCGGGCTCTCGTCACATGACATGTGAGGTCAAAGGGACTTAGGCTTAGCTATCAAAGGATTCTAGAGGCGTTGGCTTTGCAATGGTGGCATTGGCAGGTTTTTTTTTTTCAAATTTCCCTAAATTTAGAATTTGACTACTGCCCTCCCCCCCCCCCCCCACACCTAAATGTACCGTAGACATAGGCAGTGCCTTCTGAAACGTAAGAACATCTCTGGGCTATATGATGTCTGTTCGCTTTTTTTTTTTTTTGCACAGTATATATAGGTATTCAAACAAGTTGGGTTTATTCATTATATATTAGGGCTGTACCGGAATCCGATTCCGGCTCCTGTTAAGCCGGATTCCGGCAGTTTTAACAAATCCGGTTCCGAATCCGGTTCCGGTTAAAATGTGCCGGAATTAAGCCGGATTTCTTTGTTGTTTGAAATTTGTCAGAAATTTTTTTAGCGCAACATAATTTTGAAATATTTAGCGCTATACAATTAAATTAAAACTATAAATTCCTTTGATTTTAAAACTACAATAATGTCGATCGCTTTTAGTTCTATATGTAAGTACAAATATATTAAAAAGGAAGATTTGAATCGTATTTAGTCTAGTACAGGGGTCGGCAACCTGCGGCTCGCGAGCCGCATGCGGCTCTTTCGATGTCAAGTTGTGGCTCTTTCGATGTCAAGTTGTGGCTCTTTCGATGTCAAATTGCGGCCTGATCAAATACCGTAATATTGAAACAACAAATTTAGTGGCTCTTTAAAAATTGAGAAAATTGTATATTATAACGTTAGGCTCTTCCGCACCGGCGGCGGAACGAAATATTTAAAGGGGGGGGGCGCCCCCCCCCTTGAAAATTTAAGGGGGGGGGGCAGGCCAAAATATGACCGAAAGATAAATTTTACCCCCTTAATTCAATAATAGAATATAGGAATTCTGTAGCAAGTATTTAATTGATATTATTAAAAAGTAATATATTAAAAAAAATAAAAATGAACATTGAGCACTTCTGTCGTCAACTGATTACAAATTTAATAGTGAAATTAGATCAGAAAATTACTGATAATTATCATGAATAATGATGAACATGAAACTAAAACCTGAAACGGGAAACTCAATAAACAAAAAGTAATTTATGAAAAGATAATAAATAATTGTATTTTCTTTAAAAATTACATTTGCCGCCATTCGGTAGATGGCAATACTTCTCTATACTTATAAGATGCATTTACTGTCTGTCTGTCTATTCCCTTAAAACTCAAGATCCAGACAACCCAATAACGTGAAATTTGGTACACATACACACAATTACACGGGGAAGGTTCTTAAACAGGTTTTGTTCGATCTCAATTGGTACTTTAATTGTAATTAATTATTTTGGATATCAAAGACATGAAAATTGGCAAACTTTTACCCCGATTTCAGGTTTTACGAGCTTCTCTCCCACATAGCTAACTTACTATAAATATGATCGGTACGGGGAACTAATATCACATTACTTACTACATTATTACATTCCATTCCTTCATCCATAAGAATAGTCATCTTTTGCTACAGTCATGCCTAGGAGAGAGAGAGAGAGAGAGAGGGAGGGAGGGAGGGAGGCAGGGAGAGAGGGGGGAGGGGTGGAGGGAGAGAGGGAGGGAAAGAGGGAGGGAGGGAGTGAGAGAAAGAGGGAAAGAGGGGGAAAGAGAGAGAGACGGAAAGAGAGAGAGAGAGTGAGAGAGAGGAACTACCAAATATGTTGTGTATCGCATTGCTTTAAGATAAATGTACCCTTTTATTGCATGCAAATAAACCCTTTTTACGCGTCTTTTTTAAATCTTAATTAAACGTCAAATTACCCTTCTTAAATAAACAGAAAACATTATTTTACACCCGGGCCAAGCCGGATACTTGCAACTAGTTTTAAAATATGCCACAACAACTCTCAATAATGTGATTACTGTAAAATTTAAATAAATTATAATTTCTTTCAAATATTACATTTAAGAAATAAATTAAATGAATTATGAAAATGAAAATGATACATATAAACTAAATGAATTACAAAGTTAAAAAAGTTAAAATTTTAGGGAGGGGGGCAGACTGGAAATTCAAGGGGGGGGGGCGCCGCCACCCCTTAAAAGTTTTAGGGGGGGCGCTGTCCCCCCTGCCCCCCCCCCTGCTCCGCCGCCAGTGCTCTTCCGTCTCAAAAGGTTTCCGACCCTGGTCTAGTAATACGACACCTTATCTTCCGCTACTTTTGATTCCGTGTTTTCTATAAACTATATTTAGCTATAAAAGTAAAATTTTTTTAAAGAGCAGACAACGATCTATTTTTGGGTGTTTACAGTTTTCAAAAAAGTTCAATAATTTATTTTTCTGCACATTTATTTATTTTATTGACTTTGTCACGATTTGGATAAAATTCCTCACAAATTTAGATAAATAACTTGAAGATACATTTTTAATTGAACATTAAAGTGATATTAATTTAGATATGAAATGCATTTTAATTTTCGTTTTTATGGGAAATAGTCAGAAAATGGTTTAAATGAAAGTATGAATGAAATAACACGGTTCGGTGACGTCACTATGGAAAACTAAAGAAAAATAAGCTATCGGGTGGTGCCACAGTATATATATATATATATATATATATATATATATATATATATATATATATATATATATATATATTCTTTATTAATAAACATCTTATATCTTTTTTTTATGTTAGGCGAGAAATTACTACTTCTTTTTCGGAAAAATTACTATTTAATTCGGTAAAACCCGGTTCCTGTTCCGATCCCGGCAGGATTCAAATATTAAATCCGATTCCGGTTCCGATCCTGCAGGATCCAAAAATTTGAATCCGGTACAGCCCTATTATATATATATATATATATATATATATATATATATATATATAGAGAGAGAGAGAGAGAGAGAGAGAGAGAGAGAGAGAGAGGGAGAGAGAGAGAATGAGTAATTATTTGAGTAATTTTTCTCCGCTTAATTCCTGGAGATTAATCTTCTTCATAGAATTCCATGAAATTAAATGGCCGCTCACGTGATATGGATTTTCTTATAATTTTTTTTTTAAGTTGACTGGGGCTCCAAGGTTTGGATAGACTGCTTAATAGGGTAGTTGGGAGTAACATTCATATTGGAAGGACGTGTTTTTGTTAGCTTCATTGCATATATACTCTATGTCTGTACTGTTACAACACCTGGTCGCTTCATTGCATATATACTCTATGTCTGTCCTATTCGGCCTACCTAAGAGATACGACAACAATATAATATTTACCAACATTAAATGAATAACTTATACAATTATTCTTTATTTGATAGGATAAAATGGAGAAAAAGCCTCAAATTGATCTTTTGCTTCTCGGAAAAACTGCCAGCGGTAAAAGCGCCACAGGAAACTCCATTTTGCGCAGAAAGGTCTTCAAGAGCTGCGGTAACACAACTTCTGTGACGAACAAAATTGACTGGGACGTGGCGGAGTTTGATGGCCGCGTAATCAAAGTGGTGGACGCCCCTGGGATCTATGACAACTCGTCGGATAAAAGCAATGCCGTGAATTTCGTGTTGAACTGCCTTCAGGACGCCATAGCTCTAAACCCGGAAGGCTACCATGCTTTCCTGCTGGTCACTAAATTTGGAAACAGGTTCACAGGTGAGGAACAGGGAACAATAAACTTTCTGAAAAACGCCTTTGGAGCAAATTTTGTAAAGGAATACTGCGTACTTGTCATGTCCGGGGGAGATATGTTCCAAGAGGTCGCTCAAGAAGAGGAAATTTCGTTTAAAGAATGGTGCAAGAAACAGACAGGGCATTTCCAGCAGTTGCTCCAAGAGTGTGGAGGTAGAATTGTATTATTCGACAACTTCTTAAAAGATGACAACAAGAAAGCGAAACAGCTATTGAAAATGATCGAGAAAGTTGACCAGCTCCCAAACGGAGGCAAACGCTACACTGACGAGAACTTCAAGTTGGTTCACGAAAGACGAGAGCAGCTCCGTCTCGACGCCAAAGAGCCGATCATCAGACAGGAAGCGCTGAATGAGACAAGTCTACTGATAGATGCACTGGATAAACTTCAACGATATGAGAACTATTTAGTCAAAATTGAACCTTTGCAAAATCTCCTGAAAAGAGATCAGAATTTAGTGAAGAACATTAAAGATCATGAGAAAAAGAGCAGACGGTTTGACGATTTGGTGAAAACTGCCGAAACACTTGGAACAACCATCTCAGAAGAAATGCAGCTCAGTGAAAAAATGAAAGAGGAAGATGAAAAGGTAGCTAGAAAGATGGAAGCCATTAAACAACGCGAGGAGATGCTCACATTACAACGTTTGGAGGCTGTAAAAATTCAGGAAGAAAACAGAAAATTAGAAGCTCAGAGGGAGCAGTTGAAACTACAGATAGAGTTGGACAGAGCCAAAGCAGAGAAGGAAGAAGAGTGTAGAAAACTGAAAGAATTGCGCGAAGAACAAGAAAAACAAAAGAAGAAAACAGAAGAGCTGGAAAATAAATTTCAAGATATTAAAAAAGATCAAAATGCCACCTTGTTGGGAGCTGTTTACGATAATGTTGTAACCCCGCTTTGGGGTAAGGTCAAAAGTTGGTGGTGGGGGTCATAATTTATTCCCGTACATCACGGATGCATAATTAGCGGCCGTCGGATAGGTAAATGGAGTCCGTAAAAAAAGTTATATATATATTTATAATCAGTCTGGTGGCCACTCTAGCCCAAATAGTACTTTATGTCAGGTCTTTGTAGCTTGCGCACCCTTGCAATACATGAAATTCATATTTGACACAGAAACATTTTTATTTACAGCTTAAAGCAAGCCACCAATCTGTTTCGAATTGACTGAGACCATCACAAAATAACTATTTAAATGTATACCTAATAATTTAGTGTTTGTCTGAAGATGTCATTTTTTTTAAAATATTCTACAGCTTATTCTTTTTTAAGTAGCATTTGAAAACTACTTTTTATGTATGCACACATATGGTTTCAAGGTTGTCATAGCCGTGGTGGTATGGGATAAGTCTCTACCTGCTTATGAAATGTCTTCTACGGCGTGCGTCTCATAGCCTCTGATAGCTAAGTCCAGCCCTGGCCTGCTCGTGTGGCTTAACTCCAAGCCCGGCGAAACTGCTTCTACTGATAGGAGAAGGGGCAAAGGCGGCCACTGGCGCCTCAAAAAGACCCGCTGGCTCCGGGCAGATGGGGTTCGTCAGCCTGGGAGGGCAACCCATCTAGGGGAAGGAAAGCCCTGATTCCAAAACCGCTGCTGCCTTGCAGGCTCATCCACCCATGGGAAAGGATTCGGGAGTCAACCCCGAGAGAAAAATCCGAGCCGGAGACCCTAAGACGGATGTGCATCATCCGCGATCTTCCGGCAACTTTTGCAGCCAAGTCGTATCCAAGCGTGGTGCTTTGCACACCCTGGACCCGTCGACAAAGCCGAGAGAGGGAGGCCCTGTTGTCTGGGCAGCGCAAGGCCTCCACAAACTCGCCTAGGCCTGCGCTCTGAGACGTTACTCCAGTCTCGCCTCACGGCGAGAGCACAAACAAGAAGACAGAAGTCTACGGGTTATGTCATTGCTCAATTGGCGTAGAGCTGGACGCCAGGGCTGTCTTCAATGGTGGGAGGGTTCCTCGTGGTCCCACTGGTCAACTACCGCCCGCCTTAAGCTGGGCAGCCCCCGGTCAATAAGGTGTTGACCCGCCTCGGCCTGTCAGCTTCAGTGGGTTCGGAGCTTAGAGCGCAGCTCAACAGGCAGACCGTTACCACATGCACCAGGAAGACATTCAAAGATAAAGACGGAGTCTCCAGCTCTCCTTATTGCAAGCTGGAACTTGCACACTATGCGCACTGGACTGACAGATGACTTACAGAAAATTGATGACTTCCGCAAGACCGCAGTTATTGATCTTGAGCTGCACAGACTAAACATCGATGTGGCAGCCCTTACAAGAATCGCGCCTCCCAGAGACTGGATCTCTGAGGGAAGAACACTATACATTTATTTGGCAGGGGAAAGACGTCGAGGAATCCAGAGAACACGGAGTCAGCTTCACCATCAAGAACACCCTGCTCCAAATGATTGAACCTCCTTCCCACGGCACAGAGAGAATCCTTAACCTGCGTCTTTTCACAGCATCTGGTACCAACCTCCTCTTATCTATGCACCAACCATGCAAACCAACAAGGAGACTCAAGACCAGTTCTATGAGCTACTAAACAGCGCCATTGCCGCAATCCCTGCTTCGGAACACCTTTACCTGCTGTGGGATTTAACGCTCGTAGATGGTTCTGACCATGACTCTTGGTCAATGTGCTGGGTCACCATGGCATAGGGAAAATGAACGAAAACGGCCAGAGATTACTCGAACTCTGCTATCACGGCCTATGCGGACAAACACCTACTTTAAGAAACAAGGCATGTCACAAGGCGTCCTGGAGACATCCAAGATCAATCACTGGCACCAGTTGGACCTAATCATCACCAGGCGCGACTCTCTGAATAACGTCTGAAACACCAGAGCTTACCATAGCGCCGATTGCGATACAGACCACTCCCTATTGCTCTGAAGAGAAGCTACGCCCCAAGAGACTCCATCACCTCCAAAAGAAATGCCAGCCAAAAGCAACACCAGTCAGACCACCAACCAAGCCAAAAACCAGGAGTTCATAGCAAGGCTGGGTAAACTGCAAAGCTGCAACCAAGAGTCGAATGCGGAAGATATGTGGAATTCGCTCCGGAACACTATCTACAGAGCTGCTGCTCTGACGTAAGGGAGCGCAAGAATACCAGCTGGTTTGAGGCAAACGTTGTTGAAATAGAGCCCGTCATTGATGCCAAGAGAACAGCACTGGATACGCTACAAACGTGACCCAAGTCAGCATCTTCTGGAGCTGAAGGATGCTCGATAAGGCCCAGCAGACTGCCCGTCGCTGCGCAAATGACTACTGGCTTCAACTGGCGTATAGCATCCAGCAAGCGTCGGACACTGGCAACATAAGGAGGGATGTATGAAAGCATCAAGCAAGCAACTGGCAAACCATTAAAGAAGACTGCACCCTTTGGTTCAAATCAGGGGGAGACTGTCATTGACAAAAGCAAACAAATGGGCAGGTGGGTGGAAATACTATATAGAGTTTTACTCCAGTGAAAACTCTGTCACACAGAGAGCAGTGGACGCCATAGAATACTTGACCGTCCTGAAGGAGCTGGATGCTGAACCTGCATCATGGACGAACTCAGTAAAGCCATTGATGCCCTGAACAGTGGTAAATCGCCGGTGAGGATAGCATCCCGTCTGAGATCATCAAATGCGGAAAGCTCGCCTAATTAGAGCCACTCCATGAGCTCCTCTGCCTATGTTGGATAGAAGACATGCGCAACGCCAAGATAGTCACTCTGTACAAGAATAAGGGGGATCGCAGCGACTGTAATAACTACAGGGGTATTTCATTGCTTAGCATTGTAGGCAAAGCCTTTGCACGCGTGGTCCTCAACCGTCTTTAGGCTCTCGAAAACCAGTGTGTACCCCGAATCACAATGCGGCTTCCGACAAGAAAGATCCACATGATATTCTCAGTGCGTCAGCTCCAGAAGAAGGGCAGAGAACAGCAGATGCCGCTGTACATCGCCTTCATCGACCTAACTAAGGCGTTTGACTTATAAGCAGAAGCGGCTCAGTCTGTTACTGAAGAAGATCGGCTGTCCACGCAGTTGCTCAACTTTATAACCTATTTTCACGATAATATGCAGGGAGTAGTCAGCTACAATGGGGACACTTCAGAACCCTTCAAAATCAAAAGCGGAGTCAAACAAGGCTGTGTTCTAAGCCTACACTATCTGGCATAGCTTCTTCTATGATGCTGAATTCGGCATTTAAAGACTCTACAGAAGGTGTCTACCTACATACCAGAAGTGACGGGAAGCCGCTGAACATGGCCCGCCTAAGAGCAAAACCAAGATTCGCACTATCCTTATCAGAGACATGCTGTTCGCTGATAACGCAGCTCTGACAGCACACAGAGGAACACCTACATCTCCTGATGGATCGCTTCGCTCAAGCACGCAGAGAATTCGAACTGACCATCAGCATCAAGAAAACCAAATATCATGGGTCAAGCATCCCAGCTCCACCTCAATCACCATCGATAACGAAGTTCTGGAGGTCGACGACGAGTTCACATACCTGGGCTCCACCCATCACCAGCAGTCTGTCCCTGGATGACGAGATCGACAAGAGGCTTGCCAAAGCAACCAGCGTCATGGCCAGACTAAACAAACGAGTATGGTCTAACAACTAATTGACACTGAACACCAAGTTCAAGGTATTACCAGGCATGTGTTCTCAGCACTCTTTGTATGGCAGCGAAACCCTGACTACCTAAACCTCCGTTGTCTCCGACGCATCCTTGGCATCAGATGGCAGGACAAAATGCCCAACACTGTCGTACTCAAACAAGCCAGCTCACTGAGCACTCCTCTGTGCCAAAGCACGTCTACGCTGGCTGGCTGCGTATCGAATGCAAGATGGACGCATACGAAAGGACATCCTATATGGCGGGCTTGCCACTGGGCATCGCCCCGTTGTTCGCCCGCAACTGCGATTCAAGGATGTCTGCAAACGCTATTCAAATTGACCGGCATCAGCCTCGACAATTGGGAACAGCTCGCTGATGACCGGAGCGGGTGGTGACAGGCTGTTCACAAAGGCATTCTTAATGGTGAACAACAAGGAACCAACAGCAGATTCACCGAAATACCCTCATTGGAATATGTTGTGGGTCAGATATCCCTGAACTAGATACCACAAACTGGCTCAAAATCGTGGTTTTGCGTCACTGTAGTCAATATTTGGATAGTTTTAACTTAATGATTTCTCTACGTAAAACTGATCAAATCTCAAAACAATTATACCATTTCAAAGTATTTTGCAAGCCCTACAATAAATATGAAACCATTCATATTAGCCACATATGCATCAAAAACAGGTGCTTGTCTTCCAAAGTTACAATAGTATCAACAAACCCATCTAGATTTTAAGCAGGAAACTATCTGATGCTCTGTTATTGAGCTAGAGTGCTTAGCACTTGTATGATCAATTAAAAAAACTGCACAAATATTTATTGGGGTACTGAGTTCACAAAACCCTATTGAAGTTTAATAACAAGAGCATTAACAATGATTAACTGACTAGATTATCTTTACTTGAAAACTATTCTTTTTTAAGATACAATCCATCAAGGGAAGTAATAATCACATTCCTGATATTTCGTCCAGACTATCTAGATCATGTTAATAAACAAAAATATTTTCATCTTAAAGTATTAATATGCCATGTTAGTATTGCTATTTCGCATCATTGTTTTATTGTTCTCGTGAATATATTTACAATTGAATTTTTTTTATGTCTGAAGTAATTTTGATGTTGTTGTACATAATTTTTACACTTCTATGTATTAAACTTATGTATGATTTTATGCCTTTATGACGTACTCAATGCTACCTTTATTTTGAATGCTTACCTTGTTATCAAGATGTTACATTTTCCCCTTATTTTAATATATGACTAGACTATTTTAACTTAGAAAGATATTTATACTGACATATATACGTATATATAAAGTATTAGATCGAGAAGGAGGGTATAACAATAGCTTTCGTAAATATGTATCTCTACAACTTTAGAAGCACTAATATCTCTACAACTTTAAAACAATTGATAAGTTGGGAAATTTCAGCTAGTTAGTCAATTTTTAAAGTTCATTCGCCAGGGTCACACTTGTATATTTAGTTTAATTAAAGCTCAAGGTTAAATCTTAGTACAGAAAGATTAACAGTACAAGTCAGAATCTATAGTTTTTAGTGATCCAAGTCGAAAAGAAATTCTGTAAGTTAGATCCAAGAAGACATCAGCTTTTTTGTCTCAGGCGTGTCAAGGGGAGCACTACTGTCTCTTTAGCCAATCAGAAGAATTGACAGCTTAATCCACACATAATGAGATGTGTCAGATTCAGGGGGACAGATCGAAGACAAGAGACCGTAGACCGACTGACAGACCAAGCATATCTACCTCAATCTTTCAGGACGGTAGTATATTTCTGTGAATGTTTGACCTCTGTGTTCAAACATACTTGTCTAATTTAGCAGATAGTGTAAAATAAAAATGTTTCGAATGTTAATGCTATTTTAAAACACTACAAAAATGAATTTGAACAAAATATACCACCTACTTGAATTTATTATTGGAAATGTTTTCATTGAATGCAACCGTTAGCTTGAAATATAAATTCAGAGGTACATTTTATATGTTAAATTCATCATTAGATTAGTAAAAAAAAGATCACTTCTTGTAGGTGAGATAGTTATATCTACAAATAACGTTTCTATTTTAAAATACGTCGACATTTAGTAGTTCCGTTCAGCACAAATTGTAATATAAAATAAAAATTCTCACAGGGAAGAAATAATCTTTTGTTGACTTTGTGTTAACTTTCTGATTAGCTTTCAATAATTTTTAACAACTAACAAAACAAAAAAAATGAATATTAAAAGAATTATACTATTGGATGAAGTATACGAACTTTCTGATTATGTTTCTTTAATAGTTTTTACTAACTAAAAAAATCTTAATAATAAAAGAATTACTTTGGATGAAGTACACGAATGAATTTCATCACTGAGCTGATAGTATTTTTGTATAGCTCAGTTGATTTCATTAGGTAATGCCATAGATCTATTAATTCCAAGTGGAAGGGGGCAATTTTCTTAGATCGTATAAACGTACATGCAGGATGGTGTTGGAATCTATTGTATGCTAACTTATGTACTGTGATACCCAAAATGTGAACTTAATATCTTTCTATAAAACTCGTTTTAATTTCCAATCATTCAAGTTCCGTACATTGTTTTCCATCAAAATTATATGTTCTGTTGTAACTAACTCAATTTTTTTGCTATGTGCTAGATAATATAAATATTTTCAATCCTAGACAGAAATAACATACATGTTGTCCCCGAAAAAAGAAAAAAATTAAAGATAATTAAAAATACTATTTTTATTTTAAAAATTTAATGTACATTTAACATTTGATTTTTGTACAATACCTGTGGACAGAAAACTCGATGACCGACAAAATCCCTGCTATTTAGTGATAGTTAGTAGATATGATATGAAAACTGAAAACATAATTAGAATCAGCTTGAAAAAACTGATTTCGAAAAAACATATTTTGCTCTCCTATAATTTGAAACGAAATATCTGTTTTCAGAATTTATGAAATCTACAAACGGACATCTCTACATACCTCCAAGAAACCATTACCAATGTGTGGAAGCCTAAATTTTTGAGGCATACTACTAAAATGGTTACTGTCATAACTCTGTTATGTTTTATTATGAGTATGTGATGAGTTGTATTCAGTATGAAAAAGTGTATTAGTGATGGAGTAAATGAGGGCAAGTTAGAATGCTGACCAGGGATAAAAAGGATAGAGAAGATAGCAAGTAGTGATAGGTTGACTTTGACACAGTAGGATTTCCTTCAAGGAAACAGACCGCTGATTGAATGAAGAGCAGCCTGTAGTGTGAATAATTGTTCCAAAAACATTGAGCCAGTAAGAGGTTTTTGTACCAGATGTTGAAAGTAAAGTACTACATATTTAAATAGTTAACTGTCGCATGGAGTTGTAATTGTACTAGTAAACCCATTAATTTAGGTATCACACATTTAGCCTAATTAATATTAAAGAGCGGCCATGAGACTTTGACACACGTACGCCCACATATCTACCTGTAAAGTAACAAGTCCCTTACCTATGAAGTAACACGTCATATAATTAATTCCGTGTTAACACAAGCCCTGTCATCATAACACTCACATTATTATTATGTGCTTAGGCCGCGACGTTGCGCATATATTAAGAGTCATCACACACTAACACTCAACAAACACAAGCTCTATTGTGTGTATCTTTGCCAAGAAAATAGGCCGATGATTGAATAAACAGCAACCTGCTAGAAGCACCTTAACATTGTGTGAATCTGTGTCTAGAAAACAGACCACTGATTGACAGAACAACAACCTGCCAAAAGAATCATAACTTCAAGAAACCGGTCAACAGAAACAATCCTAGAATGATCTCAAATATTACCATGCACTAATCTTGATCAGTGACACCATTGTCCGAACTCATAGATCAACCAAAAGATTTCTTTGTTGACAAACATTCAAGCTGCCGTGTTGATCTCCCCAATAGCGGAAATAGACATACAGACAATCTAATTTAGTGGTAGAGTGGATGCACAGGTAGTTGACAGTCTTATTACAGACCTTATCATAGGTCATGATATTAAAGAGGTTAAAGACGACACGAAGAAAAAAGCAACTAAGTTAAGTGACAAACAGCAACCTCAAAAGTTAGATTTAGAGACATACACGACAGTAGTACTCGTAGACCTATCATTTGTTTTCGTTGTGGTTTATACAATCACAAGTCCAGGGCTTGTACCAAATGTTTAAAGGATGTTGTTTGTAGACATTGTCATACAATAGCAGAATACAATAAAAACTACTGTCAGAAGTATATTAAGTAAACTAGGCAAGGAGTTAAGAGTCAATATTATAAAGTAGAAGAAATATAACATATGCTAAGGTACTAAGGTACATTTGTTGAGGACCCCTATGAGGTGCCCTTGGCTTGTAAATCAGGAAGTATGAGGGCTGACTCAGTGCGATGACCCGTATTTTTATTTGTGTTTCTGCCACACACAGTCTCACCAGTAATTAGACGTACAACACAGGACGATAATTAATTCGACAAGTCGTTTGTACAACAACAAGATATACTTTATTTATACAAAGGCACCAGTCCGTAACAAAGACCTGGTGGCTGTTAAATAAAAAAGAGCAAAGGTAATCCAAAATGCAGCAAAGAAAATAATAATCCAATTTAAATGAATGAAGTGTAGGGCGGTTTCTCTCTTCTCTCTCTCTATTTCTCTCGGATCAGAAACATAAATCGACTGCTCTCTCAGAGATCACTCAGTCGAATGTCGACTGGACACGACTCGGACACCCGGTCGAATGCCTATAAAACTATCTTACATTACTCACATACCCTTTCTTGCGTGACCTCCTGACCGGGGGGTGGAGGTGGAGTGTACGTCATACCGACAAAGACAGAAGTAACTGGACATTAGGGTTATGACTTTTTTGTAACCTCATATTTACATGGCAAGAAAAGGTGACTTTTAATGAGTGTATTATGACACAAATAACCTTTTCTGAAAATATTTGAAAAACCTTACCCACCAAAACCATAAAACGAATATTATATATATAACACAACACTGTAATGGAAAGTTACATAAGAACAACAAATGCAATGCATGTAAGCATGAGTATAGATGTGTCCAAAATTTGAAATGATAATAAAGGACAGCATAGGAAACATACATTAAGTTTTTGCTTCATCATTAGTGAGAATAAAACAGTTAATAGTGTCTTTGGAAGTCTCAACGTGGAACAATATCTTGCATTATTTGTATAGCTCTTTCTGCATAGCAGTTACTTCGTTCTATATCAGATATTGCTTAATCTTCACAGACCCAGTGCCTCAAGAAGCATCTTTCTGCTTCAGTGTATCTATGCAAAGCAGGTGCTAAAATCTCTTTCCTATTTTCCAGTCCCTTTGATCTGAAAACCATACTTCAGACCATGCATGTCCTCGCTATGAAAGTACATAAGTTCAAATTTTCGTTTCTATTTTCAGGAATGCCAGAAGTGCTAGTATTGCACTTGAATTCCAACGAGCATTACTTAAAGCCGTCAGTCTCTGGAAGTGAATTACTGAAAAGGTTTTATTTCATTCGTGATAGGGAAATACTTGCGTCAAACGATGTAAGAACTTCATGTCGTCTTTCCATCCTTTTTGTTTTCTCACATGATTTCTGAACTACTATCTTGAGAATCAAGTGACTTTAAGTGACTCATAATTTGCAGCTTAATTTCAGCAACAAATGGATAAGAAATGTTTGGATTAGACGTTTGCCTGCCAAAAAGAGAATCCATATGCTTGAGTACTAGGCCTAAACATGAAGCTGGCAGCCTATGTACTGAGGGATTTGTCCACTGAAAGTAATTTTGCAGCTTGCGTACCACACCATTTTTGCTGCCAGAATTTGTATTCCTTGTATCGCAAAAAATTACTCGAATACATGAATAGAGTTCGTATTCAGCAAGAACAGCCCTATTCGCTGTAAATATTGTCTCTGCTTTTCCATTTGTCAGAGACAATATGGCTAATCGAATTTCTTTTTCAACGTTTTTCAGTAAAACAACTTGTTTTTCTCCTTCTTATTCTTTTCTGTCAAAATGTATGCACCATTCAAAATTTTGTAAGCTGTTTTTATAAACTGCAACTTCAACAAATCTGCTTCTATAGGTTGCCTTATACACTCCTGACTGCGAAGGAGTGTTCGTTTATTATTTTAAACTTTACAAGCTTTATTTGTGGACAAAATTGCTTTCCTACAAAATTAATTACAAACAGACGAATACAGTTGAATGAAATTTAAATAAAATAATACAATATTCTCAAATCAACCAAGCAGATTCCTCTCCAAATTCCAAGCAGACCACTATGACAATTACCAAACAAAGGTATCATAAGATTTGATTATTTGTGGTACAGTTGCAGTAGACGCATAATACATCAAACAGTGCACTTAAATTTAAAATAAACTTTTTTGATTTATTTTGTTTCAGACATGGAGGTAAAAATACCCTATAAAGTTCCTGGATGTAATTAATGTAATCAAATATTTGTTAATGCGCAATCCATAAAGAAGTAATTTTGTTGAAAAACGCTTCTTATTTGTAAACACAAGATGGCGTTGGTGGGGAAGGTTTTTTGAGTGAAAATAAATTAATATTATTTTCATATTTTGTTCATAATTGTTTATTAAAAAATGCCATGTAAAATAAGATTCTGAAAAAAAATGTAAAAAGTACTAACCCTACTGGACATCCATCCCTTTGTCGGCATTTGAACAGGAGCTGAGTGGTCAGAGAGAATCCCCCGTGGAATGTACTGCATTTCTGCCAACCATGGCACTGTTCGTCGACGGAGGTTCCGCTGGCCACCTGCGATATGACGCAATTACGAGGGTGGGGTAAAAAGGGTGGTGGGAACGTATACTACTATACATCGTATAATAAACGTATTAATGTTATTTAGGGGTGGGCTGGGTGAGGGTCTGAACAAAGGAATGGTTTCGACAAATTAGTCACAACCCGTGACAACATTTAAGATTTAAAAAGTATTTTATATATAAAACGCGAGGCGACGAAACAAGGTAAGTATACAAGTAAAAATAGGTAGAAACGGAAGTAAGTAAGATCAGTTAGGACCAGAAGAATGCACGGTAAGTTTAGTCTTTTTGTTTATATGACCCGTGCACTAAGATAATAAGCCCAACATTTCGTTTTTTTTAAAGCAAGAAAAGTTCTCCTATGTTATAAATAAAGTAGTTTTCCGCAGGCTGACTAAAGTCTTCAACAGACACCCCTTAAGCGTATCCCATCACGTAAACGGGAGAATTGTCATACACAGTTGTCTACAATACAGCAGAACAGTGATGACAGGGAAGAGTTATTCGTTTAACGTTGAAAACAGTGACCAGCCACACCACGCCTCTACTTGACCTTTCACATGTTGACTAACTTAGAGAATCATCCAAGATGACTACACAGTCAAGAAGAAACCCAGAAGAAACTATGAACTAAATTTATATTTGTCAATTTTTTAATTTGTTATGTGCACCAATAGAACATTTATATATATTTTTATGTTGTAGTTGAGATATTTATATGACATGCCTAGGGAATAATATTTTTAGCCAAGTTGTTGTTTTCATTTTGTTTTACTACGTAATACTTGGAAAGGAGGGAGGTATGTGACGTGTGGAATTAGCCCTCTGCCATCACTTCCATTTATCTTCCCGGTTGACACTTTCACACCCTCTTCCCATACTAATGACTCATCATAACTGATCCAGCAGTTAAAATATTTTGCAGGATTGTTTTATGTACCCACTGCCACGCCCCCGAACATAGCTTAACTTAATGTTTTGACAGGATGCTGTTTTTTTTTTACCTTGGAACTTTTTGTTAGTACGGTGTTGACAGTCATACGAATTAGACGTAGTTAGTTCGGTGTCGACCCCTACTCCCTACCCCGACCTTATAAATGTTAAGTTAGAACAAGAGAATATGCAGTCGGTAGAGAATGCAGTAGTGTAGAGACCATGCCATAGGGCAGTGTGCAGTCGGTAGAGAATGCAGTAGTGTAGAGACCATGCCATAGGGCAGTGTGCAGTCGGTAGAGAATGCAGTAGAGGTAGAGACCATGCCATAGGGCAGTGTGCAGTCGGTAGAGAATGCAGTAGTGTAGAGACCATGCCAGCAGTGTGCAGTCGGTAGAGAATGTAGTGTAGAGACCATGCCATAGGGCAGTGTGCAGTCGGTAGAGAATGCAGAATACAGTAGGCTTAGAGTAGAGTAGAGAATATGCAGTAGAGTAGATAGTAGAGCATATTGCTGACAGTAGACCTAGGTTGATATAAGTAGTTAGAAGAGAAGTGTATTAAGTTGTATTATAGTGTAATAAAACATTTGTTGTAGTGTGTACTCCACTGAGTTTTGCTATTTATTATTAAGTATAAATTTAACGTAACATTTAGCATAGAATTGTACTAACATTGTTATTAAATGAAAGAATTATAAGTGAATATCTATATAAATTGTTCACCATTATTTTGTATTATTTTCAACAATCTAAATTTTAAAGTAAACAACTTAGCATTACGGATATTTCAAGATAATGTAATATTTATACTGTTAGTTTGTTATTATTTCTAAAATATGTTTCTATCTAATGTACAATTATTTCCATTTATTATCAACCAACAACTACGTCACAATATTTTTTTTCTTTTTTTTTTTACTATTACGTCACATGAATGAATTGTATAAGGGTTGAGTATGAGTAGCGCTGCGTACAATATTGACAATGCAAACTAACCCATTTATGATGGGGCTTCACACAGAGGGTGTGTGAAGGGGGTTCCGATTTCCGAAAGTACTGCAGGGCCCCAGCTTGAGAGGGCCCCCCTCAAAATATTTTTACACTAAATATTAAGTATATTATCTCATGTCAAATGTAGGGGGCCCCGAAAAGGCCCAAATCCCTAGGTTCGGCACTGGCTTTACAGAACCAATGTTTAAAGCTTTGATATTTCTTTCTTTTAAGAGGCCTAATGTCTTCTGCGTATACGGCCTAACTGGATTAATGGAATATTATTTTTTTTATGGAAGGTCAGATAAAAGCTACACAAATATTTTACCTCCCGTCCTAGCTTTCTGAGGGTTTCACCAAAAATTTTTTACATTAAATATTAAGTTCATTATCTCATGTCATGGTGTTGAATGTCAAAATGCAGAGGTCTCTCAAGAGGTTTTAAGCTCACCGCCCCAAATCCATAGATTTGGCACCGCCGGGTTGGCAGTATTATCTTAGTTAATTCTCATACGATATGTTGTACTATACTACAATGTGTATAACAGTAAGTAAACCACCTGCTAACATGTAGCCTGAAAGGCACTAACTCATGTCTCTCTTTTTTTTTTTAAAATACGTCAGGTTGAGCATCATAAAACATAAAATGAACCTTTTTGAAAGGAGCCCATTAAAATATTACGAAAGAATCAATATTTATCAATGCTAAGTGTGTTGCGTGCGCAAATTATTTAGGCCATAGTTGAATTTTAGGTTCTGAGTTTAATCGTTTGGGGGTTGATTTGTTGCTTATGTACCCATAATGAGGATTATTTTCTTTGGGATGAACTATATAAATATATAAACTTATTTGATGTACTATTAAGTGCCTCTATTCACAAATGTATTTTGGCGTGACAATAATCCGTTCATGTCCCATGGGCCATTTCGAGTACATAGATATGCTATTTTTTTTTTTTGTATTTAGACTGATAGTTAACGCGCTACTAAATATATTTTTCACTATTTTCAACTCCAACTGCCTGCCTACAAGCCGGTCCGGGTACAGGGCCTTTGTTTACTAGTAATTTACAAAATAAAGTAAAAGAAATTATTTTACGATACTGCTTGTTAATTAAACAAAATACTGTCGAACTATTAGTTTGCACACGGCGGATTGGTTTATTTTTAAAAATACATGTACTGAAAATATATGTCAGAACTCTTTGACTTTTTAATTACCTCCCGGGAGGTATAAAAAAAAAGTAAAGTGAAGAAATAATTTTACCAAACCGATCGATTAAATAATATTTTTAAATATTATAGATGTGTTGTCTATATAATTTTCTTTAATTTTTTGTGCTATTTTCAGACAATTGGTTAAGAATTTCCGAGTTATGATTAATAGCCATACTAGAGATGGCTTGTGATAAAGTATTACAAATATGCACTAAGGATGTTTTGCATTGATAAAGCAGAGAAATGTGATGACCACAGACTGGAACCCATCAAACTTTAAGTGATTTTGTTGATAATCGCCCAGATGAGGAAGTATGTAAGACGGAATTTTATGCAAACATTGTAAATATATATATATATATATCATAGTCTACCTAATAGAATCAGCCACCAAACTAGATACAACGTACCCAATCATAACAACAGGAAACAAGAGACAAGGACATGTTTATATTATAAACCAAGAGGACGTCTTAAGGCTGACAGACGTCAAACAAGTCAAAGATATAAAAGAAGACTATCTCCTAATATAACTCCAATGAAAATCCCATGCAGAAAAATCATCACTTACACTCGGAAAGATCGCAAGGATCTACTACCAGAAATGTTGCCTTTTCCCCAAGATAAAAAAGACTGAGCAATATTGCGCAAATATAATAAGCTCACATGGAAGGATAAACTTTAATCCATCTTTTTAATGTTACATGTTTAGTGACAGTGCTTGTAGCACAGTTCTCGTTCAAGATATCCTATATACACTAGGTATGTGACTAAAAAAATTTTTCATTATTTTTTATTTCATACTTCCAATAAGTGGATATTTATCATATCTAAACAAAAAATATCAATAACAACCCTCAACTGTTAAAAAAGGTCACCCTCCACACGCCCAGTAAATCGTATGTCATACCTGCATTTAGTATTTTAACTGTAATTTTGTTCTTTTGTTGTTCCATGCACCGTCAGTACATTTTAGTTGGCAACTATTATATGCATAATTAGTATTTGTGTCGATTCTGGATTGTCTCAGAGCAGTTCTGTCAAAAATACTCCAGCTACCGAGACGAACAAAAGAATTTGGACTTCAAATCTAGTGTCTTTCCGAAAAGGCATTAAATCACCTAAGACTGATGACAGTCTTGATCAAATGAGAAAAAATTCCAATGGAACTGCATATCGTGAACAGACATAAAACAATTGCTTCTGCGTAAAAGCAAAAAAGGCATGATCGTACAATGTTGTTAAGAAGTTTTAAAGATAATCGAAGTCCTGGAAACAATGATTTCACAGCGATGTTTAATGTAAGAGATGAAAAAGGAGAGTGGTTGTGCCGAGAAGACAGGAGAGTTCTATGACCTTCAGATTTCAACAAAAGGAAAAGTAGGCTATTGAAGATGATTCACTAAAGATTCACCCAAGAAAAAATGAAATTACTTAAAGGGAAAGTGCCAGTCACATAAATCTTGACTGAAGAAAGTGTTGAATCAAGTGTCTTACCAAATTCGGATACAGAAGATTCTGTGAGTAAAGAAGATTTTGTGAGCGAAGAAATGTGTTCCAGTAGTAGTAAAGATAATGAGAAACTCAAAGCGGCATTTACAAAGGTCTAATGAAAGAAGGAGAAAAATTACAAAGTAATTTGAAGTAAAACTTTAAAAAGTACACTGGTGCTTACAATTTGATGGAAAGACCATATAAAATAAAGCATATGAGGTTGTCGTTTTAAAAAATGAAAAAAAGGGAGCTGGCATATGCAAAAATGGAGACAATATTCATTATTCAATAATCTTTCTTTGTCTCTACATCTCATTTAGGGCCCTTTAAAAAGGTAGATACAACAATAGTTTAACTATTAATTTTTAGTTACTGCCCATGACTGTTAATGTTAATTCCAAGCAGCTTATCCATTCAGCCACCACGTCACACGAACAAAATAAAAATTTCAATGTTTTAAGTGAAAAAAAATTGCTCGATTATTTTTTTCACTTCCATTTATTACTATTGTTTACGTTTGACGATGTTTAAATGCTATGTGTTGTAATAAAAACAACAATAATTTGAATGATATTATATGTTAATTATTACCTTTTAATATTTGGGACTTTTACATTTCATAATAAAAACCACAGAAACTATTTAAAACTGTAGATTTTTCAAAAGAAATATCACCATTATGCATTCTTGTTTTCCGCTTTCGATTTAACGCATACATTAAAATGAATGATATTTATATAGATATTAATATTTTAAATAAAAAAATAGTAAGTAAGTAAATTTCAACCTTAACGTATTAAAGTTCAAGCTAAATTTATTTCGTTATAATTTTTTAGAATAAATTTTATATGATTCATTTTCCTTTGTTTATAACTTTAAGTAGTCGAAATTATTGTTCTAAAATGTGTGTATGTGTTTTATTGTAATGATTTGCACAATAATAAAAACATATTTAAACCTAATAGTATATGGAGAGTGAGCTATTTTTTTTTATTTTATCGTTAAGTTGCCTATTATAAATGGTGCAACACGATATTTCTAACAAAGTGATGTAAGTATAATATTGATAATTGTTACAAATGTTAAAACGAAGTGGCTAATAAGCTACGTTCTAGGCAGACTATTTTTTTTAGGGGTAGGAATAGGATTAGGTTAAGGATAGGGTTAGGGATAGGGATAGGGTTAGGGATAGGAACAATATCTATAGCTGGCCATCGAAAAAATTCGGCAAAAAAATAGTCCTTTTATAGCGCTAGAGCGCATGCGCGTGGAGCGTAACCACTGCGATGTTACAAAGTACATTTCTATTGTGCATTAGTAGAAGACATTTAATGTTTAATTCTTTTCAATGGACTTGCAAGTGGATGTAAATCTTGTATCACTTTAATTGCACGCTCTGCACATATATTAGAACGGTTCATTGGTATAGAAGTTGGATCTGTGGGACCATAATGTCTTTAATGACTTCAAAGTCTTTGTATGTTGCTTACAAGCTTATGATAATTATCAAAGTCAGTAGTATTGAAACACTGGACAGTGAACAGATGTCAGCCTCACGTACCACTGATGAAATCTCATGCTGCCATAGCTGTTTGCAGATACTCATCAGAACGAATGATGACAAACAATAAATTTCCCTTGAGTTCCATCTCCTTATTACTGATTTTGGAAGCGATTGAAAATTTACTTTTGGTAAGCTTCCTCTAGTTTTAAAAATCCTGTAGCATTATGTTAAAGCCATGTCATCTCGCCAGCACTCTTGTTCTGATTTCTTTAGTGGTGCTCCAGCATTATCAAATGTTTTGAGTTGTCCATAATTTTCTGCTATTGTTGAAACAAACGGAGTAGCTGATGTTTGGTGAAGTTGTTGATGTACTAAAATGATCATTCATGACATGTTTCAATATTGTATCTTTTCTATTTAACTTTTTAAAAAGAGTTTAACTAAAATTTAGTTACATATTTAGTTAATTTTTTTTTAACTTTTGTCCATCGCTGGGAATTATATATTGATTTTTTTTAATACTGACTATCCAGGTTCGATTCCTCTTAGGGACATTTTTTATTGTTTTTTTTTTCAGAATGTATCGTTTTAGTTGTTTTAATGAAAAGTAACTAATTAGATCTCTTTGAAATTTTTATTTATTAAAATAATTTATCTTTCAGGATGTTTTAAGAAAAAAGAAACAACAACTAATTAGATTTTTTATTATTTGATAACTTAAAAAAATATTTTGAAAATATGTATCAAAGCTGAACACAGAGGCGTACCTAGGATGGAGGGTCCAAAATATATATCCGCCGGGCCCAGCTTGAGGGGAGCTCCCATAATATGCAGGCCAAGCTCCCGGGCCCATCAAATCCATAGGTTTGCGCAATTGGCTTTACAATAGTCTATCTTCATGCAAAGGCTTTGTGTACAGCTAGTAATGAAGAATGTTGAACCAGGCAAATTACGAACAGCATGTGAAAACGATATTAATGTGTATTATAAAAGAGAATTACCTCTCCGTAGCTTTTACAAAATTATAATCGCTAAAGTACGATACCGTTTTGATAAATAAACAAGTAATTAAGCCTGTTCCATTCTGGACACAGGACGTGTTAGAGCATTTTCGTATTATGTATCAGTACGTTTGTTAGCTTTCAGTAAATATTTGTAAATTTTGGAAATGTTTATAAATTCAATTGTGTAATGCATATATTTGAAAAAAATTATTGTCTCTTAAATCTAACTACAAGTGGTTTGTGGTTACTGAAATAGGACTCATAATTGAAAACATTCTAAATTATAGTCATTTAATCGTCCGAAAACTCCGTCAATTGTTGCATAGCTCTGATACTTTCAATTAAACTCAGAACACATGCTTACTATTTCATTTGATGAATTTCTTAATAAATCTTGGTGAAACTACGTGCTGCATTTCGCACCAAATGAACGGGTTATTGAACGTACAAGGTGTATATATAATACATATAAGCCCCTTAGGAGCCCTGAAGCCCGGCCCTCAGAGGTCCTATCGCGAAATGAACTTTTTGATGTACACATGGCAGGCCAAGACCTACAAAATGATATATACATCATGGGTCTAGGACTTATAGTTGCTGAGGTATAGCGCTCCTTTATTAATATAGTTTATATAGTAAAAACGGTACTAAGGCCCCTTTTACGGCCCTGAGAGGTCAGATCGCAAATGGAAAAAAGTCATTTCTTGGCAGGTCAAGACCTACAAAATGATATATACATCATGGGTCTAGGACTTATGGTTGTTGAGATCTAGGGTGATGACGGACGGACAGACGGACAGACAGACAGACAAAACGGGGACAATAGAGCATTTTTTTCGAAAATGCTCTAAAATATACTGTCAAAATAATAGTTTACAAACTAAAGTAACAATTAAGCCTGTTCCATTCTGGACACAGGACGTGTTAGCGCATTTTTGTGTTATGCATCAGTACGTATTTTAGCTTTCAGTAAATATTTGTAAATTTCTGAAATGTTTATGAATTCAATTGTGTAATTGTAAAGGATGTTTTTCGAAAATAAAATTATTGTGGCTGAAGAATAAATACTCTACTGCGAAGGAACACATGTGACGTCAATCTTGGTGAAACTACGTGCTGCAGTATTTCGCACCAAATGAATGGGTTATTGAACGTATAAGGTGTAGAATGGGGCCATGAAAATGACATAATTATTAATATAGCTAATATAGTAAAAAACGGTAAAAATTGATGTCCAGCCCTCAGAGGTCAGAACTTTTGCTGCACACATGGCAGGCCAAGACCTACAAAATGATATATACATCATGGGTCTAGGATTTATAGTTGTTGAGATATAGCGCTCCTTTATTAATATAGCTTATATAGTAAAAAACGGTACTAAGGCCCCTTTACGGCCCTGAGAGGTCAGATCGCGAAATGGAAAAAGTCATTTTTTGGCAGGCCAAGACCTACAAAATGATATATACATCATGGGTCTAGGATTTATAGTTATGAGATATAGCGCTCCTTTATTAATATAGCTTATATAGTAAAAAACGGTACTAAGGCCCCTTTTACGGCCCTGAGAGGTCAGATCGCGAAATGGAAAAAGTCATTTCTTGGCAGGTCAAGACCTACAAAATGATATATACATCATGGGTCTAGGACTTATGGTTGTTGAGATCTAGGGTGATGACGGACGGACAGACGGACAGACAGACAGACAAAACGGGGACAATAGAGCATTTTTTTTTTCGAAAATGCTCTAAAATATACTGTCAAAATAATAGTTTACAAACTAAAGTAACAATTAAGCCTGTTCCATTCTGGACACAGGTCGTGTTAGCATTTTGTGTTATGCATCAGTACGTATTTTAGCTTTCAGTAAATATTTGTAAATTTTGGAAATGTTTATGAATTCAATTGTGTAATTGTAAAGGATGTTTTTCGAAAAATAAAATTATTGTGGCTGAAGAATAAATACTCTACTGCGAAGAACACATGTGACGTCAATCTTGGTGAAACTACGTGCTGCAGTATTTCGCACCAAATGAATGGGTTATTGAACGTATAAGGTGTAGAATGGGGCCATGAAATGACATAATTATTAATATAGCTAATATAGTAAAAAAACGGTAAAAAAATTGATGTCCAGCCCTCAGAGGTCAGAACTTTTTGCTGCACACATGGCAGGCCAAGACCTACAAAATGATATATATACATCATGGGTCTAGGACTTATGGTTGTTGAGATCTAGGGTGATGACAGACAGACAGACAAAACGGGGACAATAGAGCATTTTTTTATCAAAAATGCTCTAAAATGAAATATTTTACGATACCGTTTTGTTAACTGAAAAGAAATATGATGAAATATGAGTTTTTACTCGGCCGATTGATTTATTTACCATATATTAGTTAGCACCTGTGACCTCCCGTGTTATTTTTCAAAAAAGTAAATAAATTATATTACCAAACATATCGTTTAAATATTATTTTTGAATATTATTGATATGATGTTCATACCAAATATATTTATATGGTGGGCCAAAACAAGTGAGAACGTCATATAACATACGAATTATTTAAAAATATAATTTAATGAATTGCATTGTTTCATGTAATTTTGTTTGCAAAGTATTTAGCCAATCAGAAATCCTGTTCAATGTCTCCTTGCTTATCAACAACTTTTTCTAAGCGTAGACGCCAATTCTTTTTACCTTAATCAATACATCGCTGTCCCAGATTTCTCCACTCTTCAATTATTGCCAACTACAGCTGCTCAACTGTGGAAAATTTTCGTCTAAGGTAGACATTTTCTTGCAAAGCATCCCACACGGCATAATCTACTGGATTAAATCAGGACTGTTAGTGGCCATGTCTGGCTCAATGACGTTAATATTCTCCTGACGAAGAAAGTTGATCGTATGTGAGACCACATATCGCTTGAATTACAGGCAACAAACTTTCTCTCAGAACATGTTCACAATAGTATTCAATTGTTTACTTTGGCACTTGTTCAACGAACACAATGTCAGTTTTCCCATTAGAGAAACACCAACTAATGCCAGATACTGCGGCTGAAATGGTCACGTTCTCGTATAAGCCGATTTTCCCGATTTTGCGCTTTCTTTTGTTTTAGCGAATAAATACGATCATTTTGAGAATTAACTGGAGTGGCAACGGTGAATGTCTTTTCATCTGTAAACCAGATGTTTCGTACACTTATCTCATTAGGAAACCGCTCAAATAGCTGCCGACTGCGTTGCAAGCGTTTCAATTGACATTTTGATTCAGCTTCAGACTGATCACACGCTTGTACGTTTTGAGTCTTAAATCATGTCGCTACCACGTCGAATAGACGAACGTGATATACTCAGTTTATTTTTCTATTTCCCGTGGACTTTTGTTACTGTAAGGATAACCATTTTAACTTCAGATCAGCTCACTCACCCGCTCAATATTCTGTTGTTTTCTGGCCGATTTAGGTCCACCACTTACGGGTTTACGTTCTGTTGAACTATTGTTGTTAATTTTATGTGCTAACTCGACTGACACTAGCTATACTCCAGGCTTTGTTGGCAAACTCATTGACTTTTCTCCTAGCCCCCCACTGTTTTTCAATTCGCAAATTTTTAATCAGAAATACGGTCGTCCGCGGTAATTTTTGTCATTCTTGGGAAAAACTTAAATTTTCTTTTGTAAACAATTGTTATATTAAAACTTAAATGGCGCCTGGAAATTGTCAAACTAATGACGTCATATATCTAAACGGGCAAGTAAGTAAATGAGTAAGCAATTTAAGATATTATGCATACAGCTAAACAAACTTTGATATAATTATATTATGTTCTACGCAATGTTCTCATTTTTTTTGGCCCACTCTGTATATCAACACACCGAGTAATTTTCTGCAATTGTGTGTGTACATTTTAAGGCAATTGGTGAAGAACTTAAGATTTATGAATACCGGCGAATCCTATTTCCATTTTTATTTATATAATTTTTTTTTTTTATAGTTTATCATTTTGCTTTCTTTTAAATGAAAAGTAACAACAACTAATTAGATCTCTTTCAAGGACTCTTTGAACATTTTTTCATTGAAATAATTTATCCTTTAAGATGTTGTAATGTAAAAAACAACTAATTAAAAATATAATTTCATTCATAGCTTTAAAAAAATAATAATATTTTGTAAAGAATTCAGAAAACACGCGGAGTTGTCGAACGTTGTTGAATGTTGAATGCGTCTTGCTTGCTTTAACGTATTCGATAATTCAGCAAACGCGACTAATCTATCTGTATAGACTTGCGTCTTTCACGTGGTGCCTCCGCATGGTTGGGCGACTAATATAATTAAAATAATGAAATTTTAATGGAGTGTGGGGGTGTCATCAATCTGTTATAACTAAACTTGTAAATTTTATTAGAATAGTGTGATGAGTTCTACTCAGTATTAAAACATTTATTAGTGGGGGAGTAAATGTGGGCAGGTGAGAATGCTGACCAGGGATAAAAGGTAGAGAAGATGCCAAGCAGTGAGGTTGACCGTTGACACAGTATGATGTTTTTGAAAAAGTAGTAAGAATTATGTGGATTTATTTTGTTACTATTTGTTATGTTGGTGTTTGATTGGTAATAAATCATAAAACAGAACTGTGTCATTAGCTTCATTAACGTAGATATGTGCCAATATGGGAGTGTCAATCTACATAATTACCTAATTAACCAAATTAATCTGTATTTAAAAATTCAGTTGTCAAATTGATTAGGAAGGGGTTTTACATTACACTTAGATTTCTGGGCAACGCCGTATTTAATATCTAGTATATGTATATATATATATATATATATATATATATATATATATATATATATATATATATATATATATATATATATTAGGGTGGTCCGAAATAAAGAGTGAAATTTTTTTAAATTTTACTTTGATTTAAACCCCACATTTGATTACCACAAAAAAATACTATAAACATAAAATTTCTATACTTTTCAGATGAAATTCGAGGTTGCACAAGCTCTCTGAAAATTTAGGTATGTTCTCCATTTACCAGCTCTTTATCCCGAATATTGCTGAACCTGCATAAAGTCAGTTCTGTCCAAAGAAGTTTCTGCAGCATTAGATAGATCATAAGTTAGTGATCGAGCAGCAGTCCATTTTACTAGCTGCTACAGCTCATTCTCTTGGTCACGATGTTAGTGACATGACATTAAGTCGAAGTACTGTACGGCGTGTGATAGCTGAGATAGGAAAAAAAAACAACACATTCAGTTAAAGAATTGTTTGATCCACAAGTAGCATTAACTGTACATTGGAATGGAAAATTGCTTCCAGATCTCACAGCCGGGGAGAATGTTGAGAGATTGCCAGTGATTGTAACATGATTGCAAATAGAATGCTTGCTAGGTGTACCAAAAATGGCTTCAGGAACAGGTGACAGTCAAGCTCAAGCTGTAGTTGAATTCTGAAGGACAGGGAAATTTGTGAAAAAGTAGTAGCATTAAGTTTTGACACAACAGCAAGTAGCACTGGGGATTCCAAAAGGGGAATGTGTTTTAATTGAAAAGCTGCTTGAAAAAAAAAGTCTTATTCATCTTGCTTGCCGCCACCAAATGATGGAAATTCGTTCTGAAAAAAGTGTTCACCGCATTGAAGATAAGTGGGCCCTCAACTTGACCTGATATTTCACTTTTCAATGACTTTAAAGAGCAGTGGCATTTTATGGAGAAGGGATCCTATGATACTGCAGATGCGATGACTAAAGTAGACCTTTTCAAAGATAGCACATTGCAGTTTGCAAATGATTATCTTCAAATTTGTCACCCACGAGATGATTACAGAGAATTTTAGGAACTTGCTGTCATATTTCTTGGAGGAACACCACCACGTGGGATTCATTTCCATGCTGCTCCAGAGCTGTACACAGAGCACGTTTGATGGCAAGAATAATTTATTGCTAAAAGATGTGAGTGTTTAAGAAGCACTTTAAGCTGAAGCCTTCTGAAAAATAAGGACAGTTTCAGTTCCTCTGTTTTGTTTCCAGTACATATGAAACTGTGGTTTCAAGCCCCACAGCCAGCAAGGGCGCCATCAAATGACCTACAATTTATAAAGGATTTAGAAAAATATAACTCAGTTAATTCAGTTATTGGAAAAGCAGCAAAAAAAGCTTTCGGTCGACATTTATGGTATCTAAGTAAAATTACTGTGGGCCTCGCTTTTTTTATGAAAATATTGATCCCAAGCAAAAGGTTCAGATGCTTAAAAATATGCAAGAAAACTCGTATCTAAAAATCGAGCTCAGCGTCTTGATTCCAATGGATTCTATGCGGACCAGGCCCATTAGCTTCTTTGTTACAAACAATACAAAGGTATATTTTCCTCCATACTTGGTTTGCCACATTCATTCTTGGAGATGTCCCTGAAACATGGAGCAGCAACAATGAATACAAACATGCATAAAAGGTTGTAAGCAATTTGAAAGTTGTTAATGACACAGCCGAAAGAGGAATGAAACTGATTCAGGATCTCAATGAAGTTTTATGCAGAAAAGAAGACCAGAAGCAATTCTTACTTCAGGTGGTGAAAGCACCACCGACGATTAAATCCGATGTAAAGAAGACTCACAGTGGTTACTGGACTAGCAAAAGCAGTCAGTGAATAGTATACATTTTGCTTTGTTGCATTCTATTATTTTATTTGTTTTAGAGGTCGTTATTTCATGTTTAACACTCATCAATTAACAAAAACCATTAAATTACTATTTAGTACCAAATCAATGTTTTCATTGCCTTTGTGAAACCCCTAAATATTTCGCGATTGTATTCATTTTTTTCAGAAAACCTTTTTTTTCTGGCAGAACACAATGCAGGCCTTTAAATTTAGAAAATAGAAAAAAATTGTTGGACTCTCCCTAATATATATATATATATATATATATATATATATATATATATATATATATATATATATATATATATATACTTATAAGACGCATTTTTTGTCTGTCTGTCTGTCTGTCTGTTTGTCTGTCTGTTCCCTTATAACTCAAGATCCAGAAAAAACAGATAACGTGAAATTCGTTACACATACACATAATTACATGTGGAACGTTATAGGACAGGTTTCGTTTCATCTCGATGGGTAGTTTAATTGTAATTATTTTTTTTTTATTTAGTATTTTACTATATTAAAGTAATCTCGACGGCGCCATAAATAAAATTCCTCTGTGACGTCATTTCCTTATGATCGAATAGAACTTGCGCGCTGGTGCTGTATTGTGCCTTTGTGATGTAAAGAATTGTTGATGTTTTTTCATGCTCTCTGATTTGTTCAGTTTGAGGAAGGTAAAGGAATGAGGAAGGATTTAGAAGAAGGCAGCTTTATAATAATAAGTATTTATATATATGTATATATATATATATATATATAGAGAGAGAGAGAGAGAGAGAGGGGGAAGCGAGGAGGGAGAGATAAAGAGAGAGAGGCAGGGGGGAGAGAGAGGAAAGGGAGGTAGGAGGGAGGGAGGGAGGGAGAGAGGGAGGGAGGGGGGTGACTGGGGGGAGAGAAGGAGGGGAGAGAGGGAGGATGGGAGAGAGAGCAGGGGGAGAGGGAGAGAGAAAAGAAGGGAGGGAGAGAGGTGGTAGGGAGGGAGATAGAGGGGAGGGAGGGAAAGAGAGAAAGAGTGAGGGGGCAGGGAGGGAGAGAAGGGAATGAGGGAGGGATGAATGGGGAGAGAGAGATGGGAGAGAGGGATGGAGAGGGAGGGAGGGAGAGGGAGGGAGGGAAAGGAAGAGAGGGGGAGGGAGGGAGAGAGAGATTAAGGGGAAAGAGGGAGACGGGAGAGGGAGGGAGACGGGAGAGGGAGGGAGGGAGAGAGGATGGGAAATGGGAGGGAGGGAGAGATAAAGAGAGAGGGGTAAGGAGGGAGAGAGGGGGAGGAGGAAGGGAGGGAAGGTGAGGAGGAGAGGGGGGACGGGGGTGAGAGAAGAAGGGAGGGAGAGGGAGATGGGGGAGTTAGAGAGGAAGGAGAGGGAGGAGGGAGAAAGGGAGGGAGGGAGAAAACAAAAGGTAAACAGAAAACTCCATTTTTAAACCCGGGCAAAGCCGGGTACTTGCAACTAGTATATATATATATATATATATATATATATATATATATATATATATATATATACTTATAAGAGGCATTTGTTGTCTGTCTGTCTGTCTGTCTGTCTGTTCCCTTATAACTCAAGATTCAGATTACCAAATAATGTGAAATTTGTTACACATACACATAATTACATAAAGGTTATAGGACAGGTTTCGGTTTCATATCGATTGGTAGTTTAATTGTAATTATTTTTTTTTTATTTTAGTATTTTACTATATCAAAGTAATCTGACGGCGCCATAGACAAAAATTCCTCTGTGACGTCATTTCCCTATCATACATTTTTAAAAGAGGGGTAACTCCCTGAAACTCCAATTGTAAACATGATGAAATCAATAGTCATATCTATTTACCTATCGTTTTATGTATTCGGAAGATTAAAATTAAAGGTGCACTTTAATAAACCGGAAATACGTTAATTAAAATGTTTCTGTGACATTATTAACATTATTAATACAATCTCAATAAATAAAAATCGCGCACCAAGATAATGTGTAATTGAACGGACGGTGAAAGAAAAAAAGTTAGGGACGGGAAAAAAAATATTGTTGTTTTTTTTTCATGCTGCAAGTACCCGACTTTGCACGGGGATTGGGCAAAATAAGGTTTTCTGTTTATTTAAGAAGCGTAATTTGACGTTTAATTGTACAGAGAGAGGGAGGGGGAGAGAGATAAAGAGAGAGGGGGCAGGGAGGGAGAGGGAAGGAGGGGCAGAGAGGGGGAGAGAAGGAGGGAGGGAGGGAGAGAGGTGGTAGGGGAAGGAGATTAAGGGGAGGAGGGAGAGAGGGTGGGAGAAATGGGAGGGAGGAAAGATAAGAGAGAGAGAGAGGGGGCAGGGAGGAGAGGGGGGAGGAGGAAGGAGGAAGGTGGAGAGAGGGGGACGGGAGGGTGTGCCAAAAGCTAAACAAAGAACAGGATAACTTGTTTCAGAGGCGGTTGCAAATATTTTAAAGGATTAGCGATTAACACAACTGCGGCAAACACAGGGCACATTCTTGAAAAAGAAATTGAGTAAGAAACTGCTTTTGGTTATGCAGACATCATATACTTGAATTGATATGTGCAAAAGTCTTCAAAATACATTTGGGGGTATTACAACTGGACCGGATGCTGCTATTCAAGAGCTTAAGACGTTTTGGCCTAAAAATAAGACAGAGAGAATTTAGTATATGACAAGATTTCGACTGGAGCAAAATCTCAAGCCTTTAAAAGAAGAAGTCATCACATTTTGCTCAAATATCCTCCAAATGAACGACAACTCAAGATATTTGCAACGCAGAACTTCTGACTCTGAATCTTATTTTCCTGAGAGAAATCCTCCCCCGCACTTGTTTAATGCTCTCTCTGTTTCCCACAAATTTTCTCATGACTGATCTTCCACCTGGCAACAAAAACTCCATCCTTTTAGAAACAACAGCAGTAGTCTCTTCCTTGAAACGGAAATTGCACTGGTGTCATCATTCAACTCATCTCTCACCAAATCAGGAGGAGAAGCAGTACCTGTTCCAAATTGCTGAACAGCACCGCAAAGAGTTTCCAGATGCAAAAATCAAACTGTGCCAGGAGATCGCAACTTAAAGACCTCAGGATTCAGAAAGCACAGACTAAAAAACTTTAAAGTGTATTTTTGAATGGCGTACTTAGAACTACTCTGCAATACAGTCAGGTTAATGAGTCATGAAACTAGTATTATTTTACTGTTTAATTCCTACTGCGTAATATAATTGTTCTGTGTACTTTAAAAACAGCATTTTAAACGTTGCAAAATTTTCATTTCATAACTGCCAAACCATAAAACACGAGATAACAAGTGCACTGAGGCAGTATTTATAGGAGCCCAAATGGTGTGAAATTTAGTATATACATGTTTTAAATCAAAGTGAACCAAAAAACTCATGATGAAATAAAAAAACTGTATTTTTTTCCAATATAGTGAGCCACCTCAATATATATATATATATATATATATATATATATATATATATATATATATATATATATATATATATATATATATATATATATATTAGGTAAATTAAAAAAATTTTTGGAGTTGGGAATATGAAACATATTCAAAAAATAGCCTATGGTCCTACTGATTGTAAAAATGTAAAATTTGTAAAAATCAGATAATGTCTTCCACTCCTAACTATAATCAAGGGGTACGGGGCGAAAAAAATGTACTATGTCTAAAAAAAGAATTTTTTTTTTTTGCTTTTTAGATACGGCATGTCAATAATAACTATGAATGAATTATATTGCAGAAAAAAATTTCAGAATGTTACTCATTCAGAAACTTCAATAATTTAAAAACTTAAAAGTAATTTTTCTCTGAAAAAATATTTTTGACATTTGCTTCACTATGGCAAGAAAATCTCAAAACCACCTGTCAGATTTTGATAAAACTTCTAATTTTTATGTAGAAGGCTTTTCAAGAAATTTTAAGTCCTTTTTTTAATTTTTAAAATTAGCATTTTTTGCTTATTTTCACCATACACAATTTAAAAAATTCATAACAGATTTATTTATTACATTATCAAAAAAGTACTTTGACATTCCCTGAAGTAAGCTTTTCTGATTATAAAATTGTACATTTTATATGAAACAGTCTATAAATATTTCAGAAATATTTGCCACAAAAAGGTCATAAATTTCAAGATGGCGGCATACCACACCCACAAATATCAATATGTTAATAATATTTTTTTTGAACAAAATTATTTTTAAATCTACTATATCATTACTCAGATATTAAAATGTCTTAAACTTAAATAATAAAAAAAGATTTTGCTTTGACCCGTTACCCCCCCCAATGTATGACATTTTACAACTATTAGAATGTTTGGTATAAGTAATATGAAATTTTACAAATCTATAAATCGTTCATGCAAAATATACAATGTACATATGAATAATACTGTTTATGGGTTGTCACAGGAAACTTGCTTGTTTTCAACTTTCGGAAGAACATCCCTTGATTTCTTTGTTTGCAAAACAATCCATGTCGAGAGCTATGTCCGTACAGTTTGAAATGTCCGTACACTTTTAAACTAACAGCAGTAACTTCATTAATTGCTCTCTCAACAGCTTGAGAGTGACTGGGAATTTGATCCAGTATGATTGGGTTGTTGCGTTTAAGTTCATCATCAAGCAAATATGTTCCAGCAGAGGAGGGGATGTCACTGCACAAAGATCCCAGTTAATCATCTGATCATATGATTTAGCTGCAATATTCAGGATTATGTCATTTTTGTTGAAAATTTTAACTCTGCATGGAACTGGTTTATGTCGTGCTGTTATGATTTTATTTACTGCATACCTTCCAATTTCTTCATCATTGATTTAACTGCAGCCAATAGAATGTTTTCTGGATGTGCAAAGTAGCAAAGTATTTTCCAATACAGGCAACATAATAGATTGATCAGCAGTATCAAGGTTCCGAAGCAGTTGTATCATATAGAAAGTTTCTAGTCTCACTTTGACAAGATGGATCGCAAAAATCCTGTTCGCTTTTGTTAACCATCTTTGCTCTCATCAGTATGTTCCTTGGCTGCCCTATCTATGTCGATGCATCTTTGCTGGATCCAGAGCTGTAGATGGTGTTAACATGTTTAAGTCCTTCAACACAGCTTTAACGATAAGACATGTATCCCTATTGCTTAGTTTAGCATCGATCCACTGCTTCATATTGATATCTGTTTTGTTATTTGGAACATTCCTCATCGCTGGAGAAGCCTGCATCAAGTAGTTCATCATCTTTAGCATCCTGATCTGGAATATCATTATCTTTCTCATCATTGACGTTATCATTTGTGGTTCCTATCTGATCGCCACCCTGCATCAATGAATGTTTTCTTTTCTGTCGATTTTTTTATATTTTTGTTGTTTGCTTGTCAACATTGTCTATGTACATATCTCTTGCCATCTTTACACCCAAAATGCCCACTCAAGCACAGAAATTACTAATTGTGGACATTTACAGTCTCCTCTATCCCTAACACCTGCATCTTACCTCGAACAATTATACTGGTAATGTCATTTGTAGGGATACTAGCCTGGTCATATAATTGTTTAACTTCATTCGCTAATGTGTGCGCTCGTGGATGAAGGCTATGATTGTATTGTTCCATTTTAAGCATCCACATATAGCCTTGAAAACATCTTCACTGGTCGGAAGTTGTCTTTTAGGCTATTCAGCTGCTGACCCAAACACATAATGTGTAGTTGCACTTCTTGTAGAAAAAAACTCATATTCATAGAAGAACTTAATAAAATAATTGAAAAATTAATAAAAAATGAAATAAAACAACCATGCGTGATCCATAATGAAAACACGGTACACCAGTTATATTGAGAGAAAAAATAGATGCAATGCTATCCTAGTTGTCTGAACTAATTAGTTATTCAAGTAAAAAAGGTTATAAAGATAAAACACAAATTTTATATGCATATCATTTCTTTTTTGAATAACCTAGGTCACAAATTTAACATGTTCAGTCACAAAACTCACAGTAAATATGGTTAAAATTTCGAAAAAAAAGTTGGTAGTAGTAAAACTATGTAGTTTTCAAATATTTGTACATACTCCATGTACTACCATGATGTAACAACTTTTTAATAATGTTTCAATAAAAAATATTTTGACCCACCCTAATATATATATATATATATATATATATACATATATATATATACAGTGCTTTTTTGCTGGTACGTCGGTACAGTGTACCGGCACCTTTTTCAATGTGAGGAAAATTATTACTTTTCTTGTATTTTAACGTTTATTATTAATTTATTTAGTATTAATTTGTTTAAATTGAATTATTTAAAATAGTATATTTGCAGTTGTGATTTAGCTTGCATCGAAGTGAACTGGTAGTCAAAAGTTAAGCTATTCCTACTGAGTACCGGCACCTACTTTTTACAAAAAAAGCACAATATATATATATATATATATATATATATATATATATATATATATATATATATATATATATATATATATATATATATATACATTAGAGTGTACATTAGAGTGTTTCAATTCTTTTTTTCAATTTTAACCACATAGGGCATTAATGAATGAGGATTGATGTCATAGGTAACCATTAAAAATCTCAGTAAAAAATATTGACATTAACAGACTGCTCAAAGGGTCTCCTTCTTTGGCATATCGTGCTTCTCTATATGATGCAATTTTTTGAGTGGATTTTTAAAATTGTCTTTGTTGTGTACTATTATTGAAATTTAAATCGTTAATTCCGCATTACTCATTCTTGCAATGCATACTGCTGTGCGTTCTTTCTTTCATATCAGATTTAAAGTTAAATTGTAATAATTAATATGGCACATGTACCTCAAAAGACTTTCAAAACTATATCTGAAACCGTTGTCTGGTTAATTGGTCAACAGTTAGCATCTTTGAATTAGTCAATGGTTCTAACAGCCTACCAACTATGGGGCTCACTCTGCGTCGTTTATTTTATTACTTGGAAGAGCCGGAAGCTTACTCTCTGAAAGCTGCTCAAACGTGATCGATGAAGCTTGCTATATGGCTTATAGCGCACATCCCAACGACAGTAAAACAAAATGATGTTGCCAAGCTGAATGCATTGTACGAGAGATATGTTGCTTGGCAAGAACAAAGGCCGCCGAAGTGATAGGCAGATGGAGTTGGGTTAAATTTTCCAAGCTGATGAATCAACTATTTGATGTTGCACATGCCAGGTGTAATGAAATCCCGAGTTTGATCAAAATACAAAAAGACATTGCTTTCTTGAAGATCAGAGAGGGGGTAGAGCAGTGGTAATTGGTCATAAAGTTTAGAAATTTAAAGAACAACAGGCAAAGAAGCAGCCGGGAGGCTGAAGAATTCCGGAGAAAAGAAAAGGCATTTGGCAACAAAATGGAGGTCATTTTCTGCCCGTGACCGACGAACGAATGAATCTGACAAGCCTGATGAGACGCTGGGTATCATAACTTCAACCAGGTATCGGTATGATCTTGATGCGGAAATCTCAATGAGCAAGTATCATCTATGCAGCATTGAAAAATATTACACTACCGCATCATCATCATCTCAATCGCAAAAACACATCAATAAACGCCGTATTGGTGATGATCCGTTCTTTGTTGCCAGTCTTGACAGGACTAAACACCTCTTAAAGTGATGCGAATAATTTGCTCCTGCCCTTACTGCTGCTGGTGTCAACATTGACACAGTATCACTGTCAACAAGTACAATATATAGAGCTAGGAAAAAATTTCGCCAATCAGTCACAGTAAACCAGAAACAGATGTTTGTGCCACACCATTAGTTGCTCATTTTGATGAAAATTACTACCAGATGTTGGTGACCAATCAGACGAGTCAGTTGATCGAATGCCACCTGTTGTGTCTGGAGTGGAAGGTTGAATAGCTTCTGGCAATTCCACAACTTCCAAGAGCGTGCTTCCACAACTTCCAAGATCAACTGGTGCATTGATGTAGTGTGGTTCAGCTGTGTTTCAGATACTACATTAGTGGAAAGGTGTCGCAGAATGGCTGGCTGGTCTTTGTTTTTGATGGCACAAATTCTAACACAGGGAGTTCATACTGGCGCCATTACAGTTTATTCAGCGGATGTTTGACAAACGCCTTTGAAGTTGTAGCATGTCGTCATCACATCTAATGAAATAATATCAGCAGCAGTGTTTGACAAGTTATTAAATCATCTGGACCACAAATTTCACTGTTCAAATGTTTTAAGGAAACGTGTCCGATCCTTGATACATCACGATTTGCTGCTATTGATGTCTCTACATCCAGCTCAGAGTTGAGAAACATGAGAAAGCTTGGCTTAAGTGATAGAAAAGCAGACATTATCAACTACCTTCTCACATGTCAGAGAACTCAACCGAGATAGGACTATCTTGAGTTTCTTAACTTGACAATACTCATGCTGGGCGGCAGTAACGATGATGCTGACGTTGGTGAATCATCAGGTCATTTCAGTCCGCCGGGTGCCTATCATCGTTCCCGCTGGAATGCAACCCTGAAAATCTATCTGTTTCGTGAGCAACTCAACCTCACAGCAGAAGAGCTGCAGGATCTCCTGCGTATATCCTTGTTCACCGTTACTATTTATGTGAAAGCCTGGTTGAGTGCCACCATCAGCTGTGATGCATCGTTGAATGATCTGTGCCTACTGCAGAGTTTGGGGTCATATGTTGGGGTTGACAAACTAATAGCAGACATTGCGCTGAAGAAATGAGAGGGAACTGTGGTATTTTTCTGAAGACTTGATCGGCCAGTCTTTCTTTTCTGACAGTGTTTCAGATAGCGAAAAGGAGGCCATGGTTATAGCAGCATTACAGAAGCCGAAGCTTCAACATGATGCGAGGAGTGTTGATCCCAAATCAGTTGTGCCATTTCAGAGGAAGAGTTTATCAGATTTTGTAACTGAAAATTCAAACAACTTGTTCACAGCCTTAAGAATTGATCCTTCTTGTCTTCAAGATAGTCAATCTACTCGGTGCCAATGTCCGGCCTATGCGAGTGCCAGAGAGAAGATCGAAGGGCTATAAGAGTTGTTAATGATTGTGTTGAGCGTGCTGTCAAGCTACAACATACTTCAACAGTGTTCTTACATACGATGAAATGCAACGTCAACTGGTGTTTCAGATAGTTGGATATCACCGCAAACTTGTGACACAATCCGTGAAGAAGAGCTACAAGACTGAGTGTTAAATGATATTTGACTGCTTTATGACTAGATATGACTAGGTATGACTAAATATGATTAGATGTGACATAAAGTTATGTATCTGAACCAAACAATCAACTAAACAAAAAGAACATTCGCAGTTCAAAGACTATTTTTGCCGAAAATGTCGTTTTTGCAAAAAAAACCTTAAAAGTTTGATGCTAATGAGCAGTCACTTAGACTCAATATTTTTTCCTATAATTTGGCTTACGTATTACTTACCCTAAACCTCACATTTCTGGGGGCATGCGAAAGTGAATTAAATTTTTTTTCATATTATCTTTCGAAACACTCTAGTGAACATGTGCCGGCTAGAGTACACTGTATCCTGACCTCTTCATACATTGAAACTAACACAGGGGTGGGCAAACTTTTTCTACGGGTGGCCACATTGAAAACTTGATTGTTATCGGCGTGCCGCATTTATATATATATATATATATATATATATATATATATATATATATATATATATATATATATACAATTTACAACGTATTTAAATATGAATTAATGATAATACTATGTATTTGTCATTTATTTCGCATTCACACTTACAATATGTACATTCATACGGGCCGCATAATATACGTTAAAGGGCGTATGCGGCCCGCGGGCCGTAGTTTTCCCACCCCTGAACTAACATATTCAAGTGTAACTCTATTTCTAATCGACAGTTTGCTTAATGACTCAGTTATCGAAATAAAAGTCTGTTATTAATCTTAAGTTTTTTTTGTTGTTTTTTTTTGCATATATATATATATATATATATATATATATATATATATATATATAACCTTTACTAACACTTTTATTGGAGCATGCCTCGCCAAAAACGCATACGTATATTATTATATCAGTTTATTATTAAATAATAAAATTCTAATGAAAATTAGAAAAAAACAAGCAATTAAGCCTGTTCCATTCGACACAGGACGTGTTAGCGCATTTTCGTGTTATGTATCAGTACGTTTGTTAGCTTTCAGTAAATATTTGTAATTTGGAAATGTTTATAACTTCAATTGTGTAATGCATATATTTGTAAAAAGAATTATAAGATGTTTCTTTATATTTGAAAAAAAAAATATTGTCTCTTAAATCTAACTACAAGTGGTTTGTGGTTACTGAAATAGGACCCATAATTGAAAACATTCTAAATTATAGTCATTTAATCGTCCGAAAACTCCGTCAATTGTTGCATAGCTCTGATACTTTCAATTAAACTCAGAACACAAGCTTACTATTTCATTTGATGAGTTTCTAAATAAATCTTGGTGAAACTACGTGCTGCAGTATTTCGCACCAAATGAACGGGTTATTGAACGTACAGGGGGAGGTAGAATGGGGCCATATAATATATAAGCCCCTTAGAGTTTCTGAAGCCCGGCCCTCAGAGGTCCTATCGCAAAATGAACTTTTGATGTACACATGGCAGGCCAAGACCTACAAAATGATATATACATCATGGGTCTAGGATTTATAAGGTTGCTGAGATATAGCGCTCCTTTATTAATATAGCTTATATAGTAAAAAACGGTACTAAGGCCCCTTTTACGGCCCTGAGAGGTCAGATCGCGAAATGGAAAAAAGTCATTTCTTGGCAGGTCAAGACCTACAAAATGATATATACATCATGGGTCTAGGACTTATGGTTGTTGAGATCTAGGGTGATGACGGACGGACGGACGGACAGACAAAACGGGACAATAGAGCATTTTTTTTCGAAAAATGCTCTAAAAAGAAATAAGATAATTGCTCCTTCTACCAATTAGTAAATTTTATTATAAGTTGTCATATAAATTTATCAACCAGCGATGCAGCCATGTTGATTGCTCTGAAAACATACATAGAACTAAATTTCGATTAAGGTTGAACTTTTTATTTTAAAGAATTCTTAAAAGCCATTGTTTACTGATTCATGATTCTTAAGCTGAAGTAAATGACGTAGCTAATAGGAAAGTATTAATAAACAAATATGTAGACGTATAATCAACTAGTGAGGATCTTGAAAATGCTTCGATTGATTGGACAGACGGAGCAAAGTGGTTTGTGACTTCTTTTATCTCCTGTATGTTGTTGTGTTTAGACACTGGCTGTGAAAAATAGAACCTCTTGTGAACTGTTGTAGCGTAGGTCACTGTTTAATACATTACTGGCTGTCGTACCTCTCATTAACTGTTTGGTGAGAGCAGTTTTACTATTAAACAAGAAAACAATATTCTCAATCATATATCAGAGGTTTAAATCTATAAAGAAGTTATCACTGGATAATTAATACCATTGCATTTTGTTTACTTCATAATTCGACTTGATAACGTAATGCACAACGTTTGTTATCATCAAAATATATAAATTTAATATTTAGAAATATTTAATCATTTTTGAAATTTATTAAGACTTGGTGTTCCTCTTATTCTTAAAAGTTAAAATGTTTAATAAACAATAATTAATATGTTTTTAAAAAGATTAATACCAAATATTTTTGTAAAGTCAACTGGTGTAATAATACGGCAAACGTATGTGAATACATTGCAATACTATTTTAAATAGGTTTACATTTAAATAATATACCTCTTGTTCTATGCATTATTGTAGACTTTGTTGATTGTGTGAAAACATTATTTATCACTTTGATATAAAGCAAAACATTTTCAAAACAATTTGGTGAAGATTTAACTTGAGCCTGCTCAGAACAAAACAAAATGTATAGATATAGGCATATTCATCAGTACCATAAGAACTAATAAAGCTCTTTTTTCATAAATAGTTTAAACCGATAGGATGGGCAACTATGTACAAAATGTTATTTATAAAAACAACTATAACACATCATTACATGGATATTTACAACGAAAAATAATACATAAAGAGATTCACATGGACAACTATTAAACAACGATATTTACATGGGCAATTATTTACACATTGATATTTGGGGAGCCCATGAAGTCGATTTACTTCTACTCGCTTGCTGGGAGTATTTATCAGCTTTCTATATTATAATATTATGAATTAACAGATTATTTGGAAAATGTGAGGAGAGTTAAAAAAAACAACAACAATATAGTTGCAATGGGAAAACGGGTATAGTCCAATGTTTATTTTTTATTATTATTTTATATTTTCGATGTAATCCTAGATACAGCTATTCTTGTTCTATTAAAGACATTCTACTCAAAATTGATAGCCATGTCCAAATGTATAGAAGCAGTGTGGCCGTTGGCATAAATATATGGGGGAAGGGGCACCCCCTGTCATCAGGACGAAGAGTAAGTGTTGCCGGTCTAACAATTAGAGAAAAATTTGTTGATGTTTCTAAAGCACAAACGAACATAGATTTATATATTTGTATACATTATTAGACTAACAACATATACGATTTATATATAACTGATGTTATATATATATTTAAACTTATAGTCATTTATTATAAATGATTATGCTAATTATATTCAATAAACGCAGGACCATTTATAGCCGTAAAATGGTATTTTCTTTTTATCCGCGTATGCTTTATCCATCTCTATTGAAGCTTGGCCGGTTCGTTCTAAAAGGCTGGCATTGGTCAGGCCATCGTATTTGAAGAAATTTCCGAGGCAGCTGTTGATAAATGTTCGACTTCTTAGTGGTGGTCTTCGTAATCCCTCCAGGTCTCAGCTCCATATAATGCATTGGTATTGAATAGGCGAACTTTGGTGTTCAGAGACAACTCTTGGAATTCCAGATGTTCTTGAGCTAGATAAAGGCGGTTCTTCCTTTTCCGATCCTTGTTTTGACATCTGCATCTGTTCCACCCTGCTGATCTATGATGCGACCCAGATAGATAAAGGACTCTACTTCCTCCAGCTTACTTTCGTTTAGGGTGACTGCATTCGTGTTGGTGGAGTTAATTTTCAAGCATAATTATCATAATATAAGTATAAGATTGAACGTTACGTGAAATAAAAAGTTCAAGAAATAAATCGTCGTTTCTTCGATTCCTGTGTGCGAGCAGCTGCTGGTAGTGTCTCTCTTCATCGACCAGCAGTAGTCCGCCAGCATGATTGCGTCCCAACTCCCTGGTACCTTTCCTCCATTTGGCTCACGTCCTGATGGAAACTTTCTCCTGCTCATCGCCCCAAGATTTTCAGGAAACTTCTCCATGTGTGAGAACAGGAAGTGCATCTTTTATACTCATCAAACACACGAGTTTTTGGAAGTCCTCTATCATGCTGCTAATAAGTCTGGCGTGGTTTGCCGCCTTCGTGTTCCCCAGGAAGTTGTTTACCACAAACGATTTCAGGCGGCAAACTCAAGCGTGTTCATGGAGTTTTTGAACTATGTGTCCTTTGTGAGCTACCATATCTGTGGGCCGTCGAGGCTGCCGGCCTTCAGCTTCTCAATGGTCAGTTGAGGAAATGCTCGGCACATGTGGTTGAAGCACCTCCATTCCTTGTTTCATTAACCCAAGCTTCATGTGTAGCGGTGGGATCAATATCTTCTCCCGGTCAATAAGAGGTTTGTTTATGATTTTTCTCGCCCCAGTTACTAACTGCCTCGCGCAGGCCACTCTTTCATAGTGCTTGGTTTTGTCACGACTGTCCCACATACATAAAGCATGTGTACTTCGTTAACCCGGACTGCTATCCAAGTAGAAAGTTCACCATCTTCAAGTCGACGCAGATGATCCGTTGGTGCTCATATTGGATTTTGTCGAGCACATACTTCACAGCTTCATATTTCTCTTAAAGAGTTGTGGAGTGCGCAAGAGGGATTGAGACGAACTGGTTCCCTGTTAGAGGAGCACACACTTCAAAGAGTGCATGCAGCTTCAATGAAGAGTCGCCAATCTCTCGGATCGTATTGAGGACCGCCGAGTTTATCAAGAAGACCGGCGACATCTCGGCAGTTCACAATGTTCTCCTCCATGAAGCAGCCCATGCAGTCCTCATGCCTTCTTACGGAAAAAGATACGCCTGTTCATTGCCAAGTAGATTTTTCTTAGGAAGAAGTCTTCGACAAGCTGGAGATCCCAAAACCATGTCATTAAGCCCACATTGTGAGAACGGCTGCGGACCATCTTGTGATTCATACTCATTTTCTGTATCTCCTCCTCGTCTGAAGTGGTGGCCTCAACGTCGCTGTTAGGAAGATCTCTGAACGCTGGTACAGATGAATTTCTTCGCAGTGAGCAACTGACTACGGGCAGATGATAGGTTGGGGTACTGGAGACTGCTGATTTTCCTGGTTGATGCCAGTAGTATTTATGACGCAGAAGGGAAAACCGATGCATGGTCAAATGGCTCCTCCAAAACCATAGGAATCCCAAACTTCAGTGAATTTTTCGCGCCCTTCGTCCAACGCCGGATGTATTCCACGCACGTGTTGCACACCGTGTGGGGTGCCCAGTACTTATCTTGGTCACCCAGCTTGACTATAAAGTAAGCCTGGTAGGCGTGCTTCACAAATCTTGTGATGTTCTTCCTGTCCGCTGACAGCGCGTATTCTCCGCAGATGTAGCAGAAAAGTCATGATTATTATTCCTGCATAACCGTCGCGCTGAAGCCATATAAATAAATTGAAATTACCAGCATTATGCAACGATTGTAAGCCAGTGAAATTTATAATCAATTTGGATTGGCTTATTAAACCCATTTAATGCATTAAATAATCAAGTGATAATCCAGATTGATGATTTATAAATGAAATATAATTATCTCTGCTTTATAATTGTGGTTATTTTGCTGCTAATTTCTATGCAGCTAATTCAGAGAAATGATTGAACTCAAAACCCCTGGATATTAGAATACGTATAGCTCAGGGACGAGGCGTGACTTTTGCAAGGGTGTTACTGGTCATTATTGATATAAAACTTTCTTTACGTACAATACTTCTACCAATAACCTAATAATTACACGTTAAATTACCTCTACTATGACGACTATTTATAGTTTAGCTCTATTCGTCAGATTCTTTTGTATGAATAACTCTATCACTTTGTCATTGAAAGTATTTTCCCCACTATTTCGAGAAAAATGAATATTTCATTGACATCAATGACATCCAGTTACTCTGTTCTGATATTAGCTATTTTGCTATTACGTATATCTCTTAGATCAGTAAACGACCTTTCGACTGAAGAATTTTCGCAAGAATTGCTAAAATTTTAATTACAAAGTTTGGCAACTTATGTTTTAAATCGGTCATTCTGGATTTATAATTTGTATTAGATATATGGTTGGGGTGCTTTTTTTACTATTCGATTAAAAAGCTTCGATTTAAAGGTAGCAACATATTTGATGTGTTGGCAATATAGGTAGATCTCAATTGTCAAAAGTTTACTACTTTGATCTAATAAGACGCTGAGAACTTTCAGCTGTACTGTCGTTCTCTGAAGTAATTGGGCTAGTAAACAAGCCAAATCTATTACGCGCTGGAAAGTGCAACAGCAAATATCTCTATATATATATTTCATACAACATCAAGAAAAGACGCAAGACGTAGGACTATTTATAGATTGTGGAATTCCCGATCACAGACAACACCAGCGGAAAATGAGGGGGGGGAGGTGTTAAAGTGGGTCAAAGTGGATCACAGCAGGTCGTAATCATGTTTTTATGTGCTCTAAGTACGAAACTATTTCATTTATCCCCGTCGCGGTAAATTCTGCATCCAGAAATGAGGTCGCTGTACTTAAAATAACGTTATAATGTCAACAAAAAAACCACATTTAATAATACAATTATGTGTGTTCTGAATAGTGTAGGTACTGTAGGATGAAGGTTAGACGAAAATAATCTTATTCTGTTTTATGCAAGTCTAAAAAATACAAAAGCAGAGACTGTCATGACTTGAATAAAAAGATTTTTATATCAAATAACACTATAGTGTAATGGGGTAAGCGAAGGGGGTGAATTGAAGCAGACACAAAGCGAACCAAAATAATTAAAACACCCACCACCCGGAAATATGTTTGTTAGAAGCTGGATGAAAAAGATTACAATTATAAAAATCCTTAATCTTACAAAAAAGGCATTAATATATAAAACCAATAAAGAGAATTCAGTCTGGCACATTGAGAATCAAGTCACACAGAGAATTAATTCAAAAATCTGTAAACAACCAAATAAAAAAAGAGTTGCTGGAAGGTACCAGATAGTGACCATAAAGTCTGCACATGATAGGTCAAAGTTCAACTTTGCATACCATGTATGTCAGCCTGTTATTTTGTTTGATTGCTTATTTAAAAAAAAAATAATTACAGTAATTATATTGATTGATAAGGCGGCGTATGTTACGACGCGGGACGGCTAGTGAAAATAAAAATTCACCACGTAAAAGCTACATAAGTTAATTTAACAAAATTACTATAGTGACTTTTCTTAATTTTTTTTTTCAAAAATTAAATGAAAAAGCGGAAAAAACAGAGGATGGGTATTAAACGTGAAGATTTACAATACACAGAAAAAAATATTTGGTAATCTCACAACATCTAGAATATTTTAATGTGAAACGTAGCAATTATATTCAAAAGAAAATTATAAATCCAGTAATTGATTTAAAACATAAATTGCCAAACTTTGTAATTAACTTAGCGATTCTTGTGAAAGTTCTTCAGTCGACATGGCGTTTTCTGACCTAAGATATATACCAATATCAGAATAAATGGATGCCACTGATGTCAATGAAAAATTCACTTTTCTTAAAGATAAAGGGGGAAAATACTTCTAATGACAAAGTGATTGAGTTATAAAAGAATCGACGAGTGGAGCTAAACTATAAGTGGTCATCATAGTAGAGGTAATTTAACATGTAATTTTTAGGTTATCGGTAGAAGTATTGTATGTAAAAGAAAGATTTTATATCAATAATGACCTGACAAAGCAAATTATTAGATTATTTAAGGATAGTTAACATATAAAGAGTTTATAAAAGAAGGGACACTTATTTCATCATTAATAAATGATTAGTTACTTGATTGAATTTTTTTTGTCTAACATAAAGACATTGTAACAGTATACACTTATATTTGGTAATATTGAGTCACATAATAAAATTTATGTTGAATTAAAAAAAAAAAAAGATATTGAATCACAAGTTTGAATTTGTTTTTTTGTGTGTTTGACACATCAAGACATTGCTATAAAATGCATTCATAATTTGTTACTGATAATTAGATTTATTACATCGATGATTCAAAATTGTTTGATCTAAGAAATGTACTTGTATGGTAATGATTAATACTGAAAAAATTTGAGATATTGTATTAAAGAGAATTGTTTTAATAGTTCAAAAATATATCAATGTTTAATTAATGAATATTCATATAATGTAATAGATCATTATACACATGAAGTGAAGTAAAAATAAGTGATATTGGATGATTATATTGAGTATTGTGATGTAATATTACATACACACATTTGTAATTATATTATAACTAGCTGTACCCCTGCAAAGCCTATTGATAAGATGGATTGTATATGTAATGAATATTGACTTTTTGATGGCCATAGTTGTACATTAGGGTATGACTAAAATATAAGCCTATATCCACATATCATATTTGGTGGAGATTTGTATCACAAATAAAGAAAATATGGGTAATTTTTGTTTTGCATACAAAGAGTTCACCCTCCAATCGACACAAACATTTTAGAACATACACATTTTCAAAAATTTTGATAAAGGTTTAACCATTACAAATAAAAATTACATAAGAATAGTATTGATAATTGTTACAATGTACATTTCTATTGTGCATTAGTTAAAAGAAATTTAATGTTCAATTTTTCAATGGAATTGCAAAGTTGAAAGTAAATCATGCATCACTTTAATTGCACGCTCTGCACAGATATTAGAACGCTGCATTGGTATAGAAGTTTAATCTGTGGGACCCAATGCTTTTGTTGCCTTCAAAGTCTTTGTATGCTGCTTACAAGCGTATGATAAATTATCAAAGCTAGTAGTATTGAAGCACTGGGCAGAGAACCAGATGTCAGCCCACGTACCACTGATGAAATCAAGGTTTTAGCTGTTTGAAGATACTCTTCAGAACGAATGATGACAAACAATAAGTTGCCCTTGAATTCCATCTCATAACTGATTTTTGAAAGTGATTGAAAATTGACTTTTGGGAAGATTCCTCTAGTTTTGAAAATCCTGTAGCATTATGCTAAAGCCATGTCATATCGCAAGCACTCTTGTTCTGATTTCTTTAGTGGTGCCCAGAATTATCAAATGATGTGTTTTAAGTTGTTCATAATTTTCACATGAAACAAATGAGTAGCTGATGTTTGGTGAAGTTGTTGATGTATCAAAATGATAATTCATAACTGTGTTTCAATACTGTATCTAGTATGTGGGGTTACCATCCAATGTATACAGCTTTTTTCTAATCCAACATCTTGAAAGTGTTTGTGTAACAGTGTGACTGCACCATTCTTCTTCAAGAAGCTGCTGCAGTTGAGTCAAAAGACAATCATTTTTATTCATTGAGTATAGTTTTAATTCGGGAAAAGTGGAGAATTCCGAGAAAAAGCAGTTTGGCAGGCCATGGCCCTAAATGGGCTGTAGAGTCAAAAAAGAAAGAAAGAAGAAGTTTTTTTTTTCACTGTCTCCCCTTTTGCATTTGTCTGCTGAAGAACAGCGAGTCTGACCTCGTTTGATTTCACTTTATAACGACAACCTCTTATGCTTTATTTTGTAAGGTCAATCCATCAAAGTGTAAGCACCAGTGTACTTTTTTAAAGTTTTCCTTGAAATTACTTTGTAGTTTTTCTCCTTCTTTTTATTAGACCTGTGTAGAAGCTGCTTTGAGTTGGAGTAGATTGCAAACTCCAGTTCCCGACTTTTTGAACCTTCCTTGTACTCAATTTAGCTGCAGCCACTAAACGCACTGAAAAAGAGGTTTTTTTGTCTTTTAGACTTAAATGGTTTCTCATTATCTTTACTAATACTGGAACACTGTTCTTCCTCACAAAATCTTCTTTATTCACATATTCTTCTGTATCCAAATTTGGTAAGATACTTGATTCAAGACTTTCTTCAATAAAGCTTTCTGTGACTGGCACTTTCCTTTAAGTAATTTTTTCCTAGGGTGAATCTTTTGTGAATGTTCTGAGGTACAGTAGCCTACATTTCCATTTGTTGAAATCTGAAGTACATAGAACTCTCTGTCTTCTGGGCACAACCACTTTCTTTCTCATCTCTTACATTAAACATCGCTGCGAAATCATAGTTTCCAGGACTTCGACTATGTCTTTCAAACTTCTTAACAACATTGTATGATCATGTCTTTTCTGCTTTTTACATCAGAAGCAATTGTTTTATATCATCTGATCACGATATGTAGTTCCATTGGATTTTTTCGCATTTGAACAAGACTGTCAACAGTCTTTGGTGATTTAATGCCTTTTCGGAAATGCATTAGATTTGAAGACCAAATTCTCTTGCTCGTCTCGGAAGCTGGAGCATTTTTGACAGAACTGCTCTGAGACAATCCAGAAATGACACAAAAACTAATTATGCATATAATAGTTGCCAACCAAGAACAAAATTAAAGTTAAAATACTAAATGTGGGTATGACATACGATTTACTGGGCGTGTGGAGGGTAACCTTTTTAACAGTTGAGGGTTGTTATTGATTTTTTTGCACAGATATGATAAATATCCACTTGTGGCAATATGGGGAATAAAAAATAATGAAAAAAACTCTTTAGTCATATACCTATTGTGACAGATATGTACTTAAAATATGTTGATTTTTAACATAGTATAAGTAGATTAAATTGTTTTTTTCTTCAATATTTTCACATAATTCAAATTACTTAATGTTAATATATGAACTTTTTAACTAGAAAATGTTGGCACATTTTTTCGAAGGGCAGGTAGGCTTAAAAGGCTGTATTATCTATATTTTCCGGATTCTAAATTTGTATGAAATCTGTACCGTTGATCCGAATTTTTATTTCGTCAATAGTCAGTTATAACTCCATCTTTATGCTTGTCGGTTGTATAATGTTTGTGAATTATGTTATATTTATCAATCGGTCACCATCATCTTTCATATTATATATTCTCATTGACATGAATAGTGCATTGTAAAGAGGTAATTTATATAATAATTTCTTCATAGAAATTTTGTTGTTATTGCGTAAAATTAAAGTATAAATTAACAATTCTGACTAATGAAAAGTGAGAAATATAGAGGGAAGGTCACGACTATGATATACCATTAACCAGACCCCCAACCGGCGCCGCACGCCGGCTACGCCGCCGAATTTTCATCCGCCGTAAATCCGCTGAAAAGTATGCGGAGCACTGCATTAGCCGCCGTATTTTGTCCGCCGTTAGATTAACTATCGCCGGAAGCTTGACAAAAACTATTCAGAATTATCTTCTCCAAACCCAATATAATGGCGACAAATAAGTCTTCTTGTCATCATCCTTCTTTTTCTTACAGTCTTAATTTATTAAATAATAATTAAAATACAAATAAATAAAATAAAGTTTTAGCTAATCTTTGTCGTAATATACGATTTATAGCTCATTTATGGCTCAACGATCTTCTAAAAAAGGTAAGCCTAAAAAAGCTAAATAAATTGTTTCAACTAACACTAAATAGATTCCAGTTTTTAGTCAATAACTGATGAATTTTATGTTAAATAACATTTCTAATGTTAAAAATATATTTGATGATTTTAGTTGAACTCAAATGTCAGCAAATGTCTTCTAAACCGGGAAGAGAGGCAGTACATTAAAAAAATCTGCAAGTAAACCTAAACCGCCTAGCCAACATGGAAATTCCAATGCGCAATGCTGGAGATACTTTGGTGGCCTGTTTTCTGCTGATGGAAGAAATGATGATGAAGATCGATTTTATTGTTGTCAACTGTGTCTCACTGCTCAGCAATTAATGGGTGAGAAGGGTCACATTTCAAAATTAACAAATTTTGCCAGAACAACATCAAGTGGCAATATGAATTTTCACTTAAGTGTCAAGCACAAAGTGTCCGTACAAAGTGAAGAAAGTCAAATAAAATTTTGGGATATTTCCGTAAGTATGAAGAAGGTAGCAGTCAATGTCAAGCGAAATCAAGTCATGAGATAACATGAGATATTATTATCTGGTTCTGCAGAGACTTGCTTGCCTTTGAAAATGTGGCTAAAGATGGTTTTGTTGATTTCTTCAAAATTAATTGCCCATCTCTCAACATATCAGCACCAATAACACTTGCTGGAAAAGCCCTGGACGATGTTTACCAAGCCGTCAGGTCAGCAGTCAAAACTAAAGTGGCTGAAGTAAATTCACTTTGTCTGATGTTTGATGGATGGACCGATCGCTACCGGGCTATCAACTATCTTAGCACCAGGGCCTCCTATTTAGACCATAAAGTTGTCACAATATGCCGTCACGCATGACTTACTCTTTCTGCACATAACCTTGCTGATCATGTATGTTCTGTCTTGAAAGCTTTTCTGTTGATCACAAAATGCTGTTCATATTTAGCTGCCATGATGGTCCTGCAAATATGATAAAGACTTCAAAGCTTTTGAAGGTTGACTCTAATCAGCACTGTACAGCACACGCATTGCACCTTCTGCTTACTACCGACAACATCAATAAAAATGAAGACGTTCTGCAGATATTGCAAAAGTGCCGCAACATTGTTACTGCACTTCATTAGAAGACCGCAATCAGAGAAGACGATGCAGCATTCACAGAGGATAAAGAAGTGATAAAGACCCTAGAAGAAGGCATGTCGACAGTGTGTGAATTGGTTCTTGTAGACGATCAGTTCAGTGCATCAATAGTGGATGCCTATGAGAGCAGTACTAACGCCATCGTTGACAGTCATAGACACAATCATAAGTCAGTGAAGACATCATGTCCAAGCGTTGGAATTCACCACTGCTGTTGATTCAGTCTATACTTGACTTGAAAAGAGAGGTTCAAAATACTCTCAAGCGTATTGTCGAGTTGATATTTATCTTCATGAAGATAAAATTGAATTTTTAAGTGAACTCGTTACCTTTCTGAAACCATTTCAAGACCTAACTGATCTCTTCAACTTTACAATGTCAACTTTATCAACTATTCCACTAGTGATAAGGCACATAAGAAAGATCTGCACTGCATCAAATGCTGATGATGACAAAATACGAACTATCAAGTTGTCAGTTCTCAACCAGCTTGACCATCGATTTCTATAAATGATCACATTAAGCTGCATCAGCTGCTTGATCCAAATTTCAAATCATTGATTCCACAGTCAGAAGCAACCATAATTCTGGAGAATGCAATACAGTCAGCAATGGCCCGTGGATTCATCATGCTATGTCTAAAGCTGATGTATCGCATTCGCAGCTAGTCAGTGAAACATTTTTCTGAAGAAACCCGATGTAAGTGATTGCTAATGGAGCTGATGAATGAGTAACTACAGTCACCAGACTATTGTACTAATAAGGTATTCTTCGTTAATTATGGCATTGAAACAGTTTTCGTTTTATTTTGCTCTCAATAGACCAGTCAGTTTGTAGTGAAATATTTTTAAATACATATACTGTGTACTATAATGAAATGTTTTATAAACTAGCAGCTAGTACTGTTGTGTTTTGATTTTTGAACATTTATTTGTGATGGCAGTGGAAATTGCAAACTATTTTACGGCGCCTGTTGTTCAGTTTCGATGAAACCTTGCTTTCGGCGTAGCAGTGCTGCATCATTCTCGTATCCACAACTTACTCAACTGGCTCGTCTTCACCTATCATCATCAGCATCATCTGTACTTGTGGAGTGCATGTTTTTGGTTACTAGTTTGATAATGAACAGCAAACGATCAAGTCTAACATCTGATAAATTATATCGCGCGTTTGTTTTATTCATGACAGTTATAAATTGATATTTTAAGTGCTTAAGTAGGTATTGAGTGGCAGAACTGAATAGAGGGAATGCATTAATGCACTGTATTAGCAGGACAGCAATATAAAATCACACATTTGGTTGCTAAATAATGCTAAATTTTTCCCCAAGAGCAAAAAGGTTGCTTTTTTGCCGAAGTTTTATCAACTATTATTGTCAGCCGAATTTTAGCCAATTATTTCGTAATCTGAAGAAAATCAGCTTTCGCAATTGAATTTATTGACTCAATTTACGGTAATTCGGCTAATCCGCTAGCCGAAAAATTATGTCATCTAGCCGAAACTTAAAAAATCATTTGCAGGTTCACAACAAATGACCCCCCCCCCCCAAATAACCCCGAAAATGGTGGTAGCCCAGAAAACTCCCCACACTGTATAAAAGATATGTTATTTGTTACTGTATAAATATATGAATTCAGTAAAGAAACTCAACATTTTTATGTCGAACAGACACCTGTTTCCATTCCAAGATTGGGAGGTTTTTTTTTTCTTACATAGGATTTAATCTCCACAGTTCAAATAACAACGTAGTGAAACTTTTAATAAAACCAAATAAAATACTGAAACCAAGTAACAATATAAATAAAAATTATATCTATAGAAAGTTAATTATTTTTAATATCATATCTCTGGAATGAAAGCTTCGCGATACTAAAAACGCCTCGGTGATACTTTTGATTCAGTAGCATAGACCTGGTCAATAGACTCCTTTATTAAGTCTATATGCATGCTATTCGTTACAAAAAAATGAACGTGATATTATATAGAAACAAAAACATATTCAGATTCAACTTAAAAAAATAATTTAGTAAAATGTATTTAAAAACGTACTTCGATCTCCTCTAATATAGAATAATCCTTTTTATTTTACACTTTATGTTATTTTCAAGAAAACAATGAGCAAAGTCCATTTCACTACATGCCGTATTTCGCTACTATGTTTCAAATAGAACTAATGCATTTATCTTTGCTACAAACTACTAAATTACATTTTCTAAAAAAGAAAGAAAACAGAACTCAAAATTCTAATTTCTATGAGTTTCAAATCAAAAATCATTTTTCCAATAGTTTTCAGACTATGCTCGTTCTTCCAGTCATTTATAATAACAAATATATGGCATAAAGATATTTACAATTGACATACTATGACCTGGACGACCATGTAGAATGCCTGGTGACTGTTGAATACATCCAAACCAGTTGTATTAACTATTCCAGTCTCTGGATGTATGCTGAATATTTTATTATAGTTTCTGGATTACCTAGTTCAGAAAATGGTCTTTTTAGAAAAGTTTACTAAAAATTAAAAGCTGTTTATTGTATATGTTTTACTTATAAAGACTTATTATTCAATTGAATATAACGATCTAATGCTTATCTTCAGACCTTATATATCAATTTTGGTAGGACATTTTTTTAAATTTCCAATATAGACACTTGTGAAGTGTCTATGGCGGTGTTAGACTAGATGGATTAGAACACGAAGTCCACAACCTGCTAGTCGCGTTACTTCCAAAGCGCCGCTGAGTCATCCATTAAAAACAAAATGACGTGTATACACAGGACGCGCCGTACTATGGTGCACTGATTGCTAATCACCCAGGGGAAACCTTTGATGGACAGCTACAAATCTTACATTGAAGAAAATATTTCAAACTAAATAAAGGTTATCAATAATAAATGTATGCAATTGTGTAAGCAGTTATACTTTTCTTATGCCATTTGTATACATTACATCGCAATATTAAACAACACAATTGTCTACTGAATGAAGTCTAAACTAAATATTTTAAGTAGGAGAAGGATGTGTATGGAAAGACTAAGTCTTATAGAGTACTAACTAGAACTTTTTCATGTTGAACATGTGTTACTAAAAACTACGAAACCCTATTTGATGTGATAAAACTCTCGGATATTGCATGGAGTGTCATTACTTATTACTAGGCTGTACCCCTGCAAAGCCTTTTGCATGAAGATAGACTATTGTAAAGTTAGTGTCCAACATAGGGATTTGGGAGCCCCTGGGCTTGTCCTCTTTAAAGGCCTATGCATTTTGACGTTCGATACCATGACATGAGATTATGTACTTAATATTTAATTTAAAAAATAATTTTGAGGGTCTCCTCAAGCTGGGGCCCGGCGGGACTTCCGATTTTGACTCTCACCCCACCCTAGATACGCCTCTGTGGCTCTTGCACTATCGGCTTTGGTGGGGATGAAAGAAGAGCAACATAAAACCTTCCCATTAGTGGTTTATAGGATCTTAAGAGATTTCATCTCATCCTACAGGGATTTCACACACTGCTCATGTTAAGAACTAGTGATCGGTTATAAGATTTTTTTTTGGGCTAACAAATTTAGAATTGTTCATTTTGGTGTCACCTCTAAAATAGTGTCATCCGGTGCGGCCCGCACCCTAGTGACGCCATTGGGGAAGTTCAGGGACGATTATTTTCTTCAGGGGGAGGGGTGAGCGACATCAATTTGTTTGCACCCGGTAGGCACATAGGCCAGTCATGTCACGTTATATAAGAGCTTGGTATCTTGCTTATGTATTTTGAGAAATGTTGTTCAGAGAGATTAATATTATTTATTTCTTACCGACTAAAAAAAATAACTCGTTTGTCGCCCTTTAAAATCTTCAGCATATATATTACTGGGTTTTTTAAGTCGGTGATCTCTCCCTGTAAATAGAAATAATTTGAAAATGACCTGGCGATTTACTTACCACTTAATTATTAAGTATATTAATTTAAAAATACTGTTATGTATATATATATATATATATATATATATATATATATATATATATATATATATTCCTATTCCCGACTTTGCTGGACAAAAAGTTCCCCGACTGACCATTTTTCAGACTAGTTAAAAAAGGTGGACACATACGCGTCCCCCGAATGACATTGCTTATTTCTCAACAAATTAAACATTAGAATAAAAAAATAAGTCATGCAAATTATAAAGTATATCCTTCTAATTGTTATTTTAAAAAAAATCAATCGATTTTATCATCAGAAAATGATTTTATGAGTGTTTTAAAAAATACTATATATCTGAAAGGTCCGAAAAATGGTTAGTTGAGGGACATTTGTTCAAAACCTAATCTCTTTTAATTCCTGCCATAGATTTTTTTAAAATTCTTCATACAATTTAAATTGTATTATGTATTAAAATACTACACTTCATTTTTACATTTTTACCCCATTTTTATAGTTTTATTCAAGATATACGTTTTCAGCTAGGATTACAACCCGTTTTTCTGCCGAATTCATTTTTATCCTTTTTTTTTCTATTTATTAAAAAACAAAAAATTATTTCGGCTTTATCATGTAAGTAGCTTTTCTACATCTGTTGATATAATTTTAGGTGGAAAACTTTAAGGGATAATTTTTTTAAATGATTTAACTGATTTTTAGGCATGTATCGCAGTTTACGGGATATATAGCTAGTGTCCCTCAAGTAACGAAAGGTAAAAAAATGTATATGTGCATTTTCAAATACCTGTTAGTAAACGTAAAACATTTATATTTTAAACATTTTCTATGAATATAATTTTCATTATAAAGAAAACAAACAGATTTTTTAAAAATTATACGTAAGTATTTAAATAAAATAATAATAAAACACCATACATGTGCCGTGGCATCTTATTATATATTTTTCAAATGAGTTTCTACAACAAACTTAAGTAAATACGCATGCATCTCTTATTCTTTGTAGTTTGGATATATTATTTTTTGTTATATCACAATCTTAATTGAGTAATTGGTCATTTTTTTGTGATAGAATTAGTTCAACTTTACTTTCCTATACATTCCAACTTAAAACCACCAAAAGTTGACCTTAATTTCACTGGGTTCATGTTTGCGTGACTGATAGATCTTTTTTGCCTACACCTGCCACGCGTAGCCTACGTCGTTCATTGGTCACATATGGCATGGGCGTGGAAAAAGTAAGTTTCTTATTAACGGCTATCTAAACGATGATTTGCTGTTAATACGATTGGTCGAGATAAATTATTGGTGAGTGTTATTCAATTCTTATAGGAAAATTCAGTGAATTTTATAATAGGAACCATTTTCATATCTTTAAAAGCTAACATTTAAGCTTATTCCAGTTAAAGATGAATTATTTTTGACCGAGTATTTTGTATTTTGTTGGCTTTTTGTCAGTTAAATGTAGCAGTACAATGTTTGATAGAAAAGCCGAACACTTAAGACAGTAACTAAACTACAATGTTGCATTAATGTATTCTTTTGTAACTTCCTAGAATCATTTTAGGTAATATATAAATATAACAAAGACATTCCATAATTGCAGTTATGAAATAAAAAAAGTTCATAGTATAGTGCAAACGTTAACTTCCTTCTGCATCACAATAATTAAATTCTCTTCTGAATATGGTAGTATATATATATATATATATATATATATATATATATATATATATATATATATATATATATATAATAAGAAGGATGTGTTGGGTAGATAAAAAGCAGAGGTGTAAAGAGTGGGAGAGGTGAAGAAGGAGGACATTTCCAGATGTTAAAAGTCGGTGCTAAATTTCACACCAAATCTTTCAAGCTGAAGGTCAGCCGGCTTGAATTTTATCTCCACAGCCTTATAGTTAAGGTTAATTTTATTTCAACTAGATAAATAGTACTACTTACGCATTGAATTTTATTGATAATAAATATAAAGAATGCTTTTCATAATTAAAAAAATCTTTATTAAACACACATAACGACACAGCCATAAAAAAAGTACATATACACACATGCAAATGAAAGAATAGAAAGCTAATTGACCAAAGTTGTACAATGTTTGTGTGGACTAGTTCTAATAGTAACATAATTAATTAGTGTATTCTATCTGACGTGACTCAAGATATTTTATTTATAAGCTATGTGATTGACAGTTACAATAGTGCAATTATAGTCCCAGCTTCACTTTGACCAAGTGCATACATCATTAATTCGCAACGTGTTTATCAAAGAAAAGATATAAGGGTTCAAAGCATTAATTTCTTCAACAGCTTAAAGAGGGTAAGGGGGTATGAAAAAGTTTGATAATTGTTGACATGGAGAATCGGAGGGGGGGGGGGGAATAAGGATAATTTTTTGACGTCAATAAATTTCATTTTTTGGGAAATGACATCAATGATTGGTAGATAAAAAAACAATGATTTAGATTACCAGTAGCTATTATATTTTTGAAATTTCATAACAGGTGTATCAGTCTGCCATTTTTGTCAGAAATTTCACGTCGAAATGGCAATCATCTGGTATCCGGACAAAATCCTAACAAAAAAAAAACGAGTGTAAGACTAAAGCCCAAGCCGACATAAACACCAGCGGACAAACCCCAAAATATTAAGATCTGATTTAATTCGATATTATTGATACTTCTATATAAATAATCTTGACCATGGGCTACGGGCAATATTTGTCAACAACACAGTACATCAATAGACATGTTCGTGTTTTTTTTACCTAAATAAAGGATTGGATTTCGACCACAGAGGTTCGTATGCTGTTTGTTTTACCTTACGTATTTTGAAGTGAATTTTTTTTTTTCAGTGTCCCAGTAAGCTGCATTAGCCCTTCCAGCCGCAGTAGTCAAAAGATAATCAATTGTTAGCTTTACATCAGCAGGCAGCTTATCTTACCAGGTAAAACAAACAAAAATTAAAGGTTTTAGCCCAAGGTCAAGACTGACCGTATTCTTATTCTACCTTTTAATTCTCATGTCAAACATACATTTTGTAACAAACGGTAAAACAACAGCTTAACAACCACAGTGACAAAAGCCAATCCCTTTTATTTACGTAAAACAGCATAGAAACATGCCTATTGATAGACTGTGTTAACAGACATGATTCTATCGACAAACATTTCCCTTAGCCCATGGTCAACTTTGCATTTATAGAAGTATTAATAATATTGATTCAAAATCGATTTTCATATTTTGAGGGTTCGTCCGTTGTGGGTTTCGTCAGCTGGGGTTATGTTTCGTAGTGTAATTGTCCAAAAATCAAAAAAATAGTATATGTTAAATATGTGAAACAATCGTTTATTGTGGACTTACAACAGATGATAAAAGCATACTAAAGAATCTCAAGGCAGTGAAGTAAGCAAGCAGACTACTTTCGCTCCCAACGCTGGTGAAGTATTTAGCGTCCAAACGCCATTAAAAACATGACAATCGCCCTCAATCTTTCTTTTTTTTTGGCAGCCCCTGCGGTTGGAATCAACGTCTATTCGCTTTTAGATTACATTTTTTACAAAATCTTTCAAAATGTAAATTGTAAACAAAAAGCCTATTACATTTGAGCGGGAAAAGCAGTTTCGAATAAGGGTGTTAACAATTAATGATTTAATGTCTAGTAATCACTTTTCACATTCTGAATCCATAAAATCGATTTAATATCCCTAGATTCGAATCAAATAGTCGGGATAAAAACTTCAAAAATAAAGCGAAAACTGTAAAAAAAAAGAAAATTAACTTCGACATAGGATCGCAATATGTACAAGCATACGGGCCGTATAATATACTCTGATTTGGCCGCATGTGGCCCACGGGCCGTAGTTTGCCCACCCCTGTGTTAACTGACTTTTTTATGATAGACTCACTATTAAGAAATAACCATCTTTACCAAAGTATTTTCATCTGAAAGAAAATTCCAATGTCGTAATGGTTAGTGGCAATTAAATGCGAGACGTACTTAATAGATAGTAAAGACTTAAATCCTCGTTTGCGGCTTTTCGACCCCCCCCACGACCCTTCTTTCCCCAAATAGCCAGAGGCAATAAATGCTAATGACCCACACGGGTAGCTTGGTACGTTCGCCATTTACTACCCCTCCCCCACGGCTACACACACTCACTTGCTACCTTGACCATCGTGTTTAATTACACCCTACAAAGACTTGGCTTTTGACACATCAGTGTACATTCCTTCCCCCCCACCCACTGAACTCTGCGCTAGCTTCTATTTTTCTATCTGGCTCATTATCTATCTCCTACCCACCCCTACACTGGGCACCGTTTTTTAACATCAAATCAGTGACCAATGACTGGCTTTTTGTTAGATAAAAAAAGGATTATCTAAACAAAGATTTTTTAGTATCAACTCATAAATAATATAAAAAAAGATCGAGTAATAACAGGGATTTAAAGAAAAATGTTACAACTACTTAAATCTTTCTGACCAATAGTTTCACGAGAACTTTTACATTTCTGTTTAAAAAAAGCGTCTAAAAACAACTGTTAATTTCTGTGTACTAAACTTTATAACTGTATGTCGGATTCGCATCCCTCCCACTACCAAAAATCAACTTTTATGTTTCAATAAAACAAACATTCCTCTAATTTTACGTAAACCATCGGTTGCGGGGTACTCACAGACACACTGGCACACAACAACTACTTAGTAGTATTAATATTTGTGCAATGTTTGTAGCAATAAACTGTTGCTTTTTTTTTTGTTGCCCTTGAAAATATAAATAAATCGTGGCCAAGTGGCTGACCAGGTTATAGTATAGACGGGGGCAAACTGTGCGACATTACTAGGCTTGTGCCCGTAGCGTGCGGGGGAAGGGTCCGGCCCCCGCATTTTGTCTGGCCCCCTTTTCGCTTATTTGTTCTACATAGTAAAATGTATTACCTGCCCCCTGCTAATGCCTGGCCCCTGCCAGAATGCCTGGCCCTGCTGTAGAATTTTACGCTACGAGGCTGCTAGGCTTAGACCACATGTTAGGTTTACTGTATCCTAGAATTGCTAGAATCCTCTCCCATCCTATTCAAGTGATTTACGATCAAGGCGAACAGCCGAAACATAAATCGCTTAGGAAGTTTAGGTGACATGAGTTGATTGTGGATCATATTTTCATGATCGGTTAACTTTTTCAAAATTTGTATCACATATGTAGATCAAATTGAGTGACTGAATCAATAAGTGTTATAAGTCAATATGCTATGAGCATTTGAATATTCCAAAATCCACAATAGTGATACAATCTATAAGTTTTATAATTTAAAATTTAACTTGGTATTAGCTTTAACAGACAGTACATTATTCGAATGAATACATTTTGTTTTCGATATGTTTTATTGGTCATCTGATATGTTTTTAATATCTATTGGTGTACTTTTAACTTAGTAATTAAAAGTAGTATGAAAAAACACCATGATATTCGATTATTAATTTAACTCGCTAGAATCATACTGTGTAAGAAGTGAATTTGTTATAAGCTATTAAACAGAACTCACTCGATTATAATAGAATAAATATGTGTCATTAGCTGATCAGTGTCTAGGCTATTTAAGTTGCTCAGGTGGCAATATTGCTATCGCCTTCATGAAAAAAGAAACAAAATATTTATTTGCACTTACTTTTAGTATTAATATTGTTCTATATATAAAGAGAAATATATTTCTACTGATGCAATTGTAAATCGTTTCGACGTGTTATAGAAGATGGACATTTATTTCCTTTAATTGGTGAAATGGTTACTAATTATAAATGTTGTTTGCTGTGACAATTTGGCATTATCGTTTGAGGAAATCTTTATCACAACAACTTTAATGAAAAAACAATCCAGCATCTACAAAAGTATGTTTATTTTTTAATAAATCTATTGTGTATACCTTACGTAGAGTATAGAGAAGAAAGATGGTAGTAATGCATTGTGAGTGACGTACTGTCGGGTTCGTCACTGGTCGGCACGCTCTTTGAGGTTTAGCTCAGTGTTCATCCACGTCCGCCAAGCCCCCCCCCCCCACCTCTTAATAAAGTGGTTACCCTGACCACTACTGGAGCTTCTGACATTTCGATAATACATTCCTGTCTTCCCAGCTCATCGCCCCCCCCCACACACACACAACTGACAACTGGCTTTGACAATTCGATGGTATATTTCTGTCTTCCCGCCCCATCGCACCCCACCTGACCATTTTTTTTTTCAAAGTTCCCCCCCCTTTCTTCGCGCATTCTATTTTAAAAAGTTCTTTCTCAAATTTTATATATGCAATATATATCTGAAGAATAATATTATTGAAAATTAATATAAACAATAGTATTCACTATAATTTTGTGTCTATTAAATCATTGCTAGCCTCTCTTCCATAGATAGTCGCACAATTTCGAAGGAAATACACCACAATATTAATATGGATATTAATTTAACATTTCTTGTTCGGTCCAGTAATTTTTTTTTATAGATTTGTACCGACCACAGCCCAGGTTGGGGACCACTGTATTAAATCGCACAGTGTAACATAAATATGATTTATTTATCCATTACGATACAAACTTTTCAAACTAATTTAGATACAATCTGATTATTAAAACCTCTTTGAAATATAAAAGTAAAGTAACAGTTAAAATGTATCCATATATTTCTATGCATGAATGTAAATCTATTAATTTGATTATGTTAACTCATCAAGAGTGTTAAGGTGATGTTCAATCGAATGCTGAAGAACAAATCTGACCTCTAGTTACTCCCCCTTTTTCACTAACTCCTCCCCGCCCTATCGCCGTTTTTCCTTTTTGCGAACAACAAAGCGGGTAAAGAATTGGATACATAGTGAGAATTTCACGGTTTCACTACTGTGCGAAAGAAACGTTCTTGCGTTATACTGTTTGATCTTATTACGACATAAAAGAAACAGTTGCCAGTTGGCCGGTTAAGGAAATTCCGTTGACTATAAAATAGTATAAAAATATAATTTTAAAGCGAACATTTTGAAACTACCTTACTAAGTGATTCAATGTTTCGGAGAGTATCACAAAATAATTTGCATGATATTTTGTGATCTCTCCTTCCTGGTCTGAGACATACCATGATCCACGGGGGGATGGATCATAGGGGTTCTCTAGTCAGGAAAAAAAAAAAACATTGCTTGCGAGGGTGTGGTACTGTGGTCAATGAGGACTATCCGAGACCGCAGTATTCACAGCTACAGCTGGCGGTGGTGACGGATGTGGTCGGCACACAACACCCTTCCACTCCGTCCCACTCAAGCACACCTGCGCAGCTTGCCATTTCCGGCTGAGGGCATGTGCTGCGCCACACCCTCCCCTTCATCCGAGTGGCAGGAAAACCCCTTTCTGCCATTCTGGCCGACCGGCAGTACACACACCCTGCTGGTCTGGCCGGTTTGGGTAAGGATTAAAACCCATCTTTCTGCCATCCCCGCAGATGAGATAGCGGGCACACTCACTCCGCCGCTCTGTAGGCATGGCAGACGTGCATCAGCGCCGCTAACAATGTTGGTGTGGTAGGCACACTACACCCTACCATGCTGGCAATGGCGGCGTTAAAAAAAAAAAATTTAAAAAAAAAAAGTGATTCAATTTTCCGCCTTTATCGATTAAAAAAGTGTTTCAAGTTTCCAGTAAAGAAAATCTACACTTTAGGTAAGTAGGCATTCATATATCTGTGCATTTTTTATAATGTATTAAAGCTTCTAATGTTTGACATTACTTTTTTACGTCAAAGAAGCTTCTTTAATTATTTATTTTGTCTAATCTCCTATAGACAATTTTTCTCTCACCCCCTCCCCCGTCCTTCTACAATTGTTAACTTCCATATATTAATCTCCAAAGTATTTCTTCTTACCCACTTCTTTAAATTACATGTCTTATTCTTCTACTAGATAACATTATTTGATTACTGTTGCTCTGTTATATCCACTGCTGATGTATATTATCTACTGTTGCCATTGAGTTTGTACTGTTACTTTGTTGTATCTATTATGTTGTATATTATCTACTGTTTCTGTATTTTCATATCTACTGTTGCAAATATGGGTGTCTACTGTTGATGTATTGTATCTACTGTAGTCGTATTATATCCATTGTTGCTGCATTGTTTCTATATTTTGTCTATAATATTTAATTTTGCTGTATGGTATCAACTGTTACGCAATGTATCTACTATTCTGTAATATCTATTACATATATAGCATGGGCGTATTCATTGGGGGTGGGGAGGAGGCATTTGCCCCCTGACATTTTGATAAAATGGGCTCATAAGAGGGGGGTGCCCCCCCCTTACATTAAAAAAACAAGTCATACAGTTGTAATTTGCTCCCCCTGAAAATTTTTGCCCCTGAAAAATTCCTTGCGACGCCTATGCTGTATAGTATTTACTGTTTCTGTATTGTATCTTGTATCTACTGTTGCCATATTATATCTACTTTGCTTTATTGTATGTACCGTCTTTGTCATTAACGTCGCTTTTTGTATCTACTGTCTTTGCTCTAAAAACATCTGCTGTCTATTATTGTATCGTGTATTATTGGTGCAGTATTGTATCTACTTTTGCTTAAAGTATCTAATAATGCCATATTGTAAATACTTGTGTTGTTTTTGTATACACTGTCGCTTTGATGTATTTACTGTTGCTATAGTGCATCTACTGTTGCTATATTGCATCTATATACTGTTGCTGTATTTTCATCTACTGTTGCTTATTTTGTATCTACTGTTTCTTATTTTGTATATATCGTTGCTTTATTGTATCTACTGTTGCTTTGTAGTATCTACTGTTGATCTTCGGTTTCGTTATGTATCTAATGTTGCTGTTTTGTATTTACTTTGCCATATTGTATATACTGCTGCTGTATTGTATTTAATTCTCTGCTGTATTGTATCTACTTTGCTGTATTGTTTCTTATGTTGCTGTATAAAGTACATTTGCTCTAGAGTATCTACTGTTTCTGTATTGTCGTGTATACCTATTGGTGAAGTATTGTATCAACTTAACCTGTAAAGCAACTTATGTTGCCATATTTTATCTATTGTTCCTGTATTTGTATCTACTGTTGCTATACAGTATTGTACCAACTATTGTTGTATTGTATCTTATGTTTCTGTATAATATCTACTGTTTAGATTTTTAGATTTTAAATTTTAAATGCTGATCCATACCAGTGGCGTCACTATGATTTGGTGTCACCCGGTCAAAACATTCAGGGTGTCATTCCCCCCTAAATGGTACATATGTCGAGCGAATTTTCCTGCACTAGACCTTAGAGAATATATTTTAAAATACTTAAGCTTTAAAAACGGTAGTTTAGAAAAATATGTATTACTTTCATTAAACTGTGAAACCATGTGTAGGTATTTCGATAAACCTATTTCCGATAATGTTTCAACAGCCCCGGAACAGTATAACAAAAACATGGTTCCACTGTGCTGTCTGGTTAGTGATTGTGTATTTGTAGCATTTTAAAGAAAAAACTATGTGGAAAACATGCATTAGCATATTTTTAAGCAATAGGATGATTGCTTGTGATTTTCTTTTTTTTATCGATATATGTTGGAAGTACCGGAAGTTTTTTTTTTTAACATGGCAATTAACGGTAAGTTGATATTTTATAACTTTTTATTTATTTTTACGACGAAAATAAAACATATATTTTTGAATTCCCCATCCTTTAATTTGTTTAAGTGAGAAATTTTAATACATTTAGTCATTTCCTTTAAAGTTATAGTAGTTTGAATTACGATGCATATTTTACTAAGATTATATAGCGGCCGCACTGAAATATCATTATTATTGATATAAAACTGAGAGCGACGATCTCTCTCAAACATATTTATTTCTGATTCTAAATTCAAATAACATAAGAATAACTTTTTTAACCAAGTAATTTTATTAATCCACTTATGCTTCAATTTCAGTTTAAAGTTACGATTTTCGGCCTATAAACTGAGTATAAACAAACAAAATGGCGGACGCCGAGAGACAGGAAGAGCCAAATTTAACTTTTTTTATTTGTTATTTCACACACATTTTTTATTAAAATCAACATTAATCTTTAACAATTATTCAAGATCCAACATCCTTGTCATGGTTTTAAACAAATTCTAGTAGTCCTTTGTCTAAATAAATACAAAGATGACTGAATAAAAAGTCATAACATGCTGACTTTGTACTAACTACTGTCACGGGCCATTATTAAAGTCATATAATAAACGTCCATCTATCTTTAATCTAATTGATAAGAAAAATAACTGCAATAGTTTTACACAGTGTATTTATAAAACACAATAGAGTAATCATGTATGCATTTCAAAGTTTCAGCTTCAGTAATAGATGTCAGAACAGTGAGGAAGAATGGCAAGCTAACAGTTCAAGTGACTGGAAGCAAGTTATTGAAATTAATGCAGATACAGATGTCCAGAAATTACTTAGATGACATATGGAATGTTTAAGTGAAACATGAATATGTTTTATAAAAATTGCAGAAAATTCTAATCATGTATTCTTTTCTTAAGCACCAAATATATAAATTGGCAAAAAATGCCAGCTGTCGGCCATCGCAATCAGCCTCATTTTTATAAAGTATTTATTAATTAATAAAATAAAATGTTCAAGATCATACCATGCCTTTAAATTTTAATTATTTCATTGTAATTGTTGAATTATAGAAAATTGAGGTTTATAACTTATTTAGTTCAAAAATAAGAACATTTTAAAAGAAAAATGCACCCGGCTTACAATTTGTAAAAAGTATTATTTTTTTTCTAGGGATAGAAAATTTTTCTTATCTATATAACACAATCACCTGATTACTAAAGTATTCTAAATTTTGAAAGTTCCTCTTTATCTTTCATATCTAAAAATTAAAAAAATTATATGTAAATAAAACTAGTTCGATTATCACAAAAATTTTTCTAAAATGAGAAAGGCTTTAGCAGCAGTACATCACAACAAACCATTTATATGAAAGTAAGTACAATTTAAAATTTAGGCCTGTATTTGTGTAGTTTGTGTTATATAAACACAAAATGTTTATTTCAGACTTTAAATTCTAAATAAAAAAATTTTCTTGAGCCTATTTTTAAAACTCTAGTTATTAATACTTAGACGAATAGAAAGACAACACATCAAAGTATCTATGTTGCAAATTTGAGGTATATACATTCAGTAATTAAAAAACTATGCAATTTTATCTGAAGCACATTGAGTTTTCGGTCACAGGTTTTTTTATATTCCTTATGTAAAAGTGACCCCCTTTTTTAGACCTGAAAAAATCATAACTTCTGTTCTAAAAGACATAGAATAATAAGTGATGTATCACAGCTAGTAGCCAGCTCTATCTAATGAAATATATTAAACTTTTATATTAATATTTTTGAGTTTTCTTTATTGAAGTACCTACCATGTGACTACATGTCCTTTTTTTAGAACATTCGCAAAAATACTTAGGATTGTTCGAAGCAGTTTTCTTATGTATTTATATACCTAAGCTCTAGACAATCTGCATGGTAAATCTCTGTGCTTCTTTACATGATGGTGCCCTTTTACAGCTGTGCATGGTGGCACCTTGTGCTACAGCTGTGCATGGTGGCACCTTGTCTCACAACTGTGCATGGTGGCACCCTGTGCTACAGCTATGCATGTTTGTACCCTGTGCTATTGCTCTGCATGGTGGCACCATGTGTTACTGCTCTGCATGGTGGCACCCTTGTGTTACGCTGTGCATGGTGGCACCATGTGCTACTGCTCTGCATGGTTATAAATTTGATCATACTTCAAGTTTTTTTCTTCTATGAAGTTTAGAACTGTATATTTTGTGTCACCCCCAAAAAAATGGTGTCACCCGGTGCGTCCCGCAACCCCTAGTGAAGCTACTGTGCCATACTAAACATATATTTAAGAAATCCATTTAATCTTTCTGTTATACTAGCCATCTTTACATCAAAATAGGTGCTATAATATGTCTACTAATCAATCATATGGGAAAAGAATGGTTAAAGACCCAAACAGTGAAACATAAAGACCTCTTGTTGCTTGTTTTGTTTATGAAAAATTATAATAAGTCCTAAACCTGTGTGTATTTTTATTACTTTTATATTTTGAAATACACTAATTATCTGATAATAAGTATAATTTTGCATGTTTCCAGGTTTCCGTGAAAATAATTACTCAAAGAAGCTTTCACCAACCCTTTTATCTAAACAAAGACAAGAAACGTTAAGTATTTATGTTCAGTTAGGTATATGACTTCAGAACAACACTTGTATGGCATACCATCAACAGATGACTTTTAATTGTAGAAACACAAAACCATATCAAATTTATTAAAAAATTGAAAAATGTCACCCACCAAACATTTTGAAGTTTTAGAAAAATGGACATTTCTTAATAATTTCAAGTATTGTTTCATAAACTTTTATTTGTAAAAATAAAACGTAAATTCAATTTCTCTGGTGAGTGGCAAAGAGGAGTAATATCTTGCAGGACTTTTATTGCTCTTTCTGCACAAACATTGCTACGTGGAGTGAGTATTGGAGATGGACTTTGAGACCAATGAGTTCGAAGACAGCGCAACCCTTTTGGATAATCATTAACAGCATGGAAAAGAAGTTCATATTGTTCAGCTTTGTATTGATGATCACTAAACCAGGCATCACTCCAATGTCCACACAGTTTCTGAAGGTTCTTTCTTTCATCTGGCAATAATATGAAAACCAACAATGCAAAAATTGCTCGAGAGTTCCATCGGGCATTGCTGAGTCCAGGCAGAGAGCTAAAATTAACTTTTGGCATTTGTTGAGAACTCTTAATATGCTCAAAACGCAAATTAGATGGTGCAAAAATTTCATATCATCTCTCCAACCTATGTCCTGTTTTTCTAAAATTGGAGCACATTTCTTTGTTTTACTTTCAAAATCTTTTTTTAACATTTCATAATCTTTAAGTATCTTATTTACAAATGGATAATTTATGTTAGGAGACTCAGTTGAATCACCGAGCAATGCATCACACACGTGTCTAAGAACATGATCAAGTATATGGTGCTGACAACCTATAAAGACTGGTGCAGACTCACCATGTTGAACAAACAGTTTCTGAAGTCTCACCACAACACCAGACTTCGACCCTGTATTAACATTTGTAGTGTCTGACACTATCATCTTTATAGCTGACCATAAGTTATATTCATCTAAAACTTTTTGAATGGCAGATCCGATCGTAGCAGCTTTGCCATCAGGTAAAACTAAGACGGCTAGCCTCAGTTCTTTTGCTTCATTTTTTAATACAACTACTTGGTGTTCTTCTTTCTTCATAATTTTACCATCAAAATGTTAACTCCATAAGCTATTACGCAAAGTATTTATTAATGTTTCTTTTAGTTTACTTGCTTCTCTGAATACAGCTCGATAGACACCTGACTGAGAAGGAAGGACTTATGCAAAATTTTGCTTACTAATGCTGCTCTTCGACTGGTAGTTTCCCAGATTGAACTAATGAAACTGCACTAGAAGTAGATTGCTGTGATTGTTTCTTATGTGTGCTTTGATCCAAGCTTTCTGTGGGTGACTGTATTGCATCAGCACCAGCAGAGCTACTTTGAGAATTCTCGTTATCACTTGAATCACTGGAACTTTCAAAACTGCTTTGTTGTTGTTGTGCCTCATTAATTTTGCAAACAATTTTCTGGTTTGATGGACGACTTGTACTTTGCCTAGCAATTTTAGTTGTAGTATATCCCGTCTTACATTTACTTTGAATTTGTATTTCGTAAAGTTTTTTGTCCTCAGCACATAACCATTGACCAGTTTTGTTTGTGACATCAAATAACTTATCAAACTGCTCCCGTATGTCACCCACATGTTTTTTCAAATGAACATCATACCTTTTAATTAAAGTTTCAATTTTTCTGCTCACTGATCGCAAAGACAGTCTTGGAAAATTTAAAAAAGCTCCATAGTAACTCTATTTCTTTCCTGAGTGCTACAACTCTTTTCAATCTGGATTTTTCCATAGAGGCTAAGCCCATGTAGCGACCAATTATCATCCACTCTTTTGGCATTCTAGAATGTGAATGCAATGGCTCGATCTCGATTCCAATTTTGTTTCTTTTCTTAAGAGTGTTTTGAATTTTTTCAAATTACTCGCCCATCTGTCCTTATTTTTAGCAATAGAAAGTGATGATTTTTTGTTAGACATTTTTAAGAATAAAATTAAGCAAAATTAAAATAATTATTCAAACTCAAGTATAATTGAAAAATCTAACATGGAGAACAGGAAATAGAATTTTAATGGTAAACAACTGGAGTAAAATTAAACTTCAGTAAAAAGAGTCAGATGGATTATTTTTAAACTAAAAAATGTTTTGGTGGGTGAACTTTTTCAACAAAATTGATGATTTTTTGTTGTATTTATTATTTTTATATAAAAGCTCATCAAAATCTGGCACGCCACTTGTAAAATTACAAAAAAATGTTTCAAGTCATATACCTAGTGTGCATACATAAGAAGTAGTTATCAAATGCTACTTAAAAAAGCATAAGCTGTTGAATATTTTTTTAAAAAATGACATCTTCAGACAAAAACAAAATTATTACACATACATTTAAATATTTATTTTGTGATGGTCTCAATCAATTCGAAACAGATTGGTGGCTTGCTTTAAGCTGTATATAAAAATGTTTCTGTGTCAAATATAAATTTCATGTATTGCAAGGGTGCGCAAGCTACATAGACCTGACATAAAGTACTATTTGGGTTAGAGAGGCCACCAGACTGATTATATAAATAACTTTTTTACGGACTCCATTTACCTTTCCGACGGCCGCAAATTTTGCATCCGTGATGTACGGGAATAAATAATGACCCCCACCACCAACTTTTGACCTTACCCCAAAGCGGGGTTACAACATTATCGTAAACAGCTCCCAACAAGGTGACATTTTGATCTTTTTTAATATCTTGAAATTTATTTTCCAGCTCTTCTGTTTTCTTCTTTTGTTTTTCTTGTTTTTCGCGCAATTCTTTCAGTTTTCTACACTCTTCTTCCTTCTCTGCTTTGGCTCCGTCCAACTCTATTTGTAGTTTCAACTGCTCCCTCTGAGCTTCTAATTTTCTGTTTTCTTCCTGAATTTTTACAGCCTCCAAACGTTGCAATGTAAGCATCTCCTCGCGTTGTTTAATGGCTTCCATCTTTCGAGCTACCTTTTCATCTTCCTCTTTCATTTCGTCACTGAGCTGCATTTCTTCTGAGATGGTAGTTCCAAGTGTTTTGGCAGTTTTCACCAAATCGTCAAATCGTCTGCTCTTTTTCTCATGTTCTTTAATGTTCTTCACTAAATTCTGATCTCTTTTCAGGAGATTTTTTAAAGGTTCAATTTTGGCTAAATAGTTCTCATATCGTTGAAGTTTATCCAGTGCATCTATCAGTAGACTTGTCTCATTCAGTGCTTCCTGTCTGATGATCGGCTCTTTGGCGTCGAGGCGGAGCTGCTCTCGTCTTTCGTGAACCAACTTGAAGTTCTCATCAGTGTAGCGTTTGCCTCCGTTAGGGAGCTGGTCAACTTTCTCGATCAGTTTCAATAGCTGTTTCGCTTTCTTGTTGTCATCTTTTAAGAAGTTGTCGAATAATACAATTCTACCTCCACACTCTTGGAGCAACTGCTGGAAATGCCTTGTCTGTTTCTTACACCATTCTTTAAACGAAATTTCTTCTTCTTGAGCGACCTCTTGGAACATATCTCCCCCTGACATGACAAGTACGCAGTATTCCTTTACAAAATTTGCTCCAAAGACGTTTTTCAGAAAGTTGATTGTTCCCTGTTCCTCACCTGTGAACCTGTTTCCAAATTTAATGACCAGCAGGAAAGCATGGTAGCCTTCCGGGTTTAGAGCTATGGCATCCTGAAGGCAGTTCAACACGAAATTCACGGCATTACTTTTATCCCCCGAATTGTCATAGATCCCAGAGGCGTCCACCACTTTGATGACACGCCCATCAAACTCCGCCACGTCCCAGTCAATTTTGTTCGTCACAGAAGTTGTGTTACCGCAGCTCTTGAAGACCTTTCTGCGCAAAATGGAGTTTCCTGTGGCACTTTTACCACTGGCAGTTTTTCCGAGAAGCAAAAGATCAATTTGAGGCTTTTTCTCCATTTATTTCCTATCAAATAAAGAAAAATTGTATTAGTTATTCATTTAATGTTGGTAAATATTATATTGTTGTCGTATCTCTTAGGTAGGCCGAATAGGACAGACACAGAGTATATATGCAATGAAGCGACCAGGTGTTGTAACAGTACAGACATAGAGTATATATGCAATGAAGCTAACGAAAACACGTCCTTCCAATATGAATGTTAATCCCAACTACCCTACTAAGCAGTCTATCCAAACCTTGGAGCCCCTGTCAAATTAAAAAAAAAATTATAAGAAAATCCATATCACGTGAGCGGCTATTTAATTTCATGGAATTCTATGAAGAAGATTAATATCCAGGAATTAAGCGGAGAAAAAATTACTCAAATAATTACTAATTCTCTCTCTCCCTCCCCCCCCTCTCTCTCTCACTCTTTCTCTCTCTCTCTCTCTCTCTCTCTCTCTCTCTCTCTATATATATATATATATATATATATATACATATACATATACATATATAGATGTAATAAATAAACCCAACTTGTTTGAATACCTATATATACTGTCCAATAAAGCGAACAGACATCATATAGCCCAGAAGAGACGTTCTTACGTTTCAGAAGGCTCTGTCTATGTCTACGTTACAATTAGGTGGGGGGGGGGGGCAGTAGTCAAATTCTAAATTTAGGGAAATTTGAAAAAAAAAAAAAACAACCTGCCAATGTCACCATTTGCAAAGTTAACGCCTCTAGAATTCTTTGATAGCTAACCCTAAGACCCTTTGACCTCACATGTCATGTGACGAGAGCCCGGAGCCAGTGACAAGTGCTCCAATTACCCTGTATTACGTTGGACCTGACTGTCTAGCAGTGTAAGCCTGCCAGAATGTTCACAAAAATATGTACTTGTATTCAACTGCATCTAACACACAGCGGCGTCACTAAGGGGGCGGGGGTCAATAAAGAGGGTCACCCACAATACTACACACACTACAATACCCACACACCCCCAAAATACCTACACACCCCAAACATACCTATACATATAAAAAACCACGCACACACATGCTTCCACCTAATCACAAACAACACACACACACACAAGCACTTAAGCAAAAAAAAAATAATCTAAACACACGTGTATTTATAAACACTCACAATACACTCATTGCCATGAACACACCCATGCACCAACTCACCAGTAATACACAAATACACTTATTGCTATGAACACACCGATGCACCAACTCACCAGTAATACACAAATACACTTATTGCCATGAACACACCGATGCACCAACTCACCAGTAATACACAAATACACTCATTGCCATGAACACACTGATGCACCAACGCACCAGTAATACACAAATACACTCATTGCCATGAACACACTGATGCATCAACTCACCAGTAATACACAAATACACTCATTGCCATGAACACACTGATGCACCAACTCACCAGAAATACACAAATACACTCATTGCCATGAACACACTGATGCACCAACTCACCAGTAATACACAAATACACTCATTGCCATGAACACACCCGTGCACCAACTCATCAGTAATACACAAATACACTCATTGCCATGAACACACCCGTGCACGAACTCACCAGTAATACACAAATACACTCATTGTCATGAACACACCCATGCACGAACTCACCAGTAATACACAAATACACTCATTGCCATGAACACACTGATGCACCAACTCACCAGTAATACACAAATACACTCATTGCCATGAACACACCGATGTACCAACTCACCAGTAATACACAAATACACTCATTGCCATGAACACACCCATGCACCAACTCACCAGTAATACACAAATACACTCATTGCCATGAACACACTGATACACCAACTCACCAGTAATACACAAATACACTCATTGCCATGAACACACTGATACACCAACTCACCAGTAATACACAAATACACTCATTGCCATGAACACACCCATGCACCAACTCACCAGTAATACACAAATACACTCATTGCCATGAACACACCCATGCACCAACTCACCAGTAATACATAAGTACACTCATTGCCATGAACACACCCATGCACCAACTCACCAGTAATACACAAATACACTCATTGCCATGAACACACTGATGCACCAACTCACCAGTAATACACAAATACACTCATTGCCATGAACACACCCATGCACCAACTCACCAGTAATACACAAATACACTCATTGCCATGAACACACCCATGCACCAACTCACCAGTAAAACACAAATACACTCATTGCCATGAACACACCCATGCACCAACTCACCAGTAATACACAAATACACTCATTGCCATGAACACACCCATGCACCAACTCACCAGTAATACACAAATACACTCATTGCCATGAACACACCCATGCACCAACTCACCAGTAATACACAAATACACTCATTGCCATGAACACACCAATGCACCAACTCACCAGTAAAACACAAATACACTCATTGCCATGAACACACCCATGCACCAACTCACCAGTAATACACAAATACACTCATTGCCATGAACACACCCATGCACCAACTCACCAGTAATACACAAATACACTCATTGCCATGAACACACCCATGCACCAACTCACCAGTAATACACAAATACACTCATTGCCATGAACACACCAATGCACCAACTCACCAGTAAAACACAAATACACTCATTGCCATGAACACACCCATGCACCAACTCACCAGTAATACACAAATACACTCATTGCCATGAACACACCCATGCACCAACTCACCAGTAATACACAAATACACTCATTGCCATGAACACACCCATGCACCAACTCACCAGTAATACACAAATACACTCATTGCCATGAACACACCCATGCACCAACTCACCAGTAATACACAAATAAACTCATTGCCATGAACACACCCATGCACCAACTCACCAGTAATACAAGCAAACAAACAAACAAAAACATTCACGGACTGGGACGATTAAAGTACGGAGTACTAGCCATCCACACGTCACGGTATATTTTCTAAGAAAATCCACCACGTTTAGAAAGCATTCGATGGGTTGATAGATATTGATTTGCAATATATATTGATCTGCCGCTCTGTGCCAACTATGTATACGTTATTTTAAGTGGTGCATGACACATGACTTGTCTTTGTCTGGACGAATTTGGAGCATTGCTTTTCTAAACCAGGTAACAATGTTTTCGTCTTTTGGTGTTTGGGACTTTGGTCCCTTCCTTATATAATAAAGACCATAACTTGTGAAATTTATATTTATTTCTTTACAGTTCGTTCAATGTTATTGCTGCTGTTATAGTTAATGATCTGTACACTTTTATAACTAATCCGTTTAATCAAATAATTATTACTATTTTATTTTGCGAGTGTTTGAAAAAGAAATACTTTGTAAAGGATAATATTTTTTTAATGTTTTTTTCATAACGATTAAAAGTAACAATTTTAACAAAAATCAACAATGATTTTTTTTATAAATATAAATAGTAATATTTATGTAAAGATCAAAAGGAATATTTGTATACAGATAAAAAGTGATATTTTTCTGCAGATTGGCGATACCGCTAAAGTTGTCCATCACTTATTGGACGGTTCTTCTCCACGTCAATATTGTCCCATTTCATTTTCAAAGGTAAGATCCTATACACTTCCTCCTTTAGAGCTCACAGTGTGTATGGCAGTGGCGACTCCTGGTTCTGACCACTTGGGCATAATGATCAATGTCCAAGCCTACGATTGGAACGATTCGGTACGATATATTAAATATACAGACTGCGGTTTCGTATAAAGGCTCCGCGTTTGATTTTCGCCCCAATCGTTGACCCATAAGGCCGCCCTTTTCTAATACATAATCAATCGTCTAGCCTGGCGTACGTACGAGCAAGAGTGTGTATAACTTCCGCTGCTAAAAATAGACTGGGGAATTCCAAAATTTTAGTCTCACTCAAGGGGAGTTAACTCTTGCTTGGCTAAAAATAATACTCGCCGGTCCGGGTACCGGGCCTTTGATCTAGTAGTGAATAAAGCCATTGAATTAAATATTGTATTTATTGATTATATCTTAATATACAGGAATATTGAAAACTTATAAACTTAAAATGCGAGGATAATGAAATATGTCTATGGAAATATATATATAAATTTTTTTGTTAAAATAATTTATATTATGAATCATAAATATATAAAAATATGTTTTTTTCATTACTCTTTTTAAAATCTGTACAAAAATTTAAAACAGAAACATTGGATGTAAGGATTAGATAGTTAAATAAATTAGGGGCGTGACCAAGAACAAATGGAAGGAGTTAATATGAATGAAATGCAGACCTCATTGATGTCCAATGAAAACCATATCAAATAGTATTACGGGCCAAATTTGACCCGCGGGTCGCAGTTTCCCATTTCTGGTACAGCCTTACCATCAGTGGCGCAACCAGCCAAAAATGCTAGGGGGGGGGGCTCACATTATGAAAAAAGACAGTTTGACAGTCTTTTTTTGTAGCTTTATAACATTAATTATGTATTGATGTTTTGGGCTGGGGGGGGGGCTCAAGCCCCTCCCTGCCCCTCTCCTGGTTGCGCCACTGCTTACCATCAATATTTTTCGGAAATAAATGTATTCCACAAAGGGAATAAATGTATTCCATTACGATTAAAAGGTTGAAAAAAAAACTAGTAGGTCAGCGGTCATTTATTTTATTTACTTTCTAGAGTTCATTAGGTCAGAGTTTATTTTTTGTTCTATTTCTTACAGAAATGAATCATTACACTGAAGTGAACCTCATGTTGATTGGTAAGACTGGAAATGGTAAAAGTGCCACCGGAAACTCTATTTTAAGACGGAAATGTTTCAGAACCAGCGGAAGTGCTACGGCTGTCACAAACAAGATTGATTATGAAGTTGGCAAGTTTGATGGACGTAAAGTAACAGTTGTCGACGTCCCAGGTGTGTGTGACAACTCGACCGACAATGAAAGTGGGGCTGAGTTAGTCTTAAGATGTTTACAGGAGGCGGTTTACCTAAGTCCAGATGGATACAACGCATTTATCCTAGTTGTTAAATTTGGAAGCCGATTTACCGGTGAAGAATTAAAGACTCCGGAGTTTTTGAAAAACGTTTTCGGAGAGACTTTCGTCAAAAAATTCTGCATCTTGGTCTTGTCTGGCGGTGATGTTTTCCAGGAAGAAGTCAAATCAGAAGGAACGAGTCTTAAAGTTGGTGCTCGAAACAAACTGGTAAATTTAAACAGCTGCTAGAAGAATGTGATAACAGAGTAGTTCTGTTTGATAATTTTACTAAAGATAATTACATCCAAAGCAAACAGTTATTGAAATTCCTGAAAGAAGTTGACATAATTGGAGCCAAAAGTAAAAGATACACAGACATCAATTTCAGAAAAGCGCAGCAATCAAGGGAACGTCTTCACGTTGAAAATAAATTTTCTAAGATCAAAGAAGAAAGTCTATATGAAAAAAGCCTTTTACTAGACAAACTAGAAAAGATCCAAGCATCAAATGACCATAGAACTAAAATTTCTTCCCTTGAAAGAGTTTTAGTCAAAGATGGAGAACTTCTAAAGACTCTACAAGAAACAGATGATGGAACTGGTGCACTTAAAGATATTATTGAAAGCATAAAATCTATTGGGCTGATAGCGACAGATGAAAAGAAGATAAGTTGGAAATTCGCTGCAGAAGAAGAGAAACTGAAAAAACAAGCGGAAGATATGCAAGTGGAATTTGAGAGGCTGGAGCAGCAGAAACGAGAAGTGGAACAGATGAAAGAGAATGAACGAAAGAAGGCTCTTGATGAGATGGAAAGAGTTAAACAAGAATTGAACAAGAAGCAGAAAGAACATGAAGAGCGTGAAAAACAGTTTGAAAGAGAAATGATGGAGAAGAGAATATTGCAACAGCAAAAACTGGAACAAGAAGAATTGAATCAGAAGAATACCAGACAAAATACTATGGTGAATGCGGCCGTTGGTTTCGCTGCTGATTGGGTGCCTGGTGGAAATTATGTCAAAAAAGCTTATGACTTGTACAACTGGTGGAGTGGGAAATAGAGTCTTTAAAAAATTAATCAGTGGACATGTCATGGTTAATATTGAAGCACACTGCTGTGTGTATTTTAGTCCGAAACATTTTTCAAATTACGATTTTTATCTGTAGTCCAATACTTTTTCTTTCTTATTAAACTTAGTTAATGTCGTATATCCCAAGGTCGTAAGATAAACATTTCTACTAGAGATAAAATTTGATTTAAAAAATTGTTTTTATTTGGATCTACATTCGATTTTTTATAATCATTTTTTTTAGCCTATAAGCGCTAGTGTTGCAATGTTTGGCATTTATATCTCAAAAACGTACCACTATTGTAGCATCACTAATGCTATATCACGAAGGTATGTGTATTATTTAAATAAAATTCATTGTTTAAGTATTTAACATGTAATGTAACATCTAATCCATAATTGTTGTTGTTTTAACATTTAAATATGTATTAAAGTTATCAGTATTTTGTAATTGGGCAGCTTTTTAAATTACTGTGTGGTTTTGGGTTTAAAACCGTTATTTTTTTAAATTACTGTAAACATATTTAAAGTCTTTCCTATATAAGCTTCTAATTTAATTTTCATATTCTTTCTAAATATTTAAGTCAAAATATCAATCTTAATTGAAGCATATTTTTTTTCTTGTCTTGAAAGCCACATAATCCAGATTAAAAATTAAAATTAACCTTTTACAATGTAATATATATATATATATATATATATATATATATATATATATATATATATATATATATATATTAAACAAAACAGCGAATGACTGTTAGAGATGGAAAGTAAACTTGGTTGCCCAGTTCTTGGTTTGTAATATAGTTATATAGTCTAGTGAAGTTATAAAGTCTAGTGTGTCTTTTAAGTCTAGTAAAGTTATAGAGTCTGATGATGTTATAGAGTCTAGTGAAGTCTAGTTACGTTATACAGTCTAGTGAACTAATTAAGTTATTCATGCTAGTGAAGTCTAGTTAGGTTATACAGTTTAATGGATAAGTCAAGTGAAGTAATAAAGTTTAGTGAAGTTATACAGCTTAGTGAAGACTAGTCAATTTATATAGTATAGTGAAGTCTAGTTAAATTCTATAGTTTAGAGAAGCTCTTAAGTCAAGCGAAGTTCTAAATTATAGTGAAGCTCTTAAGTCAAGCTTACCACGCTATGGTCAAATAGTCCGTGGCGTCAGAATTATATTAGTATGAACTGTAGGCTCTATATTGTCTTTTAGACGTGAATCTTTACCTATATATATATATTTAATTTGAATACAGATTGCGAAAATAAAGGTTGAGTAATTAAATGCGGAGTAGCAGGGAATTCATAGCGTTACGTTTGATTGCAAATGGGAGGATTATACATGGCTGATCGAAAAAAGAAAATGGACAATGGTGTTGCTCTTTGTTGAATGAAAGTAAAGTATCACAATACAGATCTAGGCATCAGATAAAGCCCATTAGTTTCTGTAGCCATCATGTGGCTAGTACAATGACCAGCCAACTTTACTTTCCACAACAAGTCGGGATGCCATTAGAAAGCTGGGATGACTTAAAGACATTGATCGGATCGGAGAAAAGACCCTGCACATGGCGGGATCCGAACTCGGGACATTTTGGTTAGCGGTTGAGCGCTCTATCACTCTGTCATCACAGACAAAGGGCATGCGGCTCTCGTTCACTTCACACATGATTTCCCATAAAGATTTAATGTTGATTATGAAGAAAGACCACACAGTGATTATTACACTAAGTACCTGCCAGACATAACGATGTCACTTACAGGAAATTGAATTCTTTCCCTTTTGATTTCCCAGGAAATTCGACCAGCCCAAGGTCGTCAGAATTGAAGTGGAACAACAATATTTTCTTGTCCTTGACCTATACAAAATGTCATGCTCTACGATCACTTCCACAAATTTCAATAACCGTGAAAATCGATAAGTAAAAAAACCCCAAAAACTTTGGTCTATTTCCCATAATTCACTATTATGGATCATTTCATTTCTGATCATAATGGGTTGTGTGATTTGTAGATATAAACTTAACAATTACCTATATAGCCACTGCAGGCCCGTAGCGTGCGGGGGGGGGGCAGGGGGCCGGGCACCCCTGCGTTTTGTCTTTCCACCTCTGCTTATTTGTTCTTCTTAGTAAAATGTATTACCTGCCCCCCCCCCCCCGCTATTGCCTGGCCCCTGCTGTAGAATGCCTGGCCCCTGCTGTAGAATTTTCACGCTACGGGGCTGAGCCACTGTAACGTGTATTTGTAGTAAGTCTCTGTAACGATAGCGGGACTGGAAAGTTGACACCGAAACATACGAGTAGCCTATTGTAGAAAGTCATGTGAGGTCACATTCCATAAAATAGCCAGTGACACTGACCCCCGGCCTTCTACACTGAATAGGTCAAGGACTCCGTGCATGGATCAATCCAGGTGTTAATGTCACCTTGACTCGAACAACGACTGCAATTTACCAATTCTGTTTAAAGGTTGACGGTATAGTCTTTTGATTCTTGAGTGATGGCAGCTAAAAGTGATTAGAAAATTGTACTTTTACCATCGTAGAGTAGTACATCACTAGTTTTAGGGTCAACCTAGACGGGACTATAATGAAAACGCTTAACTGTTGTTGTTTATTAGCCATGCTAACCTTACAGAGCCTATAAAAGTATGCGTGTTGTAGATGGCTGAAACTTTCCAGCTTTGTGTAACCCATGTGTTGATTCGTTGTGACATATAATATATATATTACAGTAATCAGTCAACGTCACACAAAAAAAAAATAAAGGTCAGATTATTGAAAGAATTTATTAAACAAGAAACTCGAACACCATACAGTAACCTGTACATTAACATATTATAATAAACGTGCACGCTGCATATTAAGGACGTATGCTTCAGATTGGTATCAAAAAATTCATTGACAGTTATTTATTGTAGACATATACTAGAACGTTATCTCAATTTAATATTTACATTTTATTTTATTTTAAAAACCAAAACAACGTCCTCATAGGGCTTCGAAACATTTGAATAAGAAACGAACCATATGTGTTTATTATTGAGTGTATGTGTAACCTTCATAATCAATCAAAAGTACACATCAAAAACAGAATATTTCATACACACTGCACAAAATAAAACACGTTTAGCTGTCAAATGAGATTGGCCCCAATAGTGCAGAACACAGAATATATATATATATATATATATATATATATATATATATATATATATATATATATATCAATTAAATGGAGGATGGTCTCCTTTTCCATGATTATTACAAATCCATTTTTATACCAATAAATATAATAAAGAGTATTATTTACATCTGTTTTGAGATTGTTTATAATTACATTATTTATATTATTTTATGAATTGTTTTGAGCTGCACGCAAAAATAATTTAAATTATAAAACTTATAAAAAATACAATTTTATTTCATCTTAAATCACTCAAAAGAATGTTTATCAAATATTTTTTATACAAAATGATTTTAGAATTAAATTAACATGTATTTCCTTTTTTTCATTTTAACTGCGGCACTGAAACGGTTCAAGATCAAATTACAGTAATACAATTAAACAGTGCTACTGTAAACCTTCTCGTGAAGTTGTTTCTTTATTGGGTTTGTAAAATTGTCTAGATAATTCAGTTTCAGCTGCCCATATTTACTCTGCAAGTCATCGTACAGTAGTGCATCAAATTTGGATGGCTGGATATTGTTCATTAGTTTACCAAGTGTTGCTGATTTGGGCTTTTTTGATTTTGACGTTTTATTGTATGTTACAGTTTTCTTTTTTTCATCATGAATAACGGTTTTCATTAATTTTGTCATCTCAACCAAATTATTAAGTTCGCCTGTATTTTTATCTTCTTTAACGGCCATTTCGTGCAATTTTTCGGCTTCGTTCAGCAAAATGGACAGTTCTTTGTCGCACTTTTCCTCATCAGGCTTTTCCATAACCTCTTTAACATCTTGCAACATCAAGCTGCAGTTGTTCAATAGTTCCTCAGTAACCAAAGGTATTTCGGTTTCACGTGAAATATTTTCTTGAATTTTCTGGGCCAATTGAAAAATTTGATGGTCGTATCTCGACCCTTGCAGCTGATCGTCTATGATTGTAAACAATGTGTTCCTCTGGTTTTGCAATGTAGTCTGATCTTTTGTTTTATTATTAAAAATAACAGCCCTATAGTTGCACTCTTTCAAAAGCTCACCAAAAGCCCCATGCTGCTGAAGGCACCAGGTCTGAAATTCATCCATTCTGTTTCCTTCTGCTTCAAAAGTATCTCCATTGGTCAACACCAAGATCGCGTGGTTCTTGATGAACTCATTTCCAAGTCTTTCTTTTAAAAAAGCCACAGTATGTTGTTCTTCTTTGGTGAACCTGATTCCAAATTTATAAACTAATATCAGGCCATGGTAGCCTCTGGGGTTAGCGGCTATGGCGTTTTCCAACATGCCGGTCAATCCCGCATCCTCGTTCTCTCCAGTGTCGCATACACCTGGTACGTCCACTACCATGACCACCCTGTTGTCCACTTTGCTCACTTCAAAGTTCAAGCAATTTGTTACGGAGCACATGTTGGGGCTAGTTTCAAAAACTTTACGGCCCAATATAGTATTCCCAGTGGCACTCTTCCCGTGTCCAGTTTTACCGAGTAGAAGAAGATCTGTGTTCAAGAACCGGGTAGCCATGAGTAAGAAATAAGTCAGTAGTTAGAACTATTGTTTACTTTTGAAGCTGTTTTATAAGTGATAATAGCTGAAAATAAATTCGAAGAAAAAATTGAATGTCATAACTTCAATGTAAAGTTTACGTCAACTTAAACGAACCTTTCAAAAATAGTTTTATTTTAAAATCGTAGACGTTTGCACAATTACCACTCAAAATATTTCTGTCATACATATTTGAATATACCACAGCAATGCTTGAATTATTATTTGAGAATCGAATAATAAAAAAAGACAACAACAACTACAAAGCTGTAAACAAACAAATATTTTAACAGTTGACGTTGGACCAACATATTCATTACTGGAAACTAATTTTAAACTGCTTTGTTTCGTTTCACTATAAAAATTATTTAATGAAATTTGTAAGACATAATAAATCAGACATTAAGGTTATTCATTTCATTAACCGGCTTATAACTTGAACTTAAATGGCCTATCAATGGATCTATCACATAGTCCGAGCAAATAATGCACTGTAAGTCATTTAAATCATTCAGTTTTTTATCATCGTTTTTAAAGAAATAATATAGTTAGAATATTAGAAAAATAATAAACAATTTAATATTACCTTAAAATATCGGTTCTTCCTCTGGGATAGCCCTTGGAATGTTGACAAAAGTTAACAAAGAAGAAACTATCTAAGAAACAAATTTGATTTTTTTTTTATTTCCCTTCTTTCAAAACAAGCTTTATTTAACAAGATTTTCTAGGGAAACCTGGCCAGCTCGGATAGAGATCAGACCAAGGTTATTCCCAGACATGCCCCAGTTCATGCAATAAACTATTGATATATTTCGAAGTAATCGATAAACTTCTGAAAATTTTTTTTAACTGCTTGCGTGCTATTAAAAACATGTTTAGAACATTAAACTTGTACTTGAAGATAGCAATACTCTCTAACTACCAGTTGAAACTCGACAACCATTTCCGCGTTAATAAATTTTTTTTATAAGAAATGAAATAACAAATTATAAAAATGTTCCACTATCATTATTCTATTTTTAGCTGTCCATCAAATGTTTATTTATTTTCTAGCTTTTCTTCCTTTTTTTTAATGTTCTAAAAGTAATTATTTATTTTTTTGCAACTTACGGTAGGCTACTCATGTACTAATATTAGTGTACAAGGTTGATATGTGTGATGTCCCTGTAAGGATGAGATGAAATCTCTTAGATCCTATAAAACACTAATGGGACGGTTTTTTTTTTTGCAGTGCTCTTCTTTCATCCAAACCATAGCCGATAGTTCAATGGCCATGGAGGCACCACGGGAAATATATCGGGACGTGAAAAATGTCCTTGGTCTTACCGCACATCGAACTAGTTACCTTCGGGTCGATAGTCGAGCGCTTTACCGCATGGACCATCCGTCCCCCCCTCACAAGGTTGATTTCACAATAACTGTTTACTTTGATTTACAACAAATGCCATGTCGCTTATTATTTCCTCCAACAAATATCAGGTACTCGATTTTACAATGGGTGGACTTGAGAAACATCGATACGACCCGAGATGACACCTGCTCTCATTCGTACTCGAACTCTGAACCTTAAGGCAAGCACTCTAGAACACTATTACAATGTGATCATGTCCGAGCACTATATATATTTTAGAGTTTCAAGAGTAGCGAGTTCCAGCCATGACATAGTGACATATAGGAGGGAAACTGATGGCCGTGTGGTCAAGCGCTCGATTGTCGACCTGAAGGTACCTGGTTCGATCTCTGTTGAGGACCAATGGATATTTCAGGTCATGGCTTAAGTCCCCCCATGTCTCCCGTGGTGCCTCCATGGCCATTGCACTATCGGCTATTGAGGGGGTGTAAGAATGGCACTGCAAAAATAGTCCAAGCAGTGGTTTATAGCAGTGATTCCCAACCTTTTTTCTCGCCGCGGACCGGTCGACGTTTGATAACTTCACTGCGGCCCACTGATGGAGGGGATAGAGGAACGTTGAATATTTATATTGCCACTGCCACTTACAGCCGCCCAGCTCCCTGTTAACCACCTAGTCCAGGGGTCGGTAACCTTCGGCTAGCGAGCCGCATGCGGCTCTTTCAATGTCGAATTGCGGCCTAATCAAATACCATAATATTGAAACAACAATTTTAGTGGCTCTTTAAAAATTGAGGAAATTGTAAATTATAACTTTAGGCTCTTCCGTCTCAAAAGAATGCCGACCCCTGCCCTAGTCTATGGAAAGTCACACCGAGAGAAATACACCACTATAAGTAATATGGAAATAATTTAATGTTTCTTGGTCGCCCCCCCCCCGGGTCCGCAGATCTGGGGGGGGGGGAACCACTGGTTTATTAATAATACAAATTTTACATCATATGTTCCAGTGTCTGTCATCGCGACTTCCGTCTGTCATCGCTACTTCCGTCTGTCATCGCGACTTCCGTCTGTCATCCAACATGGCGGCATAAACAATTCATCCAAGATGGCGGCACAAACAATTCAAAGATGGCAGAAACATTTACTGTTTTCTTCTTAACATGCATGTTCCAGCTACCAACTGGCCAGCCGAGTAAGAATAGTCTCCTACATGGCTGCCAGAGATGACATTGGACCAGCCATATATTTAGTGCCGAGGTGACAAAACACCATACACTAACATACGGCAGGTAAGATCGTGAATGCCAAATGGCAATCACAATGTAATACTGTTTTCGACCACCTTAATCATTACCAAAGGGCAAGAAGCAATCTTAGGAGAAGTAACACAAAATCATGCCAAAATATTCTGTGATTCTCTCCGAAACAAGTTTTAAACCGAAAAGTGGTTTCAAAGGCCAATATATATCTCACAGTAACGTAATAAATCTATGGTGTTCAATTTGTTATTAAATGAGAAGCGATCATAAAAGAAATATTTACAGAAATCGTTCAATTAATATTCTGTGTTATATTTCACAATCTCAATTTTAAACCAAAATTATGGATACCTAAATATAATGTAATATTTATATTGTTTAAATTGTTATTATTTCTAAAATATGTCTATTTCTAATGTACAATTATTTCCCTTTATTATTAACCTAAAATACGTCACTTTTTTTCATTTTTTGACTATTACGTCACATGAATGAATTGAATAAGGGTTGAGTTTGAGTAGCGCCGTACACAACGTTTACAATGCAAACTAACCCATTTATGATGGGGGCTTCACACAGAGGGTTATGGAGGGGGTCCAGTTTGAGGAGGGCCCCCAAAATATTTTTTAAACTAAATATTAAGTAAATTATCTCATGTCAAAATGTAGTGGCTCCCGAAGATGCCTAAAATCCCTTGGTTCGGCATTGGCTTCACAGAACTATAATGTTAAAAGCTTTGATATGTCTTTCTTTTTTAAGAGGCCTAATGTTTTCTGCGTCTGCGGCCTCAACTGCATTGATGGAATACTATGTTTTAAATTGAAGGTCAGCTAAAAGCTACACAACGATTCTTTCTTCTCGGGACCAAGCGTCAAAAAATTATCTCATGTTAAAATGCAGGGGCAGCCCCCAAAGAGGCCAAGCCCACCGGGCCTCTAAATTCCTAGGTTCTGCAGTGCCGGATCGGCAATTTTTCTTAGTTAATTGTACTGTGCTACAATGTGTATAACAGTAAATAAACCACCTGATAAACATGTAGCGTTTTGCTTAACACAAGCACTCACGTCTCTCTTTTTTTTTAAATACGCCATGTTGAACATCATAAAACATTAAATGAATAACTGTTTGGAAAGGAGTCCATTAAAATATTATGAAGGAATATGATTTTAAGAGTTGTTGTTTATGTTTACCCATAGTGAGGATTATTTTCTTTGGGAGGAACTATTTAACATATGAACTTTATTTGATGTATTATTAGGTGTCCCTATTCTCAAATGTATTTTAGCTACAATAATCTGTTCATGTCCTTGGGGCCACTACAAGTATATAGACTGATTGTTAACGCGCTAAAATATATATCACCATTTTCAACTCCAATTGTGTGCCTACTCGCCGGTCCGGGTACCGGGCCTTTGATAACTATATGATCAAATTCTCAGAGATTTCATCTCATCCTTACAGGGACTTTACACACACTATAGATAGAGAGTGGCTAAGACAGGATATCAACATTTTAAACTTCCTATTGCACATCATCTGAGTTACATAATTATAAAATTGTGTTTACTATTACATAATGATTTAATGACATAAATCATAAAGGAGCAAATTGTATACCAAAATAAATTTAAGGAAATGTATTATTACAGTTAAAAAGAAATAGGCAAAAGAAAGTGTCTTTTACTGTGCATAAGGTTAAACATGTAAATATTCGGTTCACTTTTAAGCGACCCGTGACGCTTGTGCACTGAAGTTAACCTCAGGTCGAATGTTAATTTTTACAGTGAAAAAAGTTAGTTTCACTAACAGAGGCAGAGCAAGGAGTGGGCAAGGGGGGGGGGCATCATGCTCCGGGCGCTACTCACAAAGGGGCGCCAAATAGTATATTTTACATATAATATTAGTCCTATATGGTTTTCGAATTTGGGGGGGGGGCGCTAAAAAGGTATTATAAAGGTATTATACCCCGGGCGTGAGTTAAGCTCGCTACGGCACTGGTCCCTAATTAACAAACTGTGATTGTCGTAAATTCTGTCTTTAGCTACTTTTGGGTGGTGTATACTGTATTCGACACATGGTCACACATTCACCTTTTTCTTCCAATCTTTATAACTCAGTACGAGTGTAGTTTATTATGTTGAAACTATTAACCACCACAGGTATATCAATTTTATCGTTTCAATTACTATTATTATTTTGTTAAATTGAACTATTTGAAATATCGTATATGTATGAACTCGAAAATACGCTAAAATAATTGAAGGGATATAACTCGACTTATAAAAAAGCTAAAGATTGTAGATTTTGTAATATCCTCATTTTGTTCAACGATATTTCCATTGAAATCAGGTTCAGTTCTATGTGAATTAATGGGGGAAGGGAAGGGAGGGACAACAGCTTGATTACTTTATTTTTTTGGAGCATTTCACAATAAGACCGTAGTTAAAATCTGTCGCAAATAGGATAGTTTTCAACAAGATGTACGTAATATGTTAGTATAGTTGTAAGTTAGAGACAATCAGCGTTTAAAGAAAGATATATGCACAGACATGTGGTCGTGTGGTTAAAGCGCCGGACTGTCGACTTGAGGGTTCAATTTCCGGTGAGGATCAATGGATATTTCAGGTCATGGCTTAAAAGTCTCCCGTGGTGCCTCCATGGCCATTGCACTATCGCTATGGTGGGGGATGAAAGAAGGGCATTTTAAAAAACCGTCCCATTATTTGTTTAATAGGAATTAAGACATTTCATCTCCTCCTTACAGAACATTCACACACAAACAGAAAGATATAGAATAAACTTTTCTTTGCAAATGCCCGTTGTTTAGTAGCCGACAAGATTTAAAAAAAAAATATTATCTAGTTCAACGGTAATAATTATAACAATTTCTATATCATGATTGGTACCGTGAGTTAAATGTATTGTCCACCTGGCCCATAAAATATAACAGTGTTGAAAAATAAAATTTGAAACAGCCAGGTTAGGAAACCCCTCTACCAATGCCCAGGGCCGTTTTAAGGTCATCGTAGGCCTTAGGCACTTTCAAAGTCGTAGGCCCTCGCCGATTTCATTTTTTAATATTTTTCAAGAATACACTTGTTTTCACTTTATGTTCTGGCTTTCCTAGGCCCTTGAAAAGTCCGTAGGCCCTAGGCACAGTGCCTACTGTGCCTATAGGATAAAGCGGCCCTACCAATGCCTAATATAAAGAGAACAATTTGTGTGCTTTTTTTTTTAGATATATAATCTGCAATAGGTTTGTGTTTTTGTGCCTACAGTACATTCTATCAACAGTTTACAATGTAGTAGCATATATCAGACACCCCATTAATTTTCAAGTAACAAAGATTAATATTGTAACAAAAAAAGTAAAGTTCCCTAAAGAATCATCAGGGCAGATGTACAATTTCTCCGACCACAGCATGAAATAAATCTGTGTGTGATTATCACAACACCCAGCCCAACTTTACTTAAATCAGTAACCCATTTGATGGAGTTTGCGCAACTTTCTCCAGGATCTTGGGAAAATTCCGTTGGTTCTCACTGAGGATCGAACCCGGTACTCTCATGTCGACAGAAGACCACCAGTCCCAATATTGTCATGGTAGGACTAATTTTGTAATGACATGTTAACTATTGAGTTGAGCTGTTGTTCAATATTTTAAGTTTATTTTTTTCCAGCTGAAGTATTTGAGATGTGACACAAGCTTGAGACAGCACATTAGTACCATTGGAACACATGTAGAATACACACTATCGTCTTTGCCTTTACCCCCAGATACCTAAGAACAAGCAAACTATACATATTGATACGTATTGAATATCAAGTTAACAGCTCATTGTTAATATATCATCATTTTTTTTATTTTACATATGTAAATTACAATAAATATTTTTTATCAAAATCTTTCAGCGCCAAAAAAATTTCCTGCCAATCAAACAGTTTAAAAAGATTCATTCAACTTTTTAAAGCAAACAGCGGACATTATGTCTAATAAAAATGACATAAAAGAATGAAATTTAAGAAAAAAGTAATAAAATATAATGCCACACGCAAACACACACACACACACACACACACACACACATACAAACAAATACACGAGAACACTTGAATATGCTTTAAGCTAAGAAATGATATCTACAAATAATGTCTAAGTAAGATTCTGGGGTAAATCTCAAGCAATGTCATGACGTGACTTGCCATTTACAAGACCCAGGCGTCACGTGTTTGTGTATGTGTTTGGGAGGGGGCAGTGCTTATGTAGACGTTAGTTTTATTTTATTATTGTTTAAATTCCAGTACTTTTAATATTATCTTTTTACAATTGTTTGAATTATTAAATTATAATTACTTTTTGTTGTTATCATCTTGTATGACCTGATTACTATTTGACTTGATTACTATTTAATTTGATGTTCAAAAAATAAACTATAAATATATATTCTTAAACAAACCCTAAATACTTCAAAATATATCATTTTTTTCACCAATAAAGTGAGTAAAGTTGATTAAACTATAATTGAAAGAATTTTGAATAAATTCTTTTACTAGCTGAAGTCAAAGAAACACATTTTAATGAATTTAAGTAATCGTGAATAAATTAATATTAAATGCGGGGCAGATAAAGACTGGTTGAAAACTCTTTAGCTCAGCACCAAATTGCACACACACATCTTGTCAATACGTGACAAGCCAAGTCTAGAGGTTTGTTTGTACAGCGCTCAATCGAAACGGTTGATTTTTATACAAGTCGTATATATATATATATATATATATATATATATATATATATATATATATATATATATATATATATATATACTTATAAGACGCATTTTGTCTGTCTGTCTGTCTGTCTGTTCCCTTATAACTCAAGATCCAGACAAACAAATAACATGAAATTTATTACACATACACATAATTACATGGGGGAAGGTTATAGGACAGGTTTCGTTTCATATCGATGGGTAGTTTAATTATAATTAATTTTTTTTTATTTTAGTATTTTACTATATTAAAAGTAATCTCGACGGCGCCATAAATAAAATTCCTCTGTGACGTCATTTCCCTATGATCGAATAGAACTTGCGCTGGTGCTGTATTGTGCCTTTGTGATAAAGAATTGTTGATGTTTTTTCATGCTCTCTGATGTGTACAGTTTGAGGAAGGTAAAGGAAGGATTTTAGAAGAAGTGTTAAGATTATAATAATAAGTATATATATATATATATATATATATATATATATATATATATATATAGAGAGAGAGAGAGAGAGAGAGAGAGAGAGAGAGAGAGAGAGAGAGGGGGGGAGGGAGAGATAAAGAGAGAGAGAGATAAAGAGAGAGAGAGAGGGGGCAGGGGGGAGAGAGAGAGGAAAGGAGGGTAGGGAGGGAGGGCGGGAGGGGGAGAGAGGAGGGAGGGGGGTGTGGACAGGGGGGAGAAAAGGGGAGGGGGGGGAGAGGGAGATGGGAGAGGGAGTAGGGGGTGAGGGAGCAGGGGAGAGGGAGCAGGGGGGGAGAGGCAGAGAGAGAAAGGAAGGGAGAGGAGAGAGGGGGTAGAGAGAGGGAGGGAGGGAGGGAGAGAGATAAAAAGTGAGGGGGGCAGGGAGGGGAGAGAGAGGGAATGAGGGAGGGAGGAAGGGGGAGAGGGGGGGAGGAGAGAGAGGTGGAAGGGGGAGGGAGGGAGCAGGAGGGGGGGAGGGGTAGGGAGGGAGAGAGAGGGGGAGTGAAGAAGAGAGGGAGAGGATGGGAGAAATGGGAGGAAGAGATAAAGAGAAAGAGGGGGCAGGGAGGGAGAGAGAGGGAAGGAGGAGGGAGGAGGATGGACGGGGGGAGAGAGGGAGATGGGAGAGGGACGGAGAGAGATTTGAGAGAGGGAGGGAGGGAGAAAGGGAGGGAGGGGGAGGGAGGGAGGGGGAGGGAGGGAGAGAGAGAGAGAGGAAGTGAGAGAAAACAGAAGGTAAACAGAAAACCTTATTTTAAACCCGGGCAAAGCCGGGTACTTGCAACTAGTATATATATATATATATCAGCTTAATCTATTACTTTTTTTTACCCTTTAATATATTTAATTCTGTATTGAAACCTTTTGTTCAAATCAAACTTGACTTCCTTAGGGATACCACCAGACTACCTCCCCCCCCCTAATATATCCACCTAATGCATCGCCCTTTCATCACATACATTCACTCAAATGCAATTTTATTATATATTGTATTGATGTACCCTACGATATCTCATCAGTCTGGGCTCCCTCACCTCTGACATATTGGTCGGGCTGCATTCTCTTGGAGTGGCCTCCGATTCACTGCATCCTGATATTTTGAGCCATGATGACATATATTCTTTATTTACATCTTGTACATCATGATGAACATGACATCAAATCGCATGATGTAGTTACGTTATGAACTTGGTGTTGTTGGGTTGACCAGCTGCTGTAGTGTGAATGACCTTTCTTATTCATTAATGAGTTCATTTGTAGCAATAAGTTAATTATATGCATTAAGTTCGTTAGTCGCAATAAGTTCTTTTGATGCTAAGACTCTCAAAAAAAAAAAAAAATAAAATCACAACAAGAGCGATTCTGGTAATACTTTGAAAGATAAGCGCATCCCATATGCATTACATTATGTTGCTGTGATGTAAATTAAGTGCTACATTTTACGAAGTCCTTATGAACACAATAAGTAAACACCATAGCAGCATATTAAGTCTTTTTAAATTTTCTTGTACATTTACATTCTCAATATTGTTAAGCATTAACTGACGTAAGTATGTCCATTATGTCCAGACTATTGTATAGTCCTTTAGATGCAGACTGCAGTTTGGTTCACTTGGTCAACGCTCTTTTATATGCAGACTGCAGTGTGATTCACTAGTGGGTATCTCCAAATCTGTCCATCCATTTTCTCCACTATTTCAAACTTTAGTATTTTTTTCAGTCAGCCAAGACCGTAGTTTGTCCACAATGACCAATCTGTATTGTTGACCACAATGACCAATCTGTGTTACTGTCTAATGTGTCCCTTAACGAAGTATTGCCCGCTATATCCAGAATGCCCTTCTTCAACCTGGGTCACATCTCCGTGGTCACCTCCATCTGAATAGTGGGCAGTTTCTCCAGGTGCAGAGCGGGCAGTGCGGACATGCACGGGACGGTGTGCATCCTCTGCAGCCTCCTCTTCTCCCTGGCCACCATGGTGGTGGACATCTTCCGGCTGTAGTTTTTGTAGATGATGCTGTCCTGTGCCCGTTTGACTATCTTGATACTCTCCAGATTCTATAGGAAAGAAGAACACACAAATGTATGACGATATATTTATTTTATCTTGAAGAACATACAAATGTACGACGATATATTTATTTATTTTAAATTTTCTGGAAATATAATATCCCTTTTTTAATGTAACAATATAATAATCAATAAGAAGCTGGTAATGTATATGGGCTCAAGAACTAAATTTACAGGGAAACGGCTCATTGGAATCCACAAAAACTATACGAAGCGCCGCTGTACTTTTTTTTGATAATAGTACGACAACGTGTGAATTAGTTCACTTTTTAGAGCATTTTCGAAAAAAAATGCTCTATTGTCCCCGTTTTGTCTGTCTGTCTGTCCGTCTGTCCGTCATCACCCTAGATCTCAACAACCATAAGTCCTAGACCCATGATGTATATATCATTTTGTAGGTCTTGGCCTGCCAAGAGCTGACTTTTTTCCATTTCGCGATCTGACCTCTCAGGGCCGTAAAAGGGGCCTTAGTACCGTTTTTTTACTATATAAGCTATATTAATAAAGGAGGGCTATATCTCAGCAACTATAAGTCTTAGACCCATGATGTATATATCATTTTGTAGGTCTTGGCCTGCCATGTGTACATCAAAAGTTCATTTCGCGATAGGACCTCTGAGGGCCGGGCTTCAGGGCTCATAAGGGGCTTATATATTATATATACACCTTGTACGTTCAATAGCCCGTTCATTTGGTGAAATACTGCAGCACGTAGTTTCACCAAGACTTATTTAGAAACTCATCAAATGAAATAGTAAGCTTGTGTTCTGAGTTTAATTGAAAGTATCAGAGCTATGCAACAATTGACGGAGTTTTCGACGATTAAATGACTATAATTTCGAATGTTTTCAATTATGAGTCCTATTGCAGTAACCACAAACCACTTGTAGTTAGATTTAAGAGAAAATAATTTTTTTTCAAATATAAAGAAACGTCTTTATAAATTTTTTTTTTACAGATATATGCATTACACAATTGAATTTATAAACATTTCCAAAATTTACAAATATTTACTGAAAGATAGCATACGTACTGATACATAACATGAAAATGCGCTAACACGTCCTGTGTCCAGAATGGAACAGGCTTAATTGCTTGTTTCTTTTATTTCATTAATACATTTTGTTAAATAAACTAAGATGCAGCTATTTATAGCATTGTGTCACAATATAAATAACCAAAATGAGGCTTTCGTCGACCTGATATGTAACCACCCCTGGCTTACAGATTGCTTTCATTTTATAGCTGATAAGTGGAAATTGATTATTTCAATTTTCCCCTATATTCAATATGCCTATGTGAATTTTCTTACCTTGGGGAAATAGCTCTATATTTTAAGGGGAAGTACTGCGTAGATAAACGTAAAATTTAAATATTAATGATTTAACTCCCTTACATTTGTTCACAAACCATTTTTTAAAAAAAGTTGTTTTTTAACAGATTTTATTTTAATTGAAGAAAAAAGAACTTGTTTTTAACTTTAGAAAAACCGAATATTTCGCCTGAATGATATAAACTAATAAATATAACTACACAAATTAAGCGTTTGACCTTTGGACTGTGTTTATAACGAGGCTCCATTGGCTGCATGATGCGGATACTGTCCCACTTTTTCAGAAACGCCATGACAGCGATGACCCAGAAGACGATGATGATGAGGACGATGATGAATTCTTCGATCTGGATGACCTGTTGTATTGGCTCTCTCTTCTGCTCGTCTGCAGAAGTCAAGTAATCAAAACAAAAATTAATAATAATAAAAAAATTGGCACAAAAGTAAACTTTTTGTTTAACCAGAGCAGTTCTTATGTATTTTGAGGCCCTAGTTCAAAACTTTAAATGACGTTTAGGGGCGCTAGGTAAAATGTACATTTCCTGAACCTTTTGTCATCAAATTCTAAGAGAGGCCCCCCCTGTTGAAGCGGGGGCCCCTAGACAGTCGCTAGTCTGCCAATCCATAAGAACAGCCCCACATTTGTGTGATTTATGTTTCTGTAATGGCGGTTGAAAAACTTTAGACGAAGTGGAGTAACAAGCGTTGGCGGCGCCAGAGGAGGTCTCATGAACATAAAGAAGTAGATTGGTGAGCAGGGCGGGCCTAAGGTCGATTTGACCGATTGTTCCAGCTTGTAGTAACAGGTGTTATTGTAAACAAATGAGAAGAGGGGGCCTCGCAAGCATACGTTAAATTGGACCCCGCAATTCGTATTGCCAATCCTTGTGGTGAGCTTTACCGCATCTAAACCTGGGGGGCAGAGTAAGTGCCGCCCGAAGAGGACAGCTCCCTTACAGTTACGCCGCTAAAAACATTGTGTTATTAAGTTGGTAGAGGTCATGTGATGTTTTTATACTGGGTTTGTGTGTATTTTATGTGGTGGTTATTTCTTTTTTAATTTATTGGTAAACAATAAACTGTTGAAGTTTTTTTTTTGTGTTTGTGTTTTTTTTTCTTATTATATTTTGTCTAGGTTTTTAATTTATAACACGACATTTAATCAGTCAGTAAACCTAGCATCTGGATATCTGGTTTTTTTTTTAATCTGATCTTAAGTTAATAAGATGCTGTTCTGTCTACAGTGTACGACAGAAATTACGATGAAAGGTGGTGGTGTGTGTGTGTGGGGATGGGAGGGTTGGGGGGTGGATGTGATGTGAATTACTCACGTGACAATGCTATCCTGCTTATTATTTTTCATCCCGTGTTTTCGTGACATTAGCCGGTTGTTGTTTTTGTTTTTTAACCTCACATTTTGACGTAACTTAATTTATGTTGAGATTTGAAATGTAAAAAAATGCATTAGCTGCTAAATGCATACAAATGTACTCGTAAGTACAACTGGGAGCTAGTGGAGATGAAAGTGCTTAGTTATTAGATTAATTCAGCGAACACATTTATTACTTGGGGGTATTATTTGTATTTATGTAAATTGGAATGTATTTACCCATTCCAATTTACATGATACAAATATTGAAAAAATAAAAATTAAACAAGATAGATTGTGAAGTTTGTATGAGAATAAAAATTAAAGTAGTCACACGAATTACATTTACAGTATCTATAACAATAATCTTAGAGTAGACATTTTGTTCCACTTTTTTGTACGCTAAACTGATAATGGAGGTGCGTGTGGTGTAGGGGGGGGGGGACCTCACTGTGGTTCATGGATATTGTCACGTTTATTCCGTCATATTACATAGTGGTCATTCACGGTCATTTAAAGATCACGTGACGACTTATGATGTGGGTGGTGGAGGTGGGCGGGGCGGGGGGGGGAAGGAGGGGAACCTTACTGTGGTTCATGGATATTGTTACGTTATTCCGTCACATTGCATAGTGGGTCACTCATGTCACATTACACATTGGTCATTCATGACAATTCAAAGATCACGTAAAGACTTATGATGGGGGTGGGGGGAGGAAGGGGGGGGAGGGACAAACCAAATATGATTCAAATGAAACGATTCTCAATCTTTTTCGATTTACTTTCTAGTCTTTTTTTTTTAATTTGACTTTTTTCGTTTTAACTCACTCTTGACTCTACTTCTCAAGCTGCCAGAGAGTTAGGCCTTTATATTTTACTCACCACGTTATTCATCTAAAAATGTCCAAACTATCTACTTTCACCTTATTCAAACAACATAAATGTAAATTATTTAATTAATGGCCATTACTGTTTGTTACAAAAATAGAACTTTCTCTGAAGTAACTCAATATCGTTCGTCTTACAATTCAGACTATGAAGGCACTAGAGTCGTCCTTCCTGGCACTATCGTTTTGTCTCACTCTCAGAAAGTTTGAAGTAGTCGTCTGCCCGACATGTGGCCAGATCATTTATTTAATGATGTCTAAATACTGATATTTTTTTTTTCCTCAAACAGGTTTGGCTTCTTTTTCTTCTCAAAGCCGGACTCCCTGGCACCCAAAGTCTTTGTTTCGCTCACAACTTGAGACCAAAAGTGGCCAGGAAGAAGAAAGTTGTTCGTCTGTTTGTATGTTTGTCTGTCTGTCTGGGGATGAGACATTTCTCAGATTTCTTGCTATCGATCCAACTGAATGTGGGGACATTATGCCCTTGATTATTTCTGTTGGTACTATTTTACATCGTGATTTTTGTAATGAAACTTTAATGTAAGTTGTAATAGTGCTTGTAGCAGATAGTGTTGGTAGCAGAAAGTGTTAGTAGCAGACAGTATTAGCAGTAGCTAGTGTTGGTAGCAAAAAGTGTTAGTAACGGATAGAGCTAGTAACAGATAGTGTTAGTAGCAGATTGTGTTTAATCTTTTTAAAGCTGTGTAACAGGAAAGATCAAAGCCAACAGTCTGTATTAACGGACATTTGGCAAAAGTTAGACATCCTCTTCACTCCTATGCGCGACATAACTGATATAATAGTTCAGGGTCATTTAAACAACCCCTTATACTTCAGTTAGATAATACCATAATAACTATAGATAGATAGAAAATCAAAACATTTTTTAAGCTTTTGGAAACAACGACATAAAGTGCGTTGATCATCATCTTGAAACAATTGGAAAGTGCTCATGAACTTTGAAAATGTCCCTACATTGTATCACAGGAATAACTTTTAATGTCACAATATTCCTCAACGACACTAGTCCTAATCTTTTTTTTATGGTTTCTTCTGTTGCCATGGTGATAACGCACTTCCGTCTCTCCAGCTCAATTGCTGCAGATTTGATTTCCGATGTGCAGTCACTCTAACCTTTTCATTTCCGCTTTCTTTTGCTTGCCTTTTTGTAAACAAACAAAATGGCGACTTTGCATGAAAGGTTCCAGCGTCGTCGAGACATATGTTATTGTCATTTGTTATTGTCATTTGTTATCTTGGCAAGATTATTGGGTTATAAATCTGACCCAGTGTAATATCTGCCGTCCTGTGTAAATTTGGCAGCCGACATCTAATCATGTGACGTTGTTACAATAATGGTTTCCAGAACAAAAAAATATTAGAATCACTTTGTTTACTTTGAAATGTCAGTTGCAGGGTGTGACTACTGATCTCGAAATTGGAGACTTCCCGGTGCAGTTTATTTATAACAATATAGGCCAGGGGTGGGCCAACTTTTTAAATCTCGGGCCACAATGAGTAGGGCCGGACCTAGAGCAGAAAAAATGTGCAGGACGACGAGACCTTGAGAAGAAATTTTACAGAATGGCTGTAGCTGGGGGCCGTACTGGTGGTGATTATGGTGCTAGTGCTGCTGGTGGTGCTAGTGGTGATGGTGGTGCTAGTGGTGATGGTGGTGCTAGTGTTTCTGGTGGTGCAAGTGATAATGGTGGTGCTGGTGGTGCTAGTGGTGCTGGTGGTGCTAGTGGTGCTAGTGGTGCTAGTGGTGCTGGTGGTGCTGGTGGTGCTAGTGGTGCTGGTGGTGAGGGTGGTGCTAGTGGTGCTGGTGGTGCTAGTGGTGATGGTGGTGCTAGTGGTGCTGGTGGTGCTAGTGGTGCTAGTGGTGCTGGTGGTGCTAGTGATGCTGGTGGTGCTAGTGGTGCTGGTGTTGCTTTTGGTGCTAGTGATGCTGGATGTGCTAGTGGTGCCGGTGGTGCTGGCGGTACTATTGGTGCTAATGGTGCTAGCTGTGGTTCAGACGATTACGCTAATGGACAGTGTTTTCAAAAATTAATATAGATCAAATATATTTAAAATGTAATGTCCGGATCAAACGGCTAAAGGAACCTATTTGGCCATAGGGCCATACTCTCCCCATGACTGATATAGATAATGATATCTTCAAAATAAATGTGGCAAGCCATAGATGATATACCATCGCAAAGGTACCATTGCCATTGACAATAATAGGCGTACACATAGTGCCGATCTTTCGTCTTTGGGGTCCCTAAACAAAGACTTTAAAAAATGTTTTGGGGCAATCGTCAAAATTGCCTGACTGGGCCCTCTTAGCGCCAGATATAATAGATATTAACACTGCTGGAAAAGGGCCCATTAGTCTGTAAGGGGGGGGGGCTAGTTGTCCTGTCTATTGGAACGGTTCTGCCTACCCGTCCCGGTATAAACGTGTGTACCTCAAAGAAAGGCATTACGATATGTCATAACAACTATCATGCTAATCTTATTCTTTATTAAAACATAACATTGCAAACAATAGAATCATGTTATTCTTAATAAGAAGGCCAAAAAGTTATTTTATAGACACGGTGGCTGGTGTTTTTTATGTTGTCTATGTCCAGTGATATTTTAAAATAGAAATCCTACATGTGGACTATATTGCATAACCACGTTTCAGAATATTTTGTGTAGTCACTTGTCTAATCTTGCAAACAACACAATGAATTGTACAGGCTTGAAAATAACTGTTAGACATTGAAGAAAGGACTTAATCTTATAGCAAAAAATTCGATTTGAATAAACGAAAAATTACGAGATGAATTAACGATTTATTAATTGTTTTGTTTTCTTCTCTGCAGAAACAATGTTTCCAATGAATTTGTTTACTGCAGGAATGTTACAGCAAACATTCTTGGCCATTTTACTTTTTATTTGTGTCTATTGCACGTTTTGTGCTCACTGTTCCGTTAAAGAAGATTACCGTAAAAAGAAAACAAAGTAATTCGAGTTTTTTTTTTATGTAACTGTAAACAATTTATTGTTGACAGAGGCTAAAGCTTGTGAGCGCTGAAATCATAAAACTGAGAAAGGCAAAACATTAGTGTAAAACACAAAAAAAAAAACGAAAACAATTCTCATTGGCCAAGCTGCTGACCAAGTTCCACAAATCATTTTGATATTTTGTTTGGCAAACATCTGCCTTATCAATGGCATAAACAGAATTATAATAGATTGGACTTGCGCGACTCCATCAAAACACAGCTTGTAATATGTTTGGCTACAAAAAAACGCATTGACAGGTATTGGAAAATTACGACCATCCTCTTCTTCTAATCGTAAAATGTCAGTAATTTTTTTTTTATTATTAACATTTAATTAAGATGCGGTGATAAATCTGTTTCGACTTGATTTCAGAAAACGTTTCGCCTGGTTATGCATATATGAAAAAAATGCAAATCCAACATTGAATACAAACAGCTGAGAGTTTGTTATGCTGAAAGTATAAGGGTGGAACCGGATGAAACTAAATTGAGAGATATGATGGGGAAAGTCCACCATCACTACCCTGCCCACATACACTATAGCAACAGGGTGGCAAAGGTGCGTAGATACCCCAGCACAGACTATAGATACAGATCCAATAAACCAGGGGGGGGGGGTCCTCAAATCTGTTCCTGTGGGTACCAAGTTGCCATCAGACCGGGTTTGTACTTTTTTGTGGCGTCCTCCAGAGATATTTAGGGAACGCCTGCTTAAGACTATCGCTAGGTGGGTGATGTAACATTCAAAACAGGTGGTATGCAGCACTCTCACTGAGATGAGGTTATATTAAAGCTTATCACACAAAGTCTGGGACAACCTGATACAGATGGTTTGGGGGCAACTTGACACGGATGGCTAGGTGGGAACTTGACACAGGCGGTCTGGGGCAACTTGACATTGAATGTTTGGGGTCAACGTGACACAGGCGGTCTGAGATATATTGAAACAGATGGTTTGGTACAACGTGACTCGGATGGTTTGAGGCTACTTGTCACGTATGCTGCGTGGCAGCTTGACACAGATGGAATATGCGGGATAAATGACACAGATATTCTAATGCAGCTTTATGGTAAATGGTCTGGGGCAACGTGGCACAGATGGAACATTGAAACTTATCACAAAAAGACTAGTACAAAAAGTAATCAAATAGAGTAATTCATAGAGTTTAGTGAAATAGGTTTTTTTTTTTAATTTCATTACTTTTAGTCACTTAGATTTACTAATGTAACACGGGTGCGACTCTTTTATTAAACTAACACGAGTGCGCCTCTTTATCTTTACAATATTTTGAAAACCATAAAACGGCCCTCTTCGACATCGTGCGGCATTGTACCTGACGCAGTAATTCTGGTCTTATGCAATGTTTGTGACCGTGCTAGGCAAATGCTGGAGGAATAAAAAGGATGTGCTTCTAAATGAATCATAGTGATAGTAGAAGCTGTTTGTGAGTTTTGCTGGGGCGCGGTCGCGCGCGCGCGTGTGTGTTTGCGTGTGTCAACCAACTCACCCTGCCCTGTGGTGGCGTCAGTGCTGTCACTAGAGGTCGTGCTGGTGGTGCTTGCTGTGGTTGAGACGATGACGCAAATGGACACCATGTATAGTTTCAATCCCCGCTGTGGCTGATGAAAACTTTTAACCGCTTGACGTTAGGAAACACCATGGGGAGGGTTGGGGTGACAGGACCGTGCGCCTCTTCAACTTCTCTGAGCCAGGGTCTTGCGGACCATGTCAGCTTCCACCAAAAGTAAACCTGTAAATTGACTCACACTATCGCTGTATCTGTGAACCCAGAATTCTGGTTTGGTCTGCCCAGGCCGATCAGTGATGAAATATAAATGTTTGAAGAATGTTCTTGTGGGGTTATCTTCCCGCCATTTTTCAGAGGTACATGGAGCTGAGTAGAAGGGAAAAAAAATCAGTTAATATTTTCACTTCATTAATATGCATATTTTTTGTTTCATTAAATTATTGAATAACAAAGAGCAGTGGTAACGACCCTTTTTGGAACCACGTGCCCAAAATTCAATCAAAATACCAATTATTCACAGCAAAGTACCCACACTGCAATTAAAATTAAAGGAAGTAATATTTTAGTCGCGTGCCGAATGATGAGGCTCTGCGTGCCGTCTGTGGCTCACGTGCCATATATTCACCACCACTGACATAGTGTATTAATTTGTTAAGTTGTTTTTAATTACTCAAACAGATCAGTATTTACTCATCAGTAAAGTTGTTTTTAATTGCTCAGACCAATCAGTATTTACTCATCAGTAAAATTGCTTTGAATTTTTGTTTTAATTGCTTGCAAATTTAAATTCATATTTACTTTTACCATAGTGTTATGAAATGTCAATTTGTAGTTTTTTTTTTTTTGTTGAGTGTGTGAAGGCATCTTTTTATAAATTCTGTAGCAAAACCTAACTTGTTGAAAATGTACGGATTAGGTTATATATTTGTATGTCTCAATCAAGTGATATTGTTTAGAGACATTAGTAAACAATGATTTATTTATCGTTATCTACATAACGAATATGTTTTTCTCAGAAATATCTGCATTTAAATGATTCCACCAGAGACGAGGCGTGAGTGTTGCCGGGCGTAACTCTTAGAGTAAATTTATTGAAGTTTTTATGCTATATACAAAACAAAAACGAACAAAAATCTATATATTTGTATAAAGTATTGAACTAACAACATATACTATCACTTATACCTATAAGAGGCATTTGCTGTCTGTCTGTCTGTCTGTCTGTCTGTCTGTTCCCTTATAACTCAAGATCCAGATAACCAAATAATGTGAAATTTGTTACACATACACATAATTACATGGGGAAGGTTATAGGACAGGTTTCGTTTCATCTCGATGGGTAGTTTAATTGTAATTATTTTTTTTTTATTTTAGTATTTTACTATATTAAAGTAATCTCGACGGCGCCATAAATAAAATTCCTCTGTGACGTCATTTCCCGATTCGAATAGAACTTGCGCGCTGGTGCTGTATTGTGCCTTTGTGATGCAAAGAATTGTTGTTTTTTCATGCTCCCTGATTTGTACATTTTGAGGAAGATAAAGGAATGAAGAAGGATTTTAGAAGAAGTGTGAAGCCATAATAATAAGTATATATATATATATATATATATATATATATAGAGAGAGAGAGAGAGAGAGAGAAAGAGAGAAAGAGAGGGATAGGGAGGGAGAGAGATAAAGAGAGAGAGGGGGCAGGAGGAGAGAGAGAGGAAAGGAGGGTAGGAGGGAGGGAAGGAGGGGGAGAGAGGAGGGAGGGTAATGGACAGGGAGGAGAAAAGGAGGGGGAGAGAGGGAGATGGGGGGAGAGGGAGATGGGAGAGGGAGTAGGGGGAGATGGAGAGAGAAGGAAGGGAGGGAGAGAGGGGGTAGGGAGGGAGAGAGAGGGGAGGGAGAGAGGGAGGGAGAGAGATAAAGAGTGAGGGGGCAGGGAGGGAGAGAGAGGGAATGAGGGAGGGAGGAAGGGGGAGAGAGGGGGAGGGAGAGAGGTGGAAAGGGGAGGGAGGGAGAAAGGAGGGAGAGAGGGGTTAGGGAGGGAGAGAGGGGAGGGAAGGAGAGAGGGAGAATGGACGTTGGGAGAGAAGGAGGGGAGAGGGGAGAGAGGGAGATGGGAGAAAGATGGGAGAGAGGGAGGGAGAAGGAGGGAGGGAAATGGAGAGAGGGGGAGGGAGGGAGGAAGAGAGAGAGGAAGGGAGAGAGGGGGTAGGGAGAAAACAGAAGGTAAACAGAAAACCTTATTTTAAACCCGGGCAAAGCCGGGTACTTGCAGCTAGTTTATATATATAACTGATGTTATATATATTTAAACTTGTAGTCATTTTATTAAAATTGATTATGCTACACAATAAACACAGGAGCATTTTAAAGTTATATAGAAATATCGATAGATTTTTCTCTAAGAGTGACTGGATTCCACACACTCATAATAAATATTGCGCTATGTGTACATTTCGACCCTGCGACACTTCGATCCCAGGGCAGTTCGACGCCTGAGCAATCGACAGTATCAATTGAAAAATATAATATTTGAATTATTATTTCTTTGTTTTAAATGTTTATTAACTTTGTTCAACATGTGTATAATTGTTTAAGATGTAGTATTAATTTTGTTTAAAATATGTGTTTGAATTGTTTAATTAAAATATGTGTTTGAATTGTTTAATTAAAATATGGGTTCGAATTGTTCAATTAAAATATGTGTTTGAATTGTTTAATTAAAATATGTGTTTGAATTGTTTAAAATATGTGTTTGAACTGTTTAAAATATGTGTTTGAATTGTTTAAAATATGTGTTTGAATTGTTTAAAATATGTGTTTGAACTGTTTAAAATATGTGTTTGAATTGTTTGATTAAAATATGTGTTTGAATTGTTTAAAATACGTGTTTGAACTGTTTAAAATATGTGTTTGAATTGTTTAAAATATGTGTTTTAATTGTTTAAAATATGTGTTTTAATTGTTTAAAATATGTGTTTTAATTGTTTAAAATATGTGTTCATGGAAAGGTTTGAGTTCTGATTGTCGATATGCTCTAAGCACGTTCAAAAGTTTCTAAAAGACTGACAATGTATCTCACATACAGCTCTCATGAGTTTCATTGACCAATTGTTTGTGTCTACTCTAGCCACTGGCACAAATGAATAAAGTGACTAATATCCAAGGTGGATGGGTTCAGTATAAAAGAGGGGGGCTAAAATATTTGCTGAGTGGAATAATTACGTCACATAATCACACAATTTGTGTCCGATGCTAAGACATCACAAAGACTAAAACATATATTTTAAACAAATAAACCACACATTTTTAAAATAAAATAAATATCTTCAACAATTATACACATGTTGAACTAATTTTATTGTCATATTAAAATCAAAGAATAATTGAAATAGAAATTCAAATATTATTTTTATCAGCTGACAGGGTCGAATAGTCCGACCACTTTTTTTTTAATTTTATTTTTTTTATTTTTTTTTACGCCGCCATTGCTAGCATAACAAGGTGTAGTGTGCCTACCACACCAGCATTGTAAGCGGCGCTGATGCATGTCTGCCATGCCTACAGAGCGGCGGGGTGAGTGTGCCCGCTATCATCTGCCACGATGGCAGAAAAGGGTTTTAAGACTTGCCCAAATGGCCAGACCAGCAGGGTGTGTGTACTGCTGATCGGAAAAGGGTTTTTTCCTGCCACTAGGACAGAGGGGAGGGTGTAATGTGCCTGTACCCTCAGCCCGAAATGGCAAACTGCGGAGGTGTGCTTGAGTGGGACAGAGTGGAAGGGTGTTGTGTACCGACCACATCCGTCACCATCGCCAACTATGAATACTACGGTCTCGGATAGTCCTCATTGACTTCAGTACCACCACCCTCGCAAATAGGTTTTATTCTTATTAATTCCTGACTATAGAACCCAAATGATCTATTCCCCGTAAATCATGATATGTCTCTCACACCAGGATGGAGAGTATCACTAAAATAATGCCAAATAATTTTTGTGATACTCATCACAAACGATTTAGTTATAGATCTCTCTATTTTCTAATGATATTGATGTAATGCTCAATGTGATTACATGTTTAAACCGTTTAAATATTTTAATTGTGTAAAATTGTATGGTGTCTAGTTTTTGAATATCCAGTATCCATTTTAAAATACTTATCATTCTATATTTATGCATAGCTCAAATCCACCCACATCATTCCACTACATGTTTTATTTAATTATTGCTATCAGCAAATCATCAGACTTGTTAAAAAACAAAACAAGAGCTTGTTATAAGCACCGCCCCCCCCTTACCCACCTTCGTCCCCATTCACACTTTCTGTACGATGAATCCACTAAAAAAAACACTTGATGTATGAAATGTTAGAGGCCCTGGGCAGCAGACACTATTGGAGATGTTCGTGTGGCAGCTAGGCAGAGACTAATAGAGATGTTTGTTAGATCATCTGACTGCTGATATTTAGATCATCTAACTAACTGGTGATATTTAAATCATCTAACTGACTGATGATATTTAGATCATCTAACTGAATGGTGATATTTAGATCATCTAACTGACTGATGATATTTAGATCATCTAACTGACTGGTGATATTTAGATCATCTAACTGACTGATGATATTTAGATCATCTAACTGACTGATGATATTTAGATCATCTAACTGACTGATGCTATTTAGATCATCTAACTGACTGATGATATTTAGATCATCTAACTGACTGGTGATATTTAGATCATCTAACTGACTGATGCTATTTAGATCATCTAACTGACTGGTGATATTTAGATCATCTAACTGAATGGTGATATTTAGATCATCTAACTGACTGATGATATTGAGTTCATCTAGTCCCTAGCCAGTGTTATACTGATTAAGCTGACAACTAAAACATTCTTCTACTTTTATGAAATTGATTTCTTTTTAGACAGTAGTCTGTTACTAGTCCACCCACTAATGTAATCATGCAATTTGACTACCGCTGTTTTAAATTATTTTAATTTTTATCATTTAACCACCAACGGTCATATTCATTCTGATGTTTGTCATATAACTAGCCAATCAATGTTTTAACACTTGCTCAAGGTAATTTTTTAAACTACTAGTATCAAATGACAACTATATCGTATCATGTATCTGTTAAATATTCTAGTGTGAGTGTGGGTGTAAGTGTGTGTGTGTGTGGGGGGGGGGTTGGCTGTGTGTGTATGTGTGACGAGGAAAGGTGTAGTTGTTTTTATTGTGTCTGTGCGTTTGTGTGTGTATTTATGTTTTTTTATGTGATAAATATGTTCTCCTGTTACTGAAAAACTAGTCGTATCTACATTTTATTTATTTACAGAATCTTGATCAAGATCAGAATCCATTATTACATCAACAACAACAAAAATAAAACTGACCCAGAGAGTACGGGCGTATATATATGTGGGTAAATTGCTCTCAACTGAAATCTTCTATGACAACATAATAACCATAAAAACGCCGCTGCTACAGAGTTTTAAATTTCCTTCACTGTTTATCGAGTTTCCTAGCAACGTAGTGGCAAGATAAGGGTAGATTACTCATAATCTTGTTCAAGGAAATGGTACTCCCCCCCCCCCCTCCCGTTTTTTTTCTAAGGCGATTTCTTAAGAGATAAAAGTTCAATTGTTTTTAAAAAATCAAACTGTGAAGATATGTTTAAACTAAAGTTTTCAAGCTGAATTTATTTTCTATTAAAAAATAATAATAATGTATAATTCACACATGTATGTCATTTTTAAAGAAGTATCTTAATTTTAGCAATGATAGACTCATAGATATACTTTGTCTTGTGATTGATTCCGGTCTGGTACAAAAAATGTTATTCGTTTCTTTAAGGGTTTGTTGAACTATTGATATATTGCTCCAGCCTATGTGCAGGACCGTGTTATGAGCACAGACACTTTCGCAACTAAAGTGCTTTTAGGGTGAAGGGAAGGTCACTCATGTGTGACGTCACTGCGCTGGCTTGCAGCACTGATTATCTTGTGACGTCATCCCGCTCAGGTCAAGCGTATCACATGGTCTGTAGTATTTTCAGCACGAGGTCATTTCAAGCAATAACCATAAAAGCTTTACAAAGAAATGTTTTTCAGTGAGATTTTTTATTTTTTTTGAAGCACGCGCTGTAGTCATGGCAATGTGGACCAGAGATTTATTGCTTTTGAGTGGAAACGTTGTCTTCCTTTGATGTTAATTTAATTTTAGAGACAACCAAGTACATTAAGGTTATTTCGACATCTGTTTTTTATTTATTCTTTTTTTTTTAAGAAGTGCGGGTGCATTCTTGAAAAATATTAAAAATGAAGTCGGGGAGGGCCTAAGACTTTGAAGATGCCTAGGGCCTACTATGACCTTAAAACGGCCCTGCCTTAATGTACCTGTATCAAGATTATCTTGTTCTTAAGATATCAGGTATTTTTTTCGTTTCAGACCGAAACGAAAAAAATACCTGATATCTTAAGAACAAGATAATCTTGATACAGGTACATTAAGGCAGGGCCGTTTTAAGGTCATAGTAGGCCCTAGGCATCTTCAAAGTCTTAGGCCCTCCCCGACTTCATTTTTAATATTTTTCAAGAATGCACCCGCACTTCTTTGAAATCTAAATAAATTTTTGAGGACGTCATATGTGACTTTGCTAAGACAAAGAGACGAAAAGTTAACATACTGTAATTTACAGATCTGCAGCTTGACGTGCTCGTTTCACACGGTTATATATAGTTACTTTAATACAAACAATTTTAAATTTTATTGGCATTCTGAACATGTTTTCACTTTATGTTCTGGATTTCGTAGGCCCTTGAAAAGTCCGTAGGTCCTAGGCACAGTGCCTACTGTACCTAGTAGATAAAGCGGCCCTGCATTAAGGATTTGAATAAAGTTTAAAATTACTGCTCATCCTATAATCAGTGAAGTATCTTAGGTCGTGCATTATACAGAGGCGTAACTAGGGAGGGAGAGGAGGGTCCAAATTAGAACCCCGGGGGCCCCAGCTTGAGGAGGACCTCCAAAAATGTTTTTTACATTAAATATTAAGTACATTATTTTTGTCATGATGTCTGATGTCAAAATGCAGGGGCCCCCAAAAAGGCCAATCCCGCCCCCTCCCCCGGGCCCCCAAATCCCTAGATTCGTCACTGGCATTATATGTGTAAAATGGTGCGTCTGTAACGCCTTATCAAACACCAGAAGACTCTCTACGCTAGTACCAGTAATCTGGCATCAAAATCTTGGAATTAACGGCACACACACACACACATAAATCAATAATCCAAATAGTGACCCCCCCTCCAAGAAACTCCACATTCCCTAACAGACTACTCAAATTGACCTGAAAGTTGACATTTACATTGGAATATGCCCCTCCCCTCCCATTCGCTCAACTCCAGTCGAAGGCTGGACGGCCGACGCACACAATAGACAATAGATCAGCAAGGGGAAGTTAAAGTTTTTTTTTGTTTCTTTTTCACTTCACTTCAAGGAGAGCGATGGCAACTTCCTGTCTAGCTCGAGACACTCACATAATTGAAAAAAAAACAAAAAAAAAAACAACAGCGTCTAATTAAGAGCTTGACCTCCATTGTTTATGTGTGAGTGTGTGTGTGTGTGTGTGTGTTTGTGTATACATCAGCGTGAGTACATGCCTGTACTCAAAGAGATTCACGCACGTGAGTACTCGTTGCCGTGAGTACGTCGTGTCGTGGGTTGATCTTTTTTTTTATAGCTCCTCAGCCTTGAATGAAGTAGTGTCTGTGGAGTGTCGCGTCGAAATCTCCATAATCAAAATTTGATTTTAATATCGATTTTATAGGGGATACGAGGAGGGGGGGATATAAGATGGGAATAAGGGGAGATGAGAAGGAGATTGAATCTGAACTGGAGTTATCTCACTTGATGGGGTGTGTGGAGAGGGGAGAATCATGCAAAACGCCTAGAATCATGATGTGTTAGATTTTTTTATTTTTTCGCTGCTTGAAATATAAACAGAAGACTACGACAGACAGGTACAGGTAAATGTGATTTATATTCTAGACTTGACAGACTGATATACAGACTGGCAGGTCGACAAGGAGCAGACAGGTAGACAGACTAATGATAGACTGACTGCCGGAGAACATACCACAAAGTGGATAGATGTCTATCCTAAGACAGACAGTCAGACAAAGTGCTGAAAGACAACAGGATAGAAAGCTAGACAGAAAGATGGGGAGACGGGCAGGAAGAAAAAGGACAACAATGCATGCAGACAAAGATAATTTCTTTAAGACAGAAAAATAGACAGATTGATAGACAAATTAGAAACATAGAATGAGTGACGGAAAGACAGACAAAATACATCGACAGACAGACAGGTTTATTACTTTGTTTTCAACATACTATACATATACTGCACACGTACTGTTTACATGAGTACTTAACTCTCTCTCTCTCACACACACACACATGCACACACCTATATTTCGAAATACTGGAAGGATATAAACGATAATATCTGACCATGTACGAATAATGTATTCGGTTCTCTTTGATGTCAAATATAATTGATCAATATTGTAGCAAAGCTGTTTACCCTCAAAGGCAACCTCGAGATTTTAAGTTTTTAAGATGTTATGGATAGTCTTTGAATAGACCACAAGTTTATTGTCATTTAATGCTCTCTTATGTTCAATATCTGGTGATATCGCACACACACACACACACACACACACACAAACTTAAATATTCACATGTGCCACATAAATATAGACCATACACATACATATTCTTCAGTATCAAGCTGTATATATCATTTGTCCGGAAAAGATTTCAGAAAAATAAAATTTTAAAAGTAAAATAATAAAATGTTTCCCATGAAAATGATAACTTATAAATGTAAGGTGATTTTCTTTTCCTTTAAAAAAAATAAATAAGAAAATCTTCTTGAAGATAAAGTTTTGTCAAAAGTTTGAAGTTTCAGGTCATAAATATATTTGTGTGTGGTTTATATCTTTGTTTTGTTTCTGTCTATCTATTTTTCCAATATGTCTATGTATCAGTCTATCTTTCGATCTATTATTGTACCCGTATCTCTGTCAATGTATCTTCATATCCGTATCTCTGTCATTCTATCCTTGTATCAGTATGTCTGTCAATCTATGTATCTGTATATCTGTCAATATATCTTTGTATTAGTCTATCTTTTAATCTATCTATCTATCTATCTATCTATCTATCTATATATATATATATCAGTCTATCTTTCAATCAGTCTATCTATTTGCACAGAGCACGCTTCTGTGTATAGGCAAATTAGGGCTTCTTAGTGGTCCACACCCCCCCCCCACCCATGGGACGTATTTTTCACCGTTACCAACACACATTTAATGTTTATCCTGTTGTTACTTTAAAGTTCACGTCATCTCATTAAATTAAGGTGTTTACTAGTGAATTATATATATTGGAAAAGTTTTCAATTTTGATGGACATAAGAAATGGCAGTCTTTCCTGAACCCCCTCTTGATGATAAAATGATGTGCATGTATTATATTTGACATTTATATTACACATCATATCAACTTATATGATATGGATGGCAGTTTTCGATACTGTTATCCGATAGACTATTTTTTTTTTTTTTTTTTTACATTTTTTTTCTTCTTTTTTTTTTAACGCCGCCATTGCCAGCATGGTAGGGTGTAGTCTGCCTACCACACCAACATTGTTGGCGGCGCTGATGCACGTCTGCCATGCCTACAGAGCGGCGGGGTGAGTGTGTCCGCTATCATCTGCAGGGATGGCAGAAAGATGGGTTTTAATCCTTGCCCAAACTGACCAGACCAGCAGGGTGTGTGTACTGCCGATCGGCCAGAATGGCAAGGAAAGGGGTTTTTCCTGCCACTCCGACAGAGGGGAGGGTGTAGTGTGCCTGTACCCTCAGCCGGAAATGGCAGGCTGCGCAGGTGTGCTTGAGTGGAACGGAGTGGAAGGGTGTTGTGTGCCGACCACATCCGTCACCACCATCAGCTGTGAATACTGCGTCTCGGATAGTCCTCATTGACCACAGTACCATCACCCTCGCAAGTAATGGGTTTTTTTCCTGACTAGAGAACCCCAATGATCCATCCCCCGTGGATCATGGTATGTCTCAGACCAGGAAGGAGAGCTCACAAAATATGTCAAAATATTATGTGATACTCTCCGAAATTACATTCTTCTCTCCATGAAGAGTCGATAGACCATGCAATGCAGATGTATGAATACATATATACATATATATACATATATATATATATATATATATATATATATATATATATATATATATATAAATGGAATATGAAACTTTAGTATGATTAATTCTATCACAAATTAATTATTATCTTAATTAGTATCTTAATTAGTATATTATTTTCAATTGCTTTTATTTACTTTCATAACCAATTGTTTCAACTTAAGAAACTTATTTCATTTCAAAGGGCCCCCAATAAATAAAGATTATTGCACAATTAAAAAGTGCAAGTGGGTTTTTTTTTCCCATTTTATCTTTAGTTGTTTTCATTCTCTCCCCTTAATTACTCCACTTGAACGTATAAACTGTATCACCCGCTGTAGCAAAGTTCACATAAAATACGCAGTAAAAAGAAAAGTGTGATAATATTTTCAAAGGGACTGGCAATATTTTATTTCTCTGGTGGACAAGAGCCCTCGTGACAACAACAGCCACTGATACACCCATAAAATAATATTTCACCCACTCAAAGCATATAACAAAAGTAAGACAAAAAGAATAAACTGGAATTAACGTTAACACTTCAAAAAAAAAATGTTTATTGTTTTCTTTTTAAGCTAAGAAATAAAATAATCTGTTTCGTTAGTTTTTTATTTGTTTTTTATATTCCCGTTAAAAACAACGCGGGAAAAAATTATAGCACATGTCATGGTTAGTTTTTGTGTGTTAGTAGATCAGTTGTATGTATATTATATTTCTAAGGAACTTGTATAAAAAGTAGTATGGTCTCTTCGGAGTTATTCTTGTTGACTGACTTGGGTGTATATAAAATTATTATGTATCCACATGTATGAGACGAATCACAGTTATAAAGCACTGGGTAGACTTGGTTGTATAAATATATATATATATATATTTATTAATTCTTATTCACGAAAATACATACATGGTATAAAATGATGTGAGATGAGGAATCAAGTCCGTCTGCTTGTCTCTACCAAATCTATCGTCTAATAATTATCGTCTGTTGATTCCCACTTCCGCTAAACTAAGTGGCCAGATAATTAAAACCATCTCTGTGCCAACTGTAAATTCTCTAGCCTAATCTGATGATTATTACAACATCCCCCTTTCCTTTAAAAAACAAATGTTATACATTTAGTTTTTTAGTCTGTCTCTAAGTTTTTCTGTCGTTAACTGAATAAAATCTACTTTTGTCAAAATAAAAATACAAATTTTTGTTGTATCACATCACATCAATAGAAATCTATATAAAAAATGTCAGTGTATATACAAAATGTCTAACAAAATGGTTATGATACAAAATATCAAACTAGTTATGATACAAAATTTATTAATAAAAATATTCTTGTCAATACTATATCTCATATTTCAATTTTTAAATGCATCATATAGCATATCATAATATTGACATAAAAATTTGTTCAATTTTCAAAAAAATTATTATCAATTCAGTTTTAAACAAAAAAAAAATTTATACAATAATAAGTGATTATTCACTTAGGTTGGTACCAAGTACCATAACTTCTTCATAAGTTTTAAGTGCATTTTTAATTATCATTGTTATCTCCCCTCTTTTCTCTTTTTACTTTTTTTTTATAGTGATTATTTTCTATCACCTTATGACTTAATTGTTATTTCAATTCTTTGTTCATATTCACTTAATGAATTTATTTTCAATATTCAACACTTTCATATTTTTCTTCACATCATTATCATTCTTTTCTTTTGTATGAGAGCATTTTATTTCAGTTCAATATATTTTTCATGTCTTTTGACAAACTTCTTCTGTTGTAACAATATTTTGTTCAACTTATTATTTACCTTGCTTTATCTAGCAAGTCATTTTTCTCTCATCTCATATGAAGACCTTTTCTTTTGCCTTCTGTCAATAACACTTTCCTTAGTGATTTGACAATATTCATTTTTTTTTTTTACTCATTAATTATATAAGACATTTTTCTTGTGTCTTTTTCATCATTTTATATAGTGTGAATATATTAACTTTGCACTTTTTCGTGTCAATTTAGCTTGACATATTTAATATTATCATCATGTACAATTCATTATGTCTTCTGACACATAAAATATTTAAACATCATTTTAATAAAATTCATATATAATTACAATCTTCATACCTTTGACTTCTTTAGTCAATAATTGTTCAAGTTACATATTTGAGACTAATAAGTCTTCTTGACAATAATCAATGTCATAATCAATAATCCTTTGATTGGATTTAACAAAATTTAACTTTTTAAAAAGTTTTATAACAAATTGAACAATAAACTTCAAACAATGAACAAATTCAATAAAATATGCATTAGTAATCATTGCATAATAAAATCTTTGCATAAACTTCAATAATATTTTCATCAATGTGAATGAAGTGAATGAGTAATTAATCATTCTTACAACATATTCTCATGTACATTATACTTGTTTAGTGTGTGTGTTTTATTTTAAACACAATCTCTCCTCATTCTCATCTTAATTAAGTATGCATATTTCTATTTTAAATACATTATGCATCAATCATCAACAAGAATTCTTTAATATATATTATTAAAAAAATATATTTGAGTCAATATACTCAATACAATAGTGTACTTGACAAGTTTAAATGTCATTATCATTATTCATGTATTATATTTTCAATACATACAAATCTTTTATTTTCAAATACAACTGTTATTAGTTTTAATTATTCCAATATCCATATTATTTTTACTTATAGTTCCAATATTCTTATTATTCTAGCCATTATCCTTATTGTTCTACTATATTTCATTGCTACTTGTTCCAATAAAATTTATATTTCATTATTGTTCCTATATTCATTTATTTATACTTGTTATTCCAATTAATTATATTTATTTTTGTTGTCCCAATACAGTATTTTCTATGTTGGAATAATTCAATATGTTTACTCAAAAAAAAAATTCTTATTTCTGACTGAGTCTCGATAAAATATCTGGAATATGGTTACTTGACCCTTTAATGTATTTTATGTTAAATGAGTAGTCTTGTAATAACAAAGACCAGCGTGTTAGTTTAGCATTATTTATGCTTTTGGTATTCAGGTTAGCTAAAGGTTTGTGATCTATTAACACAGTGAACTCATTGCCTAGCAAGTATTTGCTTAATTTAGTTATTGTCCAAACTAAAGCTAAACATTCTAGTTCTATTACTGAATATCTACTTTCAGTGTCTGACAGTTTTATACTTAAATACAGTATTGGTTTATTAATATTATTCTGCTCTTGATATAGACATCCACCGATTGATGTCTTACATCTGTGCCTACAATAAATTTCTTAGTCATATCTATTGAACTCAAAATAGGTTTTTCTTCAAAACATTGTTTTATTCTCTTTAATGCATTGTCACATTCTGAATTCCATTAAACTTTTTGTTGCATCTTTTTCTTAGTTAATTTCACTAAAGGTTCAATTAAGTTTGCAAAGTTAGGAATAAATTTTCTATAAAAATTGCATAATCCTATAATAGATCTAACTTCTTTTTTCTTTTCTGGAATGCGAATATCAAAAATTCTTTTAAGAATATTGTTTGTTGGTGTGACTAATCCTTGACCAATGTGATATCCAAGAAAATCTATGTTTTTAAAACCTATTTTTATTTTCTCAGGTGATACTGTTAAATTATTAATTTGAAGAATTTCTAGTAATTTATTCAAACTGTTTATATGGTCTGACCAATTTTTAGTATAAATACATATGTCATCCACATAGTATCTAATGTTTTCAATATTTCTTAATAACTTATTCATCATCTTAGTGAACGTTGCAGTGCTGTTCACTAGACCAAAAGGCATAAGATTCCACTCATAAAATCCTTCATGAGTTTTAAATGCTGTACATTGTTTAGAATCTTCCTGAACTTCTATCTGCCAAAAGCCTCTAGTCAAATCTATGTGTGTGAAAATATTGGCATTTGACATTTCTTGAACTAAGTCTTCAATGTTTGGTAAAGGTTGTTTATCTATCACTGTAATGGAATTTAAGCTTCTGTAATCACAACATAAACGAATTTTGCCATTATTTTTCTTTACTACCACTATTGGAAAACAATAGCTGGAATCTGATTCTCTTATTAATCCACTATTTAGTAATTGTTCTATTTCTTTTTGAACTTCATTTCTGTATTTAACTAGAATGTCATAGTATTTAGGTTTAATTGGTTCTTCAGTTTTTAATTTGATTGAATGTTTAATTATGTTTGTCTTTCCTGGTTTGTTAGAAATTACATTTTGAAAGGAATTTAATGTTTCTATTAGTTGTTTCTTAATATCTGCAGGTATGTCTGGTGCAAAATTAATTTTATTCATGTCATCCTGTTGATCTAAACTTATTACTGGAATCTGATCAGTGTCATTAATATTATTTTCTAAACTATATGTGTTGTCTTCTGCAATTAAACAATTTAAAGATTGAATCTGTTGTACAATGGTTTCTAATTCTGTGGGAGGATCTAAAATATCTCTCAATCTATCAACATGAAATGTTCTACCCTCTCCATTTATTTCTACTGAATAGTCAACATTTCCTATTTTGTTTATTATTTTATATGGACCTCTCCATCCAATTTCATTATCTTTGGGTATCAATACATAAACTAGGTCCCCAACTTTAAATTCCCTTAAGTACCTGTTTTTGTTTTTAAGATCCCTATGGTATTTATTTTTCTTTTTGAGATTTTCTTCTGCATATTTGTTTGAGTACAGTATGTTATTTCTGGTTTTGTCTACCAATTCAAATGACCTAATATGTTCCTTTTCTGTGTTAATTATATTTTCACTGAATAATTGTAGTGGTCCTCTAGGATTTGAACCGAACATGAGTTCAAATGGTGTAAAACCTGTTGTTTCATGAGGTATTTCTCTATACGTGAATAAAATTAAAGGTAAGAATGTGTCCCAATCCTGTCCATGATCACTAATTATTTTTCTTAACATGGTCTTTATGGTTTGATTTGCTCTTTCTATGGAACCATTTGATTGAGGTCTGTACCTGGCTGTAAATACCTGTGTAATGTTAAGCATATGAGTAAATGCTTGACTAAGATGTGATTTAAATTGAGTACCATTGTCTGATAATATAGTGTTAGCAAAACCAAAAGTTGTAAAAATAGACAATAATGATTTGCAAATTGTTTCTGCAGTTATATCTACTAATGGAATTGCCTCAACCCAGCGTGTTGCTAAGTCTACCATTGTTAAAATATATCTATGTCTTCTATTGGACATTACTGAAATAGGTCCAATTATGTCTATGGCAATTTTATAAAAAGGAATGTTTGTTGTGTCACTTTCTTGTATGGGAGCTCTGTGTTTTGGTCCTATGTGATTATATTGTTGACATTTCTTACATGCCTTAACAAATCTTTTTACATCTCCTATGACACCTGGCCAGTAACAATATCTTCTAATTCTATCTAGTGTTTTCTTAACACCCAAATGACCTGCTAAGTAGCAATCATGAGCTGCTTTTAGTATATTATTTCTTAAAACTGTAGGAATCATTATTTGTTTAAATGACCTGTTATGTCTAGTGTATTTTCTTATTAAAATGTCATTTTCTACCTTATATATTATGTTTTTATTTTCATTTTCCTCTCTATTGAAATAAATTTTTAAACTTTCATCATGTTCTTGTAATGTTTTAAGCTTATCCCTATCATTATCCAACATGTTGTTTTGTCTACTAGATTCCAGGTATTGTTTTGTACTGTTTTCTTTATTAGCTTGTGCTCTAGTCATTGCATTTAATTTTTTAGTTAGGTTGTAACTATGTTTTTGTTTTATGTGTTTATTTAATCTTCTTAATGATCTGCATTTTCTACTGCAATTAATGCATTCATGATCAGATTTATTTACTGTATTTGTATTCTTTATAGTATTTTCTTGTCCAACTTCAACTGAATTACTGTCATTGTTTAATTTACTTATTAGTTTAGTTTTTAATACTGTGTAATTGTCTTGGTTGTTTTCTGCTAGTGATTTTGCCAAATGGTGGTTGTGTAATTTATCTATTAGAACTGTTATTTTATCTTCTTCTGTAACATTGTTCTGTGTGGCTACTGTGTCTACTCTCTCTAAAAAATTTACAATGTTCTCAGTACCATTCCAATTTTGTATGCTTTTGAATAGTGTACATATGTTTTTATCTCTATCTGTCTCTAACGGTTCCTCTACAATTGTTTCTAATTCTCTATTTTCTAACCATTTCATATACATTTCTTGGGAATTATCTTTTATATTTTCCACATTTCCTATTATTAATGATGTTATTGGTGAATCCATTAAAAGTGCTTTTATTTCCCCACTAATCCATGGTGTTTCAATATAAATTTTTGCTGTTTTACATTTCACTATTTCTCCATTTCCCATTCTTATTTCCTCTATGCCCTCTAATATTTGTTCTTCCTTTACTAATTTTGAATCCAGAATAATACATGTACAACCACTGTCTCTCAAGCACATTACTTTCCTACCATCTACATAACAAGGATAAAAAATTAACTCTCCCTTGCCCTCCATCATGTTACAGTTATGTATTTTGTTAAAGGAGTGTCTTTGACTTGATCTACCCCTATTTTCTTGTTTTCTTATGGGACTAGTGTTTGGTGATTGTCTCTTATTGTTATATTTATGTTGTCTTTTATTAAAATATTTGTTTCTATCCCCATAGTTGTAATACTGTCTGTTTCTGTTTTGATAATTGTCTGTATGCTGTTTCCTAAACCAACAAGTATGCTTGTCGTGTCCTATCTTGTGACAAATTTGACATGGATTGTTAAACCTAGGAGGTAAGCTACTAAATCTTTTCCTGGCAACACTATTTTTCATGAGATTAAATTTATTTTGTGTTGAATTGAACATTGGAGTGTTTACATGACTATCCCTAAAATCTGACATGGCAGAAATTAACTCTATCTTCTTATGGCCCTTTCTTTGTTTTATGAATGTGAATAGTTCTGATGTACAAAGTGTCAGTATTTTGTCCACCAGAAGTAGCTCTTTTATTTCAATTGCACTATTTTCGTCTATCCCAGACATCTTTATCCAATTGTTCAAATGGGCCTCTAAATTATTAATATATGCCTGAGGATGTTCATTAGAACCTAATGTACTGTTATGAAATAAATTTCTATAGTAGTCTTCTGTTTTGTTGAAATGATCTAAGAGTTGTTTCTTTATTTCACTGTAATCTAATGTGTCACTGTCTCTTATGTTATTTAAAGCTTTTAGTGCATCCTCTGTAACTGATTGGTATAAATAGTTTTTCCATTCTGATTTGTCTATGTTATTTAGTTTAAATTGCATTTCCATATTATGGAAAAATTGGTCTATTTCACCAGATTTACCAGAAAAAGGTTGTATTTTTATTTTATGTTTACATGTTTTTTGATTCTCTTGTTTTACTATAATATTCTGATTTTGCGATTCTAGTTCTAATTTTTTAAGTTGTATGTCTCTTTCAATTTCCATCTGTATTTTTTCTCTTTGTAATGCTATTTCTTGTTTTATTCTGACTTCTTCTATTCTAATTTTTTCTGCTTCTATTTTCTTTTTGTCTGCTCGATTTTCTGCTTCTATTTTATTTTGCTCTGCTCTCTCCATTTTATCATTAGCAAATTTCACTAATTTATCACCCATTAGACCTGCATATTTTCCTTGATTAATATAGAATTCAAATGATCCTGGTTGCTCAGCCATTCTAAAATTTTATTTATTTTTCTTTATCAAATTATTAATATAATTGATTTAATTTTTATATTTCTGCTGTATTGGGTTTTTATATTTATTGTATTTATTGTATATATATAGTATATTTCAGTATTCAATATTCTTGAGTCTATATGCAATCTTATGTCAAAATAAAATAAAATTATTAATGTAAAAATAGTTCTAATAATAAGTGACAAATGAAAACGTACAATAAATAAAATATTTCTAAGATTAATATACTATTACTAAAAAATGTAAAAAAAAATTTACAGACTAAGTTAATATTATTTAATTAAATTTAGAGTTAGACGAGCGAAAACAAATATACAACTTTACAAAATTACTTATAAAAAAAATTTAACGAGATACGATCATACGAATAAGACATATACTTCTAAACAAATATTTTAAGTAAAATATCTAGATGAAAACAATATATATTAATTTTAATTTAACTAATTTTGCAATTAGAACTTTTCAAATAGACATTTAACTATATACTAAGGATGTAAAAAAATTGTTTCTAAGCATTACTTACTAATATAATAAATTGACACAGTTTGCAAACAAAACAACAATTATAATTAAATAACATGAAATTACTCCCAGATACCTTGTTACTTCGGACTTCGGATCTCAGGTGTAGAGTGCTGTAAAGAGTATAGTTTCGGAAGGTGTAGACTCACTAACTTCTCTCTGGTGTAGATGGTAAAAGTATAGGTCAGAGTGTAGTCAGAGTGTAGTCACTTCATGGCTCTCCTGGTACGGTATGGTCTGCACAATTTGGTAATGTCTGCTGATTTTTCGGCTCACCTTCTTTTTCACCCACACGAGGATAGAGTAATATGAACAGATGTAAATGTTCTTATGAATGTACCGCTGTAGCGATGGTTCTACAGCAATAAATTGTGTACAAATATAAAGTCCAGAAAATGAAGTAATGCAGGTATAAGTACTGACTGTATATTGGTAGATGAAACAGTCTATAAAGGAAATCAGGAACTTGTAGATCTTGTAAATCTTCTAGTGTGTCAACATTCGTCTTGATTACAATAAAATTACTTCAACACAGTTATGTTCTCTAAAGAACTTTCACCGCAGCCGCCATTTATGTCATGGTTAGTTTTTGTGTGTTAGTAGATCAGTTGTATGTATATTATATTTCTAAGGAACTTGTATAAAAAGTAGTATGCTCTCTTCGGAGTTATTCTTGTTGACTGACTTGGGTGTATATAAAATTATTATGTATCCACATGTATGAGACGAATCACAGTTATAAAGCACTGGGTAGACTTGGTTGTATAAATATATATATGTTTATTTATTAATTCTTATTCACGAAAATACATACATGGTATAAAATGATGTGAGATGAGGAATCAAGTCCGTCTGATTGTCTCTACCAAATCTATATTTATATTTATAGATAGATAGATAGATAGATAGATAGATAGATAGATAGATAGATAGATAGATAGATAGATAGATAGATAGATAGATAGATAGATAGATAGATAGATAGATAGATAGATAGATAGATAGATAGATTATCGTCTGTTGATTCCCACTTCCGCTAAACTAAGTGGCCAGATAATTAAAACCATCTCTGTGCCAACTGTAAATTCTCTAGCCTAATCTGATTATTATTACAGTACAAATAACAACCAGACTAATATACTTCAAAAGAATACAATGATTTCTCGAAAGATAATTTTTAATAAATAAAATCTTCATTATCCATTAAACTTTATTAAAAGTAATTTGGTTTTAAAAAAAAATTATTAGTGACCTACTGAGTGTGATTAACTTCAAACGATCTGGAAAGACGTGGAACCAAGAATTTTATTGTTGTTTTATTTTTACCTGTTGACTTAGCAGAACTAAAACTAACTTCCGAAAATCAAGAAAAATCCACCCGCGTTCATTAACCAGCATGGCAGCACGTGATGGCTCGGGCAGGGATTGACTAATGATTTTAATAATTATTTTTATCATTGGCGTCCGCATGCAACGGGGCATATGGTGGAGATGGGTGCAGTTGTAAAGTTGGCAGGTAAAACACACCCACCCACACAATTGTGTAATCACTTCCTGTTTTGTTTTCATCGAACTCTTTGTGCAGGACCAGAATTAATTTTTTTTTCTGCCCTGCATTTTGAAAATAAAAAGAATACGCGAAGGGTCAAATCAGTGGCGGAACTAGGCAGGGGTGAAAGGCCGATGGGGGGGGGGTCCACTTCGGGCTGCACTTACTTTGACATCTGCAATGGGTAACGTTTTTTTTTTGTTTACTAATTTAGTATTTTTATGGCTATTGAATGGGGCTGCATTAGTAAGGTTTACCCAGGGTTATTTTAGACTCCACAAGCCCTAGTTACATTCCTGGGTTACTTAAAAAGCTTTATAATATAATGAGACAATGGAACGCATGAATTATCGAGAAACTACCGTATTAGTAATGGTATATTATATGTATTTTTCTTTAAGTTCGATATACAATATCGATAATTATTTGCTGTATTTTTATGTATATCCAGATAGTTTCCCATCTGTTTTTGGATGATTTTTATGGGAAAATGTTGTCAGCCCTTCATCTTGGAGAACTATTGGCACTTAGCCTCAGCCCAGTAGCATGAAAACTCTACAGCAGGGGCCAGGCAATAGCAGGGGGGCAGGAAATAAATTTTACTAAGTAGAGCAAACAAGCAGAGGGGGCCAGACAAAACGCCCGGCCCCTGCCCCCCTGCACGCTACGGGCCTGCTTAGCCTACCAGTTGATTGTTGATCATTTCAAGAAAAAAAAACTGGGTTTTTTTAAGCACCGAGCGGCAGATCTCAGATATTATAACTAGCGCTTAGTAGCTTATGTCCACAGTAAGGCAAACTTCATGATGCCTATACAACGATTAAAATACACGATCTAGGTGTATAGATCTAGGTCCTCCACCACCCTAACTAGTACCACATGTGGATTCTGGGTTAATCAGAAACGGAAACACATCGCAATTAGCCAGGAAAGTGAATGAGTGAACACTTTCAAAATATTTACAACTGACCATCAATTTTAGAGTTGTTGTTGTTATTTCTACACATGTCTTTCCTCAATAATTGTTTCTTTCCCCCTTTTTTTTTCAAAGTAATGAAACTCAACTCAGCTTAAATTTCAATATAATTTTTTTTTTTAAATTACTATCAAATTAGTTTAGCTCATAACTGGTTGGCATATTTAATTGGAAAAAATAAAAGCAATTAGAGTTCATTAAGAAACTAATATAGGTAATGAGCGTGTCAAGTTGACATTTTATCCGAATATCAACAAAAATTGTAAAAATAGAATATAGTTCCTGCGTAGTAAGTCTTATACACACACACACACACACACACATTTATATTTATAGATAGATAGATAGATAGATAGATAGATAGATAGATAGATAGATAGATAGATAGATAGATAGATAGATAGATAGATAGATAGATAGATAGATAGATAGATACATAGATACATAGATACATAGATAGATAGATAGATAGATTTGATAAGACTTGCGCCACAGAAATGAAACAGAGGTGTGCTGAAACCATACCAACCTATTTCTTTCGCACTCTAAATGTCAGTCTAAAACTAGCGATACCGATATGAATCATGATTACAATACAAAAAAAAGCAAAGAATCGTTTAGGCTCCGATCCTGATATATCGTCGAATGACTAAATGTTGTGATTCGGCTGCCAGTATCGAATAACTACATTTAAGGGAACATAATATTGTACAGATCATTGGGTTCCGATGACTTGATCAAGGACAGGCCGTGAGATGAACCAATTGTCTTCACAGGATGGACTCTATACCGAGGTGACTTGTGAAACGTACGTCCTCAAGTTGATCTCTTTGCAGCTTCGGCATCTTTGGAGAAGGGGAAGTGGGGAGGGCACAAAAGAACTATCCCAGTGGGCAGTCACTGAGTCAGTCTCGGATCAAGTGATATAATCTCATGTTTACATAATATCACAATCCAGTGGTCAGCTAGTACATAATACGTCAGGTGTCAACGGATTTAATTGTTATAGACCTTGACCAGATGTCGGATCGTCTAGTCACATATACAGTGGCGTTAATTGGGAAGGGCGCAGGGGGCGTACGCCCTTGGGCGGCACTTACTTTGGACACTTACTTTGGGCACTTACTTTGGGTAGCATTTTCACCACTTTAGTAAGTTAAGCTCTGACTAAGGACGGTATTTCTTAGAGTTCGCCCCAGGTTTCACTCACGCGAGTTATACAGCATTCATATCATACTATGCACTTTCGATCCATTGGTGTATAACATACACAAAACTCCTTGTAACAACATCGTTATCAATGTACCCCCTCCCACACACACACACACTGCCCTACAACAACATTTTTCAGTGCACCTCCAAACATAATCTCGTGTTGCATCCTTTGTTTATTACACATAAAGGTCAGTTGTGTCCACCTGTGGCGTCATGTTCCAGCTGACCACTTCAATGACCTACTTCGTAGCGATTGTCATCACAGGTTGATTCGTTGAATCAATAAATGGTGAGATAAGTTTTAAAAAGGTTATATAGCATACAGCCCAGCGGTCGATCATTAATATTAACGAACCCAACTGTTTTACTTTATACTTTATGTATTCTAGCCAACCAGTCGTCTACCATAGTACTTGATGTAAAGTTGTTTGTACAGAAATGAATCTCTGACAAATTAAGAGATGAAATGTAAAAAAAAATGGAAATAATTCGATTTTCATTTTCTCTTTTAAGAATTGATCGAATTATGACAAAAAGCTGTAACAGACAAAATAAAATTGTACGTAAAGATAATAACCAATCCATCTGGCTTTGCTACAATCTTTGAATGAATATTGATTTATATGAACTTGTTATAAATCAGCACCGAGCATGGAGATAAAGTTGAGCTATTTAAATATCCTAACGCCTGAAATACAGATATTTCAAAGTGAGTTTCACTATCACTTCATACACGTGCCGTTATGGATATGCAAACTAGGTGGCTGATTTGGGCCCCCTCCTCTTTGAGCCCCCCCTTCATTTAATGCCCCCACCTTAAAGATTTTATCTTGACTTAATCCAATAAAAGTAAAAATTAATTTTCTATAATTTAAAAAAAAATTATTCTGAACTAACTTGTTACTTTACATTCTGGAAGGCTTAAAATAACACACTACACAATGAGATCTGTCAAAATATGTTTCTTTCTTGCTCGAAATATTTTTATTCATAGCGATCTATATGTATACAAATACGCATACTCAAATATATAAATATATACAAGCATATATATATATATATATATATATATATATATATATATATATATATATATATATATATATATATATTTATATATATATATATATATATATATATATATATATATATATATATATATATATATATATATAAATATATACAGAGAGATATGAATTCATTTCTAGGAACTCTATGGGGTTAAAAATAAACATCACAGGTAAACATATCTGCCAGACATACTTTTAACAAACTCCTTGTAACGATCAGCATATGGCTGCAAGTCATTTCATGAACACCATATGGCAGACCAAATAACAGTAACATAGTAACAGGCTAAAAAATAAATTATTAGGTTTCAGAAAATGGTAATAAACGTGATATAACTAAACTTGATATACCTAAACATGGTATACCTAAAAATGATATACCTAAACATGATATACCTAAGCATAATATACCTAATCATAATATACCTAAAGATAATATACCTAAACATGATATACCTAAATATAATATACTTAAACATAATATACCTAAACATGATATACCTAAGCATAATATATCTAAACATGATATACCTAAGCATAATATACCTAAAGATGATATACCTAAACATGATATACCTAAATATAATATATTTAAACATAATATCCCTAAACATGATATACCTAAGCATAATATACCTAAGCATAATATACCTAAACATGATCTACCTAAATATAATATACTTAAACATAATATACCTAAACGTAATGCATTCCTAAACAGAACGGCAGATGTTGTTGTTGTTGTTGTTGTATCTTCCATTAATCAAAACAGCAAAGAAAAATAGAAAAGTCTGGTCAGTCTTACTGCCGGCCTACGGAGGGTGGGTATCGGCAACTAGGGTGAATGACCAGGTTTCGAGCCCGGAGAAGGGGGGGGGGGGAATTGCTTATACAGTGCATGGATGTTTTAGTGCCTTGAAATAAAGAATATCGTTGGCTTTAATTCCACAGCTGAAGGCTCACGGCATATTTCATTTCTAATATACACCATCATAACTTAGCAGAGTTGGCATGTTCATCTGTTTGTGATATACACTGATAAATGTGATTTTTGTTTTGTTTTGTTTTCTTTTATGCATTCATAAATGTGAAATTTTTTTTCCCCATAAGCTTCCTAAATTACCGGACGCCACACTGTGCAAGAGAGGATAATCAGGGGCAGATAACTGTGATATTTATTCATTTTATAAATTCCTCTAGGTTGTCTATCGCATATTGAAAGATCGTGTCACACTGACACATCATGTTGAAATAGTGTTTACTTTTGGCATGCGATTTTATAATTTGATCACTCCGCATTTAAATATCAATATCACAGGTGTATAGAAATGATCTATTTCATTAGTATAGGGCATTCAGTCTACAACAGTGGTTCTAAAACTTTTACGAATGGCAACCCACCATAAAAACGGTTTTGTTTAAAAAACTTTAATTGAAGCGTTTCATTTGGATAGAAAAACTTCAATAAAAGAAAGATAATAAAATCGAATGAAGTCTATATATATATAGATTGTCCCTTTTTTTTTTTTTTTGGCATATTGACAAAAAACATTATAGTTTTGTTATAGTTTTTTTTTATAGTTTTGTTATAGTTTTGTAACGTAGAGAAACAGAGTTGTGATTGAATAACACATTTGGATCTTTGCTGTGACCCCACCTAGAATGGGTCGTGTATCATACTTTGAGAATCGCTGGTCTACAACATGTACCTCGATGTTTTACTTTCACACAAAAGTTATATTCAGTTGTAAGGCCTAAAGAGAACGGGTGATGCCTTGACATGGCCCCAGTCCCACAAAACACGAGGGGTTCATTTTATAACAATATCAATGGTAAATGTTTTATATTGACGCTATGCTAACACATTGTCCGGTACATGTAATTACATAAATGAATATATTTCAGTGTGTGAATGCCAGACATCAGTATAATCTAGAGCCTACACGTGTAGAAGACTTTATCACGTTTTGTTTGGTCTTAGTCAGAGAATATGAGAGATTTTTGAAAAAGAACTTTTTGTAACTGTTCTTCTTTTATTACTTTATAATTTAAAAAAAAATCAACGTAAGACATGTGTTGGTATTTGTATTTTTTAATTGAATTTTTAAAGTAAGGAATGAATGCAGTGCATTGTAGCTCATCACTCTTGCGAAAAGATGTTCGAAATAATCTACGAAAGGATGTGTGAAATTATCTGCGAAAAGATATATGTATGAAATGGTGTGCAAAATTATGCGCGTTCGTAAAATTTCGCAGTATGAAGCCAATCTTCGAAAAGACATCCCAATAACGTATTATTTAAATAAAATAACCTTAATTTGTCCTCATGCTGCAGCCACCCTTACAGCGCCACCATAATGAAGATGCTTCACTGTACCATAACCCTAATTACAAAGGTACCATTGACTAGACAGACGCTTTACCCCCCCCCCTCAATAGCTAGAAAAGGTCCTAGGTACGTGTTTACAAAAAGATGCAAAGGTCATCTACTCCTGTAAATTGAATCCCTCAAAAACAGGTCCGGAAAAAAGAGGTTTTCTAACCGCCACACTCCACCACACCAAATTCTCATTTCGTCTGACCCTGGCTTGTCACTGGATGTCACCTTCACCACCAAGCAATTAGATTACATTTGTCACTGACAAGTCCACTTCCAACACATGCCATTGATTAACTCTTGACTATTTTCTTCTTTTTTTTTCAATCATTTTTTTTTAATTCAGCGCCTAAGACTAACAAGTGACATTGGCTACACCTTTAGAAGTTGAACGTGTTTGTCACACAATTTATTGAACAAAGAAAAGGTAACCGATATCCATCTTTAATAACTACTCAATAACAGTAGGACGATACTCCCGGTATTAGCTCATTATTTGATATGCAATAATATAATATCATACATTTACTGGCGTGATAATTGATACTGTGTGATAATTTATAAAAAGAAAAAGTAAACTTTGATCCCCAAATGATGCTGGACTTGGGGCACTTTACACCAAATTTCATTAGGACCTGGAACAATTACTTTGGTTCTCATCGAGATTCAGGTTGACAGTCAAGCGCCCTACATACCTCGGCCATCTATCTTTCCAAGTAGAAAGAGAGGGGAGTTTAATATATATATATATATATATATATATATATATATATATATATATATATATCGCTTATAACATATATGTCGGTAATTTACATATATTATTTGAACAGTTGTGGGGAAAACGGAAATCATTAATTGAATCAAGATGTCACTTTACGTGATAGTTCAAGTTGACCTAAGATTTAAAAAAAAAAAAAGAAAATGTATGTGTTAGTTAACCAAGTTCTTGTGTAAAGGCTTACAGTGCGATCTAGTACTCACGTATCAGTTGGATATGGGTATAAAGAAATGCATTTCTAAATGTTGTCGAATACTATGTGTATGAGTTAGTCTTGTATGCAGACTTATTTGAAACCAATCGTTATCCTGACCCTAGATGATAAATGCATTAGTTTGACGTTTTAATTAGAGAGGTGAACATTCATTAAAATTCGGAATAGGAAATGATCAGAGTTGATGAATATTCATCACATTAAATAAAGTCTGTTAGTTCAATATTGAGGAATTGGAAATCGATTCGGAATCGATAGTTTTGAGAAGAATCGATTATTTATTGAAATCGTTAGAAAAACATGGCCTCGGTTATCTCTGTAATTAATATGTTTAGTTTATTTTTACGATGGCCTAATAACTGGTGAGTGATAATCTAGATATTGTCTTGAGTAATGTGATTGGTACGATTTGGTCTTTTGTGGGTTATCCCTGCCCTGTCTCAGAGAATGTAAATAGACAACAATTACAAGTACTCATTGTTGTTGCTGATATCACCAATTCTGAGGGATAGAACACACACACACACGAGATTAAGTTATGACTCATTAGCAGTAAGGCCGGGCGTTGTCCGGGATATCAAGATTCCACGTGACAACCACCTTCCCCTAATCATTTTTAATTTACATCATTTTCAATTATGCCCCTACGTAAAGAAACAAAATTGATTTAAAACAAAAAAACACTAAAGAATTTTTTTTAAAAAACGAAATAATACATTAAGTGTTCACTAAAGTATAGAAATACGGCTTTAATTCACGGGTGATATAAAATCCTGTATTACATATGATCTAGCAATGTTGAGCAAAGTACCATAATACGAAGAAATACTAAATTAATATAATGATTGGCGTCCATTGAACTATCTCACAAACACACACACACACACACATTTCTACTATATGCAGATCGTGAATAGTCCAGACATGACAGAGTTATATTGTCCAGAATCATCACAATTGAAAAAAAAAATCAGAGCAATGCATACATTGTTTAGAAAAACATACAAATGTGGCCAGAAAAAAAAAACACTTGCATTGCCATTCTGCCCGACCGACAGTATACACAAGCTTTTGATCTGACCAGTCTGGGCCAAATGTTAAAAACAGTTTTGATTTTTTTTTTCTGGCATGCTGGCAGATATGGTGGGTACACTCACCTCGCCGCTCTGTAGGCATGGTAGACAAACTCAAATGCGCCGCCCATTAAGCTGGAGGCACACAACAGCAAGTCATGCTAGCAATGGTGGTGCAGAAAAAAAAGGAAAAAAGTTCACTACATTCATTGCATTCGCTACATTCACTACATTCTCTACATTTACTACATTCATTACGTGCATTAAATTCATTATATATAAACAAGTTACCTTCTCAAATAGTAAGCTAAAAATAATTGGCTGGATGAAATGCCTTCTGTTAAGTAAACTGTACGTACGGACGGTTGCGTATACTGATCTAGACTGCAAGAGTTTATGTAACCTGAACCACTTTTTGATGATGACCCTTTGATTTACTTTGTGTGTTCAAACTGTGTCGAGACAGACAGGAAGTAAACAAAGGCAATCATCAACAAACAAACAAAAAACACATAAATAAAAGCAAACCCCTGTCTGGTACACAGCCGGAAGGAAGAGAAATGAGGACGGTGGGGGCGGGGGGGGACGGGTTGGGGGTTGAAGTAGGGGTTGGGGGGGAAGATTGGAGGGGGGGTGGAGGAGAGAAATGTTGACTAACATAAAAAGTCGTCAACAGTTGAGACGTGTCAATGAATTAATGAGACTTAACGGACACACATATATGTACTATTCTAATCTTAATGGGATCAAAAAGGGGATTAATGAAATATTGATATTTATATATTTGTTCGTTTGTTTTGTTGAAGATCATTTTCACAAACTGTTTTTGAATTTTATTTTCACTAGTGTCCATTACATCTTCAGAAATTGATATTTTTCTGTCTATTCTTTTTTTTCAATTTTCGAAATATATTCTGCGTTTCTTGAGGAATGAACTGGGAACTACAAACTATTACTTTTCACCTACAGACTAGCAATGTCTTGCTACAAACTATCAATAACTGCCTCGAGAATATCACTTTTCACCTACAGACTAGCAATGTCTTGCTACAAACTACCAATATCTGCCTAGAGAATATCACTTTTCACCTACAGACTAGCAATGTCTTGCTACAAACTATCAATATCTGCCTCGAGAATATCACTTTTCACCTACAGACTAGCAATGTCTTCCTACAAACTATCAATATCTGCCTAGAGAATATCACTTTCTGCATACAGGCTATCAATGTCTTCCTACAGACTATCACTTTCTGCCTACATACAAACTATCACTTTCTGCCTACAAACTATCAATATCTGCCCACAAACTATCAATATCTGCCTAGAGAATATCACTTTTCGCCTACAGACTATCAATGTCTGACTACAGACTATGACTCTCTGACAATCTTTCTCTGTTTACTGCCAATGATGCCATTAGTTTATTTGTACCATTCATGCGTATCACTCAGTTACTTATATCAGTGATAGTATCACTCTAATACTTATATCAATGACAGTACCCCCTCGGTCATTTAATATAGCATCGTATCACTCGTTTACTTATATCAGTGATAGTATCACTGGGTTACCACATATCAGTGGTTTTCGAATTGTGCCCCGCCCTGTAGCTGCTTGTATTTCTCCAGTTTTATCCAGGATAATAATCATTATAGTAAAGTGCCCCGTGAGTTCAAAACGTTGAGGATCACTGCTTGCAGTAACTCGCGTCATTTATTATTACGGTGACGCCATCTGAATATTTTACAACTCAATGTTTCATTCAGTTCGTCATTTCCAAAGTTTTTTGCATGGGTCTCAAGTTTCAGTTTTTAAAATCTCGGTTTCCACTTCCTCTGTCAAATGTCATGTTTATATGTTTTCTTTAGGACAACGCAGCTAGTCCTCCATTTATGTTCTAGATTCAATGAACTACTCTAATAAAAAATAATGACACATTTAGTTCGCTGTGAACTTTGAACTACTTTCATTCATTGGATCAGCCAATTGTTCTATAGTTTATTCAGTGAGTAGGCGGTGAATGCCCATGTGTTGAATTTGTTAGACTGCCGTGTATTTAGTTCTGTCAGTTGAGCAATTTTTCAGACTGTAATTTGAAGAATTAAAAAATTGAAACTATTAACCCAAATGTCGAGTGAAAATCTGGCAAATGGGCAGCAATGTTACCCTATTTCCTATTGAAGAATGTAAAGATGGCTTCTCTCTGATTGATTGAATCACTAGATGATTTGTATGGTCATGTGATGAAATAATTAATCTAGGCATTAATATACGATGAAAATTTAACCCATTACATAACCCATTACATAATCCATTACATAACCCATTACTTAAAAGCATCTCACACAATAATTACACAAAAATTGTTCTAATGCTGCTTATCGCGGTAGTACTTTAATAACCACCTAGCTACTAGTCATTAAAGGTAATTTAATGACTTACCATCTAGTCGCAGTGTGTACTATAATCACCAGCCTACTAGCCACTGTGTGCATTGCAATGTCCAGCCTAACAGTTAGTGTGTGTACTGCAATGACCAATTGGCTAGTCAATGTTTATACTATATTGAAAAACCTGCTCGTCACTGTGTGCACTGTAATGACCAACCTTTCAATCACTGTATATACTTTCATGATCATCATACTAGCCACTGTATGCACTGCAATGACCAATCGGTTAGTCAATGTGTATACTCTACTGACAAACCGGCTAGTCGCTGGATGTAGTACAATCACTAACTTGACAAGCACTGTGTGTACTATTATAACGACGAAACTGCCAGTCACCGTGTAAACTACTAAGACTAATCTGTCAATCAATATGTGTACCTTAATGACCAACCAACATGTCACTGTGTGTACAGCAATGACCAACATGTCAGTCACTGTGTGTACAGCAATGACCAACCTGCTGCTATTGATCGTGTGACTTCAATGAATTCTTCATTACCGACATTCTGCCGTTAGTTGTTGAATTTATTCTCTACGCTCCAGAATCCACCCTTGCAAGTCCGATGTGGTCATTATACAAATTGTTCTTTAATGTTCCGTTGTTTGAGAAGGAGGGGGTGGGGGAAGGGGCAGCAGAACGCCATTTTCATTTTCATATCAATTGTGGCCCCTCCCTCTTCACGGACAGACGGACATTTAAAACGACAGATTTATCTTCCGGGCTTTTTTATAAATGCAAATAAACAGCAACTGTGTCGTTTCGTGTTGTTTTTTTTCTTCAGAGTAAATGTGTTTTAAATTTATTTCATTTATATCGGCTTTTATCACAGTCACTATAGCGGTACACGGATTCTTCTGTATTTTAGAAAAAAATTGAAACTTTTTTTTTCATAAGCTTCTCAAAGCCGAATGTATTAGAAATATCGAATATGTGTGTATTCATGATGGCAGTAAATGAAATGTGGAATCTATGTTGGTGACTTTAAGTACTCCCACCCTTTCTCAAGTGAAATGTAAATTTGGTTCATCACTTCAAGCTTCTGTCCTAAACTCTTTCTCTCTTTGTTGTTTTATTTTTTTTTTACTTCTTACACTTGCTCAGTGGTCGGCAAAGTGCGGCTCCGGAGCCGCATGTGGCTCTAGGGCTCCTTAAGTGCGGCACTCGCATTTAGTTTTATTTAGTATACAACTTATTTAGTGTACTACTTATTTAGTGTAATAAAAGCAGATTTGGCTCCCAATTTTTTTTTTCAGTTTGGCTCTTTGGCTGATAAGTTTGCCGACCACTGCACTAGCTGATCTCGGCAAAATATTTGCATAGAGATAGAACATAGTTACACTTTAAGGTTATCACGAAGTTGTCAATGTAATTATATGGCTATATATATTGTATATTGTGAGAATTTATTGTACACTGCATCTAATCGAGAAACTGGCAAGAGGCCATTAATACTTAAACAGGAAACAGTATTCTTACTTTCGATATACAGTAGAGAGACGGGAGACCGAGAATATTTATATAGATTTCAGCTCATGTCCAGCATCACTGTTATAGAGAAACCAATGACTTACTAGGGAGAGAAATAGTTCATCCCATTGACGAATTTGATTTTAATTTTTTTTTGGAACACGATCTTAGTAGCAGGCTGTAAATTTACTTCATGATTGACTTCCCTTTTCTACATTCCCACCTGGCCCTTAGACAATGTGACTATGTGTGGGTGGGGGTGGAGGGAAGGGACATGAATGGAAGAGAAGGGATTGGGGGGGGGGGTGACTTGCTGTGATTCTGAACCAAATCCATGCATGTGTGTGTCACGATGGATGCCAGCTAGATACCCATTCCCCAACCCCGCCCTTTCATAGATCACAAAAAATCGAATCTGAGCAACGCTAATGACTTCTGCCACATTACAGTCGGACCATGGGAGATAACTGTGCGGCCTTTTTTTTAAGTTTAAGAGCTGCGATTAACGGCCCTTGCACTAATGGTTTAGAAATATAATACAGGGAATAGTAAAGCTTGTTTGTTACCTTTATTTGTGTCGAAACTGTCACACAAAAAGTATAAGTTTATAAGTATGTGTATGTTCATTTAAGAAGCAGTTACTTGATTCAGGGCCGATTTATCAATGGCCTGCGAAAGCCAGAATATAAAGTGAAAACAAGTTCAGAATGCCAGTAAAATTTAATAATGTTTGTATTAATGTAACTATATATAACCGTGTGAGATGAGCACGTCAAACTGCAGTGCGGTAGATGTATAAATAACAATATGTTAACTTTTCGGCTCTTTGTCTTAGCATAGTCACATATGACGTCCTCAAATGTCATTTCCCTCGTCAAATCCTTTTCAATTGAAAATAATTTCAAGAAGGATAGTCGTGTTTGTCTCATCGTTGACCGAAGATACGTTTTTAACAATTTCAGTTTAGAAAAGGAATTTTAACCATCGCTGCAGTGAAAGCGAGAAAAAAAAACGTGTAGACTGACTGAACATTGGCAAAATAGTCGACTGCAGCTGAACAGCTGATAAGCCTACCAAAGTAAAGTTGTGGGCAGCGTATGACACCCACTCCGCTAATTTATTAATCTCTCTAAATCTAGCCTGTACTCCAGAATAAATCCTACTCATATTACTAGCATTGTCATAGGACTGCGATCTGCAATTGCCGATATCTATACCATGAAGTCTGAGAGTACTCACCAACAGATCGAAAAGGTATTTACCATCGTGTTGTTCAATTGGAATGAACTGAAGAAAACGCTATACAACTGTTCCACTTTTGAGAACATAGCGAACAACAACTGTCAGCTGATCCACATGACTGAGGTCAGGAGTGGAATCGATACTTATTCCATAATATTTAGCATTCTTAATTTCAGACAGTGTCTGATCCCATAAACTCAATAAATTCATTACATATACTGGCAGAAAGATATGATACATTCCCGTTTCCGGAGTTCCCATGTCTCTCAATGTGTTCCTTTGGAAAGGGATCAAGTTCAGCTAAAAGTTCAATGCAACCAAGGTAATTTCCATTGTTATTAATGGCTGTCACCGCGAAAAGCTAACCCTCTTATCACAGCAACTATTCTCTTGAAAACATCAGTCCAGTATTTGCACAATTTTTGCGTCTCCTTTTTTAGTTTTTCGTCAATTCTAGATGCCTGTTGACATTCTTTTATCCTTGACAGAGCAGTCATGTGATCCTTCGATTTCTCAAGTCATGTATTCCTTGCGATGGGGTTTTTCCAGTCATCTAAACCATCGATAAACGGATTTATAAAACCGGCGTTGTTGTCAAACAGCTTGAACACGTAACAAAACACTTTACCCGTTGAAGGAGAATAGAGGAGCTAATCTCGCGTGACAATATCACCATTTGTTAACGTTCAAGCAAAATATTTTTTGAGTGCATATCTGATTTTGTCCCCCTAATTGACTCCAAATTTTGTGAAGAAAGATGTTCAGCATAATAACTTCTTAGATGTGAAGTTATCTCCCAATCAGTTGGATCACTTGAATAACTGTATTTTTTGTCATGCAACTCATGCTTCAAACCGGCATCTCCTACTGACCATAATATACAGTCTGAGTCTGTAGGCAAATCAAACACAGCAACTTCAGCATGACCCATAACAGAATTTGCAGATACCTTTTCCTTTGTAACACTTGTTTCGCTTTTTCAGCAGAGTTCGGCAACATTATTTCTGGTATTGCGGGATTGTTGGTGTACATTGTGGCAGAAGAAGTAAATGAAATGTCATTATCACCAGTATTACTAGTTTTACAAGTAATGCAATCAGTGTCTCTGCTCATAAATTGCATCAACGAACCCTGAATTTTTTTCAATGCTTTTTCTTTCTCCTTTTTCTTCCGCTTCTCAAGTCCACTCTCGTGTTTCCTTTTGTATCCATCAGACAAGGCTATTTAAAAATACTTTCGTTACTTTTAAAAATTGTGTAAGGAAAAAGAAGCACATACAACAACGAATGCGAAGCGCATGCTGTAACTCTGGAATTACTACGTCATCACTGCATAGAATAATTAACAATGCGGCGAGTTAATTTAGAGTACAGATCTGAAAGAAGTGCGGGTGCATTCTTGAAAATAATACCATAAAAAGTCGGGAAGATTCTTTTCAAATTAAACACATCCCTGGCGCCAATAATGTAATAGTCACATGAGTTATACAACACGATATGTTTAACAATGTTGCAATTGTTGAAATTGTGAAAGTGGTATCAAAATATCGTCAGGCGCTTTTTTTAATTTTCCAATTAATGAAATAAATTGATGGTGTCTAAAATATGAATATGACGTATTTTATATAAATTTTAATATACCGAGTAGTAGTATATATAAATTAACTCCCTTGGAACTATTTTTAGCCATTAGAATTTTGAAAAATGAACAGATTGAATTTTAAAATGTGTAAATATATTATAAGATGTGAAAAGTCTCAACCGTACATTGTGAACTTAGCATGTCTGATACGATCTAGCGAAACAGGGCCGGCCTTACAAATTACGAAGCCCAATTTAACGAATGCTTGCGAGACCCCTCTTTTAATTTTTCTACAATCACAACTATTACTATTATTAAATCATGTAAATTGCGGGGCCCCTGCCAGGCCCTTGGTGCATTCTTGGCCTACAATGATCTTAAAACAACCCCGACTTGATTTCGCATTTACTGCCAACAACGAATAATCCAACAAACAATAACACAATATCAAGATTATATTTAAGTCACACATTTCAATTGTTCATTAGTTTACGAGCATTAAAATTACTTTGAAGGGCAAATAAAGACCACTCTAGTCCAATGAAGTACTAGCTGTATTATTCGAGACCAATGAAGAACTTTCTTTACCATTCTAGCCCAATGAAGTACTTTTTGTACCATTCTAGTCCAATGAAGAATATAAATATATATAAACATTTTTATCAGAATGCACTCAAAAGTAAAAAAAAAAAAGAAAAATTCCTTAGATCATACAAATATGTATACAATTTATCATTTATTATTTACTAAATTTAATAAAAGCGTGGGTGATTACAATAAATTGAACTTAAGATGTCTTCACATTTATTTTGGAGGTGCCTAAACTTAATAAGATTTGAACTCGTACCACACAGAATGCAGACAGGGCTCACAAAAGCGTTTTCTAGTCACCCCAGTACCCCAAAAAAAATTTCTGTAGACGACACTGCTATGACCAGAGAAGTCACCCTGACATAAATGGCGCCACTGGAATTCAAACCCCATGCCCGTGCAACATGCCGAGTAAATTTTCAATCTCAAGTCAACCGACACAAACTTTGAACACTCCAGGAAACATCAGTGAAAGTAAAAAAGAAAAGAAAATTAAAAACCGCGAGAAAAAAAAAAGCTTAGCTGGCTGAGATATAACACTGTATATACAATAGACACCTGTTTGGAAACCTAATGTACACAGTGAAATTTACCTGGGGGGGGGAGGGGGGCAGGTTAAAAGTAAACACACCCACCAAAAAAATGTTTATTTTGAAGAAACAAATCAGCGAAGTTCTAAAAATAAAATCTGTGAAAGAGTTAAATATCTTGAATGGTATACTTTAATTAATCTTAACTTACACTTGACAACTTGTGAAATTAATAGCAACGGATTTGGTTTAACTTTAAAAGTAAATATATAAACTATAACCAACCATATTTACATTCCATATTGTACATGTACCTGATTATTTGTTTGGTAATGAGTTGATGATTAGAGTTTCTTGTCAAGTTTTAAACAAATGTTTCTAGTTAATTCTTCAAAATAAAAATTAATTTCGTCAATATTTTAACAATTCGAAGTTCTATATAACATTGAGTGTAGTTGCCAACTGCACAAAATAACAAGATTATTGGCAATAGAAAAACATGGGTGCAGTGGTCCTCAGAAAACTGCAGTTAACAACTTGGTTAAGGCGGTTTATAAACAATAATCGGGCGGCCCATACAATTTATAAGATTAAGTTGTGTGTGTTGTTGTGTGTTGTTGTTGTTGTTTTAAACAGCCATATGAAATAGTTTTGTCTCTTTAAAATAACGTGCTTTTCTCCAACGTGCCTTTTTGTTGTAATTAAGCATGTAACTGCCAACCACGACCAGTGGTTTAAAAAAACAACAACAATAATGAAACCGATGGTATAATGATGGGGAGACTGTTACATAAACCATGTCATATGTCACACAGTGAGTCTCAAATAAAGACATCGCACAACAAAATGGGTCAATTGATAAAAACTGCGATGTGTGTTATGCTAACGTAACTAGAGCGTGTCACCGGAAAAAAGATTACAAATGGACGGTGCATCCCTGTGGAGATGTGAGCAGTAGGGACGGTGTCACACGTGAATAACACGCATACACACGCGCTGACCTCTTCACGCGATGACCGTTGGAATATTTCAGCCTGCAGGGAAATGACGCCATCATCAGCTCACTGTTTACATCCATCCAGTGCAAACGTGTACTCGCACACACATTCACACACACACTCTCACACTCACAGACACACACACTCACACATACTCACACATTCTCACATTTACACACACTCACATACACATTCACACACATACACTCACAGACACACTCCCGCATTCACACCCAGTCTCACACAATAACAAACACACCTGTTTCCTCGTGTCAGTGTTTAAAAACAACTGCCGTAACCCCCCCACCCACCAGACTTGTTTAATGTTATTATTCATTTTGTTTCGTCTCTCTCTGTAACAAATTCCTGGTAAGTATGCAAGTTCAAGTTTTAAATTAACATATACTGTTGCCCGCATGCGGCTCTCTCGATGTCAAGTTGCGGCTCTTTCGATGTAAAATTGCGGCCTAATCAAATATCATAATATTGAAACAAAAAGTTTAGTGGCTCTTTAAAAACTGAGAAAAATGCTAATTTTAACTTTTGGCTCTTCCGTCTCAAAAGGTTGCCGACCCCCTGGCCTAGTAGAAGACTTTGAATCAAAGGCGGATATAACGGCTGGAGCACTGGGATCTCGCCCAATGTTAAAATATGCGAGGGGCCCTACGAAGCCTAACTGAACGCCCTTTTGAATGACGCCCTTTTTTTCAAGAGCCTATTATTTAATTTTGCGGCTTAGACTTAACTGACTGCTTTGAACAGTAGTAGAAAACATTTAAAACTACTACTTAGAATTAACTAAATACAATTAACTTTAAATCGTTATATTTCAGTTCGAGTTCATTTATTTTCATTCCAACTTACAACCCAACTCACAAATGTATCCGGTTCAAACATTTTCTTCAGTGCGACTCAAAGGCACTAATATTCTGACCATACGCGATGTGTTGCAAGTTTTGGGATCGACCCCTCTCCCTTTACAAACCTCACCCCTCTTTCTATCGAGAACTGTTATTATTTATGTACTTTGTTTAGTCGCCAGGGTCATTGGGCTGCTGTAGAAAGGTCACCTTATAAACTGACCCACCGGTGATAACAGACTTTTTTTTTACTGATTCAGGAGATAAACATTCATTCTCACAGTGAGTGATTCCTGACATGTATTTAATTTATAAAACTGAATGAGTTCAAAGTCTCTGATACTTGATGCTACCGCAGGATTTTGATCTATTTTTTTTTTTTGTACAGTTTGTTTCTAAAACTCATTCCAGTAACATTCAATAAATCACACTAAACTAACAAAGCAAAAGAGAAAAAAAAAAGCCTGAACCGATGACATAGCGATATTTCTTACATACTCATGGATGATATCCAGGCTCGTTGTCTTATCAACACAGGTTGTTGGCGATCGGTCTTGATTGGATATTTTTTTTTTCCACGTGATAAAACATGTTAATAATGTATCAATACATACCATCATTACCTGACAGTTTCTAACAATGTGTGCCGTTACGTTTTAATAGATATAACAATGAGATGTGACAAATAGAGATCGATATGTGAAAAAAAAATTAAGATGTCACTATGTGACTATAGATAATAATTTGTTGTTAAGAATGTAGCCACATGACATCACATATCGCCACATGGCATCACATGTCACCACATGGCATCACATATCGTCACATGGATGGCATCACATGTCGCCACATGGCATCACATGTCGCCACATGACATCACATATCGCCAAATGACATCACGCCATATGGCATCACATATCGCCACATGGCATCACATGTCGCCACATGACATCACATATCGCCACATGACATCACATATCGCCACATGACATCACATATCAATAGATAACAATAAACATCGCTGTACATCTATGTAGATCGTCTCTAATCAACAGCAGTTGTTTACGACTGATCTTTTTTTCTTCGATGCACTTCAACCCCCCCCCCCATCCCCCACCCTCCTCCCAGCCATTTACATCAGTTTACACACTGATGGGGTTTCCAATCAAACATCGATTGACTCCCAATCAAATACAGATTCTAGTGCAATTCCCTGAACAAGCGACATGCAAACGAAGATAGTTTACTTGATGCATCGAATTTTTGAACAGAGGACCTAAAGAGGAGATGCATCTTGTTCCGAGGAGATGTACAAGTAATCCGTCTCACTGGGTAAAACCATTCATTATATCACCATTTAAGTCTGTTTCCTTATTTTGCACATTGCAAAATAGCACAAAATATAGTCTGTGAAAATACTCTCGTGTATCGACGTCCGTCTTCTTAAATTAAAGATTGTTCCTAATAATTCTGAAATCTGCATAAGTGATTTGCAAAATCTTGAATTGATGCGTTCAGAAAATTGTCTACAGACGAATCATTGTTTCGATGTGAGTTTTATTTTAAAGGGTTAGGGCTCCAAATGTAATCAGTACTTTTTTTGAAAAGTTTTTTTAATAGAAATTTTATTATAAAACATTAATCTTTTGATCCAACAAACAACTGTTGGGACAGTTTGATTTCCTTTTATACATGGTCAACAAAGACGAGACTGTAATCGCCCCTGTTGGGGGGGGGGGCACCAGGTTGGTGACCCGAGTTGATGGGCTTCGAGCCTTTGACCTTTACAAGACGATCGGACTTACAATCAAAGGGCCACCGAACTACTCACCTCTTTACAGACTTTAAGTGAGAATTTATATTAGAAGGGCCACCGAGAGATGGAATGGGGGGGGCGCAATCCGATTATTTTCCCTTAGCCCCGATTCTTGGTGGGAGATGGGGGTGGGCATCGTATTCAATGTGTATATTTATCATTTATAAGTTAATAATTTTTGGGAGTCCTCACGTAAAGGACCCCTCCCCCCCTCCAAGCTTTCAGAATTTGTCAGGGCCCCCAGATTTTCTGGTAATGTCTCTAGGATACACAGATACAACCTGTCCCATTTATGTTTTTTAGTTTATGGTCTCTATGAGACTTAACAAACAAACAAAGAAAATTTGCGGTATAAAAAAAAAGTATGGCCATTCTTACGTTTGAAATTATGTTTCTTTGAAATCAGTTCAAGAACATTTAACAGTTGGCCATACCAGTTGAAGTAGTCACGCGATCCTGTATTTTACATCCGGGTGTGTCAAGTTTAGTGGATCAGTGTGAGAGGTAGGCAGCCCAGCAGTCATGCAAAAACAAGTCAACATCGAGAGCTGTTGTTGGTGTTGTTTGCTGTTTGTTTGTTATTGGTGTGTTAAGTCTATGAAGCCCCTGATGGGACGGTAGCCGAAGTGACCTTCTTTCATCTCCCCCCCCCCCCAATGCTGATAGTAAAATGACCATGGAGGCACCACGGGAGACATGTGTAGGTGACTGGACTCTCCGGGAATGGAACCCGTAACCAACAGTATGCAGGTCGTGATGCAGCATGAAGGTCCGACTCATTACTAAAGCGCCCTCCAGCGTTAGTTGCTTTGATTGGACTGGTGTGTGTGTGGGGAGGGGAGGAGTAATAGCGGTGTTAATGAGATCAATACCGGCTTTGTTTGTATTCCTTTTGTTTGTGTTTTGGTGAGATCACTGCACGTGTGTGCTTACTCACTTATGGAGGCGTCTGCGTGTGTCAAAACACATACGCACGTATGTGCACGCTGGTACAATGATGCACATACACTGTCATACAGAAACATGTGCCCACACACACATACATACATACATACATACATACATACATACATACATACATACATACATACATACACACATGAAATTTAGTGTTGCACACACAAGTAAGGCATCCGTATTGATCCCATCCACCTGTAAATATTGTCACCAAAGCTTTCACAGTGCTCAACCTGTATAATCAGTCATGTTACACACACACACACACACGAGCGAGTGCGAATATGCACTTTCACACAAATACAGAAGTACACACAGATTATATAATATACAGATCGCCAGTGCTTTTTTTATAATTAAAAAAATAGGTGCCGGTACTCAGTGATGGATTGCCTAACTTTTAACTACCAGTTCACACTTCGATGCAAGCTAAATCACAAGTGCAAAGATACTATTTTAAAATAACTAAATTTTAACAAATTAATAATATAATAAATTAATAATAAACGTTAAAATACAAGAAAAGTAATAATTTTTTCCTCACATAAAAAAAGGTGCCGGTACGCCGTACCGGTGCGTACCGGCACAAAAGATAAATAGTCCTCGGTTTTGTGTTTAAAACTCTCACGCCATTGTTGCTATTCGCTTTTGTTTCCAATGACGCTTTCCATTCGTAAAAACACACTGACCTATTTACACCTCATTTGTTTCAAGGCATGAAATATGTATAAAAATGCGTTCAATTTGCTTCATAAATATAAAAAAAGAGATAATATATTATTAAATCATGAGTTCATTGGTTTTTATAATAAACCATTCTATTCAATGAATTGACTGATGAGTGAAAATATCATTAATGGCGGCGATGAAAACATTGCTTCAAAACGAGGCTTGCGCACTCTGTTTAATATCTAATCTGTGGAAGTACACATTTGCATACATAGACACATCAACAGACGCATAACATATGATCAATAACATATACATAGCAGCCCCGTAGCGTGAAAATTCTACAGCACGGGCCAGGCATTCTACAGCAGGGGCCAGGCAATAGCCGAGGGGCCATGTAATACATTTTACTTAGTAGAGCAAATAAGCAGAGGAGGCCAGACAAAACGCAGGGGGGCCCGGCTCCCCTGCCCCCACCCCCCCGCACGCTACGGGCTTGATACATAGACACGTATAGACATATGCACATACACCCCCCAATCACATGTATACATATATACCTATATAATACATCATACCTATACAAACAAATGGTTTCTTTAATGATTTCTGTGCGACTCCAAATGTTGTTGTATGATTTATTACCTTACGTTCTCTAATGCTTTACAAATTTACCATGGTGCGGATCTTAAGATTAATTTATCTTTTACCAGATAAGCAATGAGGAGGGTTTTATCGACTTCACGCGTCGCTAACCCTGGTATAGACAGACACGCCTATACACAGACAAATATAGATAGACACGCCTATACACAGACACATATAGACAGACACGCCTATACACAGACAAATATAGACAGATACGCCTATGCACAGACAAATATAGACAGACACGCCTATGCACAGAAAAATTTAGACAGACACGCCTATACACAGACAAATATAGACAGACACGCCTATACACAGACAAATATAGACAGACACGCCTATACACAGACTAGTATAGACAGACACGCCTATACACAGACAAATATAGACAGACACACCTATACATAGACTAGTATAGGCAGACACGCCTATACACAGACAAATATAGACAGACATGCCTATACACAGACAAATATAGACAGACACGCCTATACACAGACAAATATAGACAGACACACCTATACATAGACTATTATAGGCAGACACGCCTATACACAGACAAATATAGACAGACTTGCCTATACACAGACAAATATAGACAGACACGCCTATACACAGGCAAATATAGACAGACACGCCTATACACAGGCATATATAGACAGACACGCCTATACACAGGCAAATATAGACAGACACGCCTATACACAGGCAAATATAGACAGACACGCCTATACACGCATATAACAGTTTATCATCAACACATTCTTGTGACAACAATTTCACAGTCACATTATACTATAAGCACCCAACATCGTCACATTCAGATTGCCGATGCTAGCGCGGTGACATTTGTTTTGACAGACGTGCTAAAAAGTCTCCCAACAAAGGGACATGTTTTTATAAATAATTTTAGAGATAGACCACAAAATATGTCAACAGATCAATCAGTTCGACCACACAAAATGTATCAAGAAATCAATGTGTAAAACCAACTTTATATAAAGAGATAATATAGGTCATGTAATCGATGTTACAAAACGTTAACAGGGGACGGATGGTCGTGCGGTAACGCCTGGTTCGATCTCCGGTGAGGACCAAGGAAATTTTTCAGGTCTTGGCTTAAGTTCCCGATATATTTCCCGTGGTGACTCCATGGCCATTGCACTATCGGCTACGGTGGGGATGAAAGAAGGGCACCATAAAAACCGTCCCATTGTGGTTTAAAGGATCTAAGATATTTCATCTCATCCTTACAGGGACTTCACACAAAAATCGTTAGCCCACTTCACCCAGAATAGTACAACTGTAGATTCAAAGTTTGTTGCGGCCGTCATTAAAGTCGGTCAGCAATCACTCAAGTCGCAATATAATATAAATAATAGCGATTTGGGTTCTGCGTTAAATCGAAAGTAGAGAATTAATACAACAGTATTCCAGTTTAAAATACAATCATGAAAAAAAAATCGGATCTGCCCGAAACCAAAAAATAACCTCGCCCGCCGATCAAGCCTAAGGGGATATAACTCTATGCAAATGTTTTGCAGGGTACAGATAGTATATTTTAAAACCATCACTGATGAAAGCAACCATTAAAGTTAGTTACTTGAAGTTACTATAGTAGTACATGTTGTAGTGTGTTTACCAAATGTGTTTGTGGGAACTTATATTTTTTTTATTTTCAAATGTATTTAGTTCAAGTTTTATAAACAATACAATAAAGACATTACGATTATCTGTACTGCTAAAGTTAGAGGTAACACAAGAAACCAGTCTCTGCAAACCGATATAAACAACATTATTTTTTATTGAAATCGAAACACATTTTCTCAATGTAGCAAGTACATTTAAAAACTTGATTTATTAATTAACATACATTAAATTTACTTAAACTAAACAACTGTCAATTAGCCGCGTAGAAAGTGTCATTCAAAACTCTGATAGGTGTTAAGTCTGATTAAATAAATGAATTCAAAATTACATTGAGTGGGTCTATTATTTCAGTTATTTATGTCTATATACTGTAGGTGCTTAGCTATTTGGTCTCAACTATTACACGATTTCATGGAGATTGAATTACTTTTAAGATATGTCGAAATAAATCTAATACAGAACAATATTATTTTAAATCAATAAAATATTTCAAAACTTACATAAAGAAGTGATAAATTCCTACTCGGGTTACGTCCACATTCCTACTCGGGTTATGTCCACATAATGTATACTTCCCCACAACTAAAGTATCCATCAAAGAGTCCTCGTGTTCCCCACCCCACAGACTCGCTCATTCACTACCCTGTCAGGCCGATGAATTCACCGGGTCAGCCGAGGAAATGCGCCGAGAGTGGAAGCGAGTCTGACGTAAACAAGTCAAGATGACGTTTCCTGGGCTCACTCCCCCTCAACCACAACTACCCTCCCCATCCGCCAGTACGGGCTGTAGAAAGAAGGGGGGGGGGGGGAAATCCGCATCGCAGCGACCTCTAGGCAGACTTCGCCACCACCACCACCACCAACAACAACATAGTAGTAGTAGCAGGGCTGCTCCACTCACGGGCTGGCTCGAGGTTATCAAAACTCATGCATGGTTATTTTAGATGGAACCACCAGATTGAGATGGTGGTGTGGGGGGGGGGTGAGGGTGAGGGGAGTTCATATCAGCAACAATCTGGGGTTAGCGCGAGACGTAATTATGGATAGATTTCAACAGTTGTGACGCAGTCTTCGAAGTTGTTTTTGTTGTTTTTGTTTTGTCTTCGATTGTGTTTGTTGTTGACATGGTGTCTGCGGTTAACTATGTAACTGAATACTTGATAGAGACATTGTCAATACTATGTGTACATCTGAAGTGTCAATAATATTTTATTTATTTTTTGTATCATGAATTTTAAAGTTTTGTTTCTTTCTTGTATGAGCTATTGATTTCTTGAGTTATTGTAAACACTTTGTAATGATTAGTATAGTTACTTTCAGGGCCTCTGAGAGAAATACTAGGCCCGCTGAGAGAAATACTTGGGCCGCTGAGAGAAATACTAGGCCCGCTGAGAGAAATACTAGGCCCGCTGAGAGAAATACTTGGGCCGCTGAGAGAAATACTAGGCCCGCTGAGAGAAATACTAGGCCCGCTGAGAGAAATACGAGGCCCGCTGAGAGAAATACTAGGCCCGCTGAGAGGAATACTAGGCCCGCTGAGAGAAATACTAGGCCCGCTGAGAGAAATACTAGGGCCTCTGAAAGAAATACTAGGCCCGCTGAGAGAAATACTAGGCCCGCTGAGAGAAATACTTGGGCGCTGAGAGAAATACTAGGCCCGCTGAGAGAAATACTAGGCCCGCTGAGAGAAATACGAGGCCCGCTGAGAGAAATACTAGGCCCGCTGAGAGGAATACTAGGCCCGCTGAGAGAAATACTAGGCCCGCTGAGAGAAATACTAGGGCCTCTGAAAGATATACTAGGCCCGCTGAGAGAAATACTAGGCCCGCTAAGAGAAATACTAGGGCCTCTGAAAGAAATACTAGGCCGACTGAGAGAAATACTAGGCCCGCTGAGAGAAATACTAGGCCCGCTGAGAGAAATACTAAGCCGACTGAGAGAAATACTAGGGCCTCTGAAATTCCTGGCCACTGAGAGAAATACTAGGCCCTAAGAGACTAAGTCTCAGCCCGCATTTATCACTGGGAGATTTCAGAGAGAGAAATACCAGATCGCTGTACAACACAGCCCCGTAGAGTAAACAGTCTACAGCAGGGGCGAGGCATTCTACAGCAGGGGCCAGGCCAATAACAGGGAAGAGGGTGTGAAATAAATGTTACTAAGTAGAGCAAACAAGCAGAGGGGGTGAGACAAAACGCAGGCGGCGGGGCGGCACCCTGGCCCCCTGCACGCTATGGGCCTGGTACATCAACATGTTTTTTTTTTAATTAAGACATACCTTACTTTGGGCTTGATGGGCCCCCTTGATCTTCATGTGCACCGAAGCAGCGTGCCGGCTCTTCAGACATGGTGATTATAACAATGGTGGCTAACTGCAGGGGCCAACTGAAGGTCTTGATTGACTTAACTGCGACTTCCATTTAATCAGTGCTGGTTGTTGTTTTGTTCTATTATTTTATTACTTTATTTTGTTTAATTGACAATGGTGTAGTTCTTGATAAGGTGTTTTACTAATTACAAAAAAAAACAACAGAATCTGGCTGTAATTGACCTTTTGTGTGGTCAACCGCTAAATTGTAAATGACGAAAAAATTCAAAATTTATTTAGAGCATAAAAAAAAGTAGAAAAACTTAAGTATTTATGTTCCTAGGTAGGTAAGGAACTACTAGTATGTAGCCAGGTATTAGGTAAATTGGGTTGGTAGCTGTAAACAATGATATAATTTAATCATATATTATTTCTCCAACATTTCTACATCTTGTGTTTCGTTTTACATTGTTATCATGTGCAAACGTTTCACCGACTCGTTTGGTTTCAGATAGCATTGATTTCTTCAGAAAAATCTATGTTGAACAAATGAGTTTAAAAGCTTCATTATCGGAACCACAACAACGCAACAGATACATCACACAAAAATAGAATTAGAAAAAAAAAACAGATACAAAAATCTGTTATGCTAAATGCGCCACACCATTCTCAGCTAATCATTCTAGCTCACAATCAAACATTGGATTTGATGGCCAGAACCACAGGGCAAACTATTAGTTGGAAATGTCACATTATCATTTATATCCCCTTCCCCCCCCCCCCCCACCTATCCCAATCTCATCAACACACCGAGGTCCAGTCATCATGGCTATCACATTAATTGCTTCAGATGTTGTTTGCGTTACCATAAAAACTTGTTTTATTCACACTGTTTTCGCTACATTCACAATGGCAATGGGACTACTGGAGGGTGGGGTGGGGGGTAGGGGAGTGAAGAAAAAATGGAGATTGGGGGGGGGGAGGAGGGAGGGAAGGAAATAGATACTCGTGGACATTTTACATGTTGTTGGAGTATCGTTTTTCTTCACGATATCCAATCATATTTAAATTGTTACATTTGATGCAGAGAAGCAAAAAAGGTGTAAGGGATCGATAGTGTGAATGAACTAAAGAGAAAGAGGGAGGGAGAGAGGGAAAGAGGTATAGAATATGTTAGATACCACGGGTTGCGACTGCATAAACGTTTTCGATTCTTTGTTCTAAACTTTCGTCCACAGCGAGTACTCCAATACTTTTCATTTTCAGAATATTTTTTGAGGGGAAAAACTTAGTGAGCAATTCCAGTAATCAATACGACATCTATAACTACACTGGGATAATCTCATTGTCATTTTAAACTCATTAATATGGCTTAAAACAAAAACAAAACTGTAGTACTAATTGTCTGAGGAATGTAATACTGATTGTCTGATGAATGTAGTACTGATTGTCTGATGGATGTAGTACTGATTGTCTGATGGATGTAGTACTGATTGTCTGATGAATGTAGTACTGATTGTCTGAGGAATGTAATACTAATTGTCTGATGAATGTAGTACTGATTGTCTGAGGAATGTAGTACTAATTGTCTGAGGAATGTAGTACTGATTGTCTGATGAATGTAGTACTAATTGTCTGATGAATGTAGTACTGATTGTCTGATGAATGTAGTACTGATTGTCTGATGGATGTAGTACTGATTGTCTGTTGGATACAGTACTGATTGTCTGATGGATGTAGTACTGATTGTCTGATGAATGTAGTACTGATTGTCTGATGAATGTAGTACAGATTGTCTGATGAATGTAGTACTGATCGTCTGATGGATACACTACTGATTGTCTGATGAATGTTTTACGTCTAACTGAGGGCCAAATTTTACGAAATTATTTTGACGTCATGTCATAAACAGGGTCATTTTGTAACGAACTGACCAATTAAATATTTCATAGTACCACCACCCACGTTGTAAAGTAATCAAGCAGCGTGTTTGTTTGATTGTTTATGTGTCAATTGTTTTTGTCCAATTCAGCAGACGACATGTAATCCACATCCGTGTCATTTCAATCTTATCCCGGGCTGCATTTACCGCCAAATGTATTAAGGAAAAAAAAACCTGTATATGTTTTGACTTTAATATTGTGCACGTATTTGACTCAAATGATGGCATACATTGACTACATCTTTTCATCTCTGTGCTCACATTAAATCACCTGGTTTCACCTGGTTAGTGCAAATCAGGTCACCAACTGACATGACAGACAAACGAGCTGTGTGTCACGTGATGGGTCAGTGTAGAATCAGATTTTTTTGGAAACGGTGCGGCTGTATTGAACTTACGAGTTTGTTAACGCAGGGTCACCGGGGTGGGGAGGGGGGTAATCCGAACATTTGTCCGGGGCCCTAAACTAAGGGGGGGAAGGGGTGTCACTTTTGATATTTAGTTTGTATTGTTTTTTTTTTTTGCAGAGAAATTGGGAAGAAATTAGAAAAGACGGGCCCCCTTTAATGGAGTTTGTCGTGGCCCCCGTTGATGTAGTGTGTCGTGGGCCCCCCCGTTTGTGTAGATTGTTGTGCCCCCATTGATGTAAATTGTCATGGGTGTCACAACCTCGCCTTTGTAGGGCTGCTGTGATGGTCGTTGTCTGAGGGTAAGCTAGTTCTGAACTGGATACGTGAGGTCGATAATTTATATTTGCATACAGCCACGTGACGAGTAAATACAGAACGACTCAAGTCGGGTGCGACTAACAACACTTAGACTTTATTCAAAGCAGATACATATAAACATATAGTTCTAAAAAGAACTCTTAGCTGGGCCGCTAAGTTACAATATGCAAATCATAAGTATACAAATAACTCTAAAGGAAGTTTAGAGTCGGGAGTCAAACAGACTCGTATAACGTGGGCCCCTCGGAGTGGGGGAATGCGCCCAGTCCTGTCCGTAGAGGGGATGGACTGCTCCCGATTACTAAACTCATCTCAATTTATACAGTTGAAACATACTCTGAAAACATACATCAACGTCGTGTCAGGTCCAGGTGTAAGAACCAACAGTGCCATATGATAAGGCACGGCCGCTCAGTTATCACCTAGCCTGGTCCGAAGAATTAATCTCATGGGGGAAAGGGGTGAAAGATGGATGTCCGGCGGAGACGTGTCCGCCGTCACGATCGATTGGTTTTACTAACAAGCCTGTGCATGTCAGCCCAACGTCCGTACATTCTATTGGGAGTGGTAGAGATAAAAAGGGGGTGGGTGTTGATACAACGCGGGAAGGAAAGGGGGTGGGTGTTGAGCGCGGGAAGATGTCTTAACTACAGTTTGTAACAATGGGGCCCGTAGAAATATGTGGCAATGGGTTTCCTTTGATATAGTTTAACATGGGCAACCGTTGGTGTACTTTATCCTGGGCTTACGTTAATATATTTATATTGGGCCCATATTGATGTTGTGTTGCATGGGCCCCAGAGTCCCTGCGGCGTTCCTGGCTAACTCGTGTAACGCAACACTCTGTCGCTATAAAGCAATATTAAGAGTGAGTGCATATGTTGGTTTATGTTAAAGTATCCACGGAGATTATCCGTTACATTTATTCCACTCTTGTATATAAATATACAGCAATAAACCCATCTGGAATACATTACTATTGCCATGAACGCTACATTGGCTTTTATATATATAGTTTCCCATTGAACATTAGGTTAAGCAGAGAGTCTCCTAATCATGCATACGTAAGCTGTTGCTTATGCATTGATGTACGTGACACGGGAAGCAAACAACTGGCATTTTAATCTATTCTTTTATGTATGAGTCCTGCGCTAAACAATGGTGAGATGGACGAGGACGCCTTGATTGGGGAAAAACACTAAAAACATGTGGGACATGTGACGCCAGTTATTGCCTGTTACTTTGTCATTAATAACAATTGAAGTCTGTGTTATACAACACTACATCATACTATAGATGGGCGGGGAATACATTACGTAGATGGGTCTCTGGGGATGAAAGGTTGTGTTGGGGGGGGGGTCGGGGTGGGGGTAGGGGGTTGGGGGGCTGGTGGTAACTCGGTTTCGTCAGTGAACATTTGGTCAGTTTCTGTGTCAATCAATCTGGTTTCTCATGGCTACCGTTAAAATACGGTGCATTTGACTGAGCTGTTTTGTACGTAAAGACACAATGAAACAGACAAAAGAGATAAATCAACATGTTGGTTAGTTAATCAAGAAAGATTGATTGGATTGACAGACTACTTGACTGGCAGAATATGAAGGTAGATAGAAAATGAGTAATAGAGTTATGGAAGATAGACCGAATAATCGACTTAATGACCTGAAGATGGCTGAATGATGACCAGTTTTAATTAATTATGAACTGATTAATTGATATTTTTCAATCAGTAAGGGTTATGTTCATTTAATTCCATGACCTAAATTACTTCGATCAATAATGTTTACCCTATGTTTACCCTATGCTCACAGGTTAGTTTCTAGATTGTAAACTAAAGTTTTCCTAAAGGTAAAACCACGGTATTTTTTTTTCTAAACTGTTAAAAATTGGTTAATGACCTTATTAGGTTCAAACTGGGTTAGTGTTTTATTATTTATCTCATTACCTGGTCAATGAGAACAGAACCGGAATTAGAGTCTGACCAAACACCAACGGACAGTTACTTCCGACTTATTTCATTAATGGGTTCGATCTTCGCGGGTGTTACATTCATTTATCATGTAACTGTTAGGCTTCTTGTATATTTCCTATTTAGATTTTTGTTTTCTTATTTCTGACAAATAGTTTAGGTTTTAGTTTATATATTTCAATTCTATTTCTATATGTTTTTTGTCTGATGATATTTCTACAAATATTCCGGTAGCTATAATCTAATCAACAGTTAAATAATTACAATGTCCATAATGAGAGAACTCAATTACGTGTCAGATGAGGAGGCTTGGAGTGGAGGAGATTGCCGACCTGGCAGATTGCAGTACTCGCCAGCACGAGCTATCGGCGGGGTAAAACGGGATAGTAAATATACAAGTTATGCAATTATCGAAAAGGGTTTTTTCCAACTCTGTGTAATTTTAACTCTTTCCCATCCCAAAACCTTTTTTTTTTGTATTTTAATTATCCAATCATTAGATGAGCCAATAATTGATATTTTACATATTGATGTTGATTCAAATTGACTCATCTTTAACTTAATTTCTTCAGAACTCTAAAGAAGTAGGCTACTCACTTTCTCAAACAACGAAAACAGTCGGTCATGACCGATAAATCTTCGTGGCACTTAAATATAATAATTTATCAAAACAGTATAAATCTAAATCATCATACATTTTCATAATAACACAAACGCGTGAGTATTAATTTATTGCTATAAAGTATAAGCCTTTAGATGTTTAATTATTTTACTCTAATAAAATTGTATGTATGTACAGAGAAAAAAAAAGTTTAATTTAAGAAAATGTTCTAAAAAAACTAAACAATTGACTAGTTCCAAACATAAGACAGAAGTCGTACTAATCATATTAAAAAGTTGGAATGGGTGAAGCCCGTCGAAATAAAATGGTTTCCTCCCCGTATACACACTGACACTCAAGGGAAAAAAAAATTTCAAAGATAAAATTCTTAAAAATCGTTTTTAATATCGAGTTGACTACGTGAACTATGACGTTTGCCGGAGGTAATTTGTCTCTCTCAACATCCCTTTCGCGACCTTTATCTGACTCTTTTTTTTTGCCTTCTCTCTATCACACTGTTCTCTTCCTCCATCTCTTTCTCTAACTCTCTTTTCCCCTCTATCTCTTTCACTTATCCACCCTCCATATCTGTCTCTCTATCGCATTCCTTAAGCCATCTCGCTCAAACAGTAATATACAGCACAACTTCTAAAAACTGTTCACTAATTTAAAACTGAACAAAAACACCAAAATGAAAGAGCCAAAAACTTACTCATGGGATCTGATCGACTTTTTTTTTATTTTTAAAAGCTGATATTTTTCATCTTCGACATTTGACATTTACTGTCATCTTTTTTTCAATAATAATCGAAAAATCTTATGTTAAAATGTCACATTTTTTTTAAAGTTTAGGTGTGAGTACGGTGTGACACAAATCTATTAGCGTTATTTTATAAACGTCGTGAAATTATGTGACAGTATGAGTCATACGACTTGAAGCATCTCTATCAAATCATGAACATAAATATGAACTTCAGAACTGTAAACATAAAAAAATATCAAAGAAATACGTAAAGGTCACCTGGGGACTACATATTTCAAACAAACGATAACTCTGAAATAAGTCTAATTGTAACTTATTGTTCAGGCCTAAGTGAACCTTGTGATTTATGACGTCAGAAAATGTGATAAAGAAGATATGACGTAGAAAAAAAACCGTTGACAGTCACGTGTGCGACGAGCTAAAAGAGTCAAGGTTTCATTGATGTTTTATTATTGATTTTTTTATTTGTCTCTCTCTCTCTCTCTCTCTCTCTCTCTCTCTCTCTCTCTCTCTCTCTCTCTCTCTGTCTCTCAATTTCTGGGGCTTAAATTTGATACGTCTTAAAGGTCGCAAGTTGTAGTTATGAATTATAAAATATCTGCAACACACACAATAAAAATAAAACGTTTGGGGGAGGGGTGGGAGGGGGGGGGGAATGATGACAAACTTGTGTCAACAAACTGAAGACATGGAAATGACACGTTCTCGATATGACGACACCTAGTCATACCATTTATTTAAAGAGATATGTATTTTTAAAATGTGTTTTTATTGATAATTTCACATTCTAGTGTGTCTTTCTTTTCATGGGTAGATGTGTGTCAATGTGTGTAGATGTGTGTTAATGTGTGTAGTTGTGTGTTAATGTGTGTTAATTGTGTAGATGTGTGTTAATGTGTGTAGTTGTGTGTTAATGTGTGTTAATTGTGTAGATGTGTGTAGTTCTGTGTTAATGTGTGTAGCTACGTGTTTAAGTGTGTAGTTGTGTGTTAATCTGTGTAGTTGTGTGTTAATGAGTGTTAAATGTGTAGATATGTGTAGTTGTGTGTTAATGTGTGTTAATGTGTTTTAATGTGTTTTAATGTGTTTTAATGTGTGTAGCTATGTGTTTAAGTGTGTAGTTGTGTGTTAATGTGTGTACTTGTGTGTTAATGTGTGTAGATGTGTGTTATTGTGTGATAATGTGTGTAGATTGTGTTAATGTGTGTAGCTACGTGTTTAAGTGTGTAGTTGTGTGTTAATGTGTGTATATGTGTGTTAATGTGTGCTAATGTGTGTAGATGTGTGTTAATGTGTGTAGCTAAGTGTTTAATTGTGTAGTTGTGTGTTAATGTGTGTAGTTGTGTGTAGCTATGTGTTTAAGTGTGTGTTAATGTGTGTAGTTGTGTGTTAATGTGTGTAGATGTGTGTTATTGTGTGATAATGTGTTTAGATGTGTGTTAATGTGTATAGCTACGTGTTTAAGTGTGTAGTTGTGTGTTAATGTGTGTATATGTGTGTTAATGTGTGCTAATGTGTGTAGATGTGTGTTAATGTGTGTAGCTACGTGTTTAAGTGTGTAGTTGTGTGTTAATGTGTGTAGTTGTGTGTTAATATGTGTTAATGTGTGTAGTTGTGTGTTAATGTGTGTAGTTGTGTGTTAATGTGTGTAGCTATGTGTTTAAATATGTAGTTGTGTGTTAATGTTGTACTTTGCTAGAAACTATTCCCTACGGAATCATTCTTTCTTTGTTTTTATTTCAGGTAAAGGTACTTGTGGGGATCCAATGATAATGTATGTACACATTTCAAATTCCTAGACAAAGGTAAATTTGGTGGCCTTAGGCAAAGGTAAATTGGGGGCTTAGGTTACAAAAAAATGTTGCAAGACGCAAATTAGTTTCGGGCTGACTGGGGAATAAATTAAAATTAAGATAATTATATTGTGCATAGTGTGCAAATCTCTCTGATAATTTTTAGTGCAAATAAAATAAACATCGTTAATAATCATTTGTGAGGTTTTAGAGCATTTTCAAAAAAAAAATGCTCTATTGTCCCCGTTTTGTCTGTCTGTCTGTCTGTCAGTCTGTCTGTCTGTCTGTTCGTCATCACCCTATATTTCAACAACCATAAGTCCTAGACCCATGATGTATATATCATTTTGTAGGTCTTGGCCTGCCAAGAAATGACTTTTGTCCGTTTCGCGATCTGACCTCTGAGGGCCGTAAAAGGGGGCTTATAAAGTACCGTTTTTTACTATATAAGCTATATTAACAAAGGAGCGCCCTAGATCTCAGCAACCATAAGTCCTAGACCCATGATGTATATATAATTTTGTAGGTCTTGGCCTGCCATGTGTACATCAAAAGTTCATTGCGCGATAGGACCTCTGAGGGCCGAAAAAGGGGGCGTATTAAGTACCGTTTTTTACTATATCAGCTATATTAACAAAGGAGCGCCCTATATATAAGCAACCATAAGTCTTAGACCCATGATGTATATATCATTTTGCAGGTCTTGGCCTGCCAAGTGTACATCAAAAGTCCATTTCGCGATCTGACATCTCAGGGCCGAATATAAGACTTTTCTACGTACCGTTTTTGCTTATATTTAAATATAAGTAATAAAAGCTAATCAAAGGGGCGTAATCATTATTTATTTTTGTAACAGTTATTCAACATGATTACTTCCCTCTCTATTTATCAAAACACGGAAAAAAATACGGATTTCGTCCGGTGTAACCGGCGAAAATGCTCTAAAATGTCCTTTGTCCGAAACGGAAAAGACTTAAATTGCTTGTTTTAATCATTTATCATTTATATCATGATAAACAAATGTTGATGGATCGACTCATGGCGGAAGATTAGCTTCGTATTTTTGGCCAAATATAGAACTTATAGAATATTAACATATTAAGTCATCATTCATGTGTCAAAAATCGTTTAATATTATATGTGAAATATACCATTTAGCGCTCCTTTGTGAGTAGCGCCCGGGGCATGATGCCACCCTTGCCCTCCCCCCTCTTCCCGCTACGCCACTGGATACGTATTTGACACTCACCCATGATGTGGGTTTGGCTAGTCTAGTTTGAAACGCTTCCTTTTTAGCAGTGGCGTAGCGTGCTTAACTCGCACACGGGGCACAATACCTTTTTAGCATCACCACCAACACACCCCCCCTCCCATTCAAAAACCATATAATGTTATATGTAAAATATATCATTTAGCGTTCCTTTGTGAGTAGCGCCTGGGGCATGATTCCCCTCCTTGCCCCCCTTCTCACTACGCCACTGTTGTGTAGCCATGTTTGTGTAGCAATGATTCTGTGTTGTCAGTCAAGCTGATGCACATCATTACTGACTGGAAGAAGTATCCGACATTTTGTTTTTCAAATATTTTTAGCCTTTAAATCTGATGTGGCCGCAATGTGTTTGGAACAAACAAACAACTGGGTGGAGTTAGGTCATCTCCCTTGCCTTCCATTCATTGATGATGTTTATACGTGAGTGCGTTCTCATAAACGTACTATCCCCCTTCTCACATGCTATGTTGTTATTTTTGTTCATTGTGTGTTTTACATTAGGGATGAAATGTCATGTTGACGGCGTCACAGAGTCCGGGTTTACTCAGTGCAAAACTGTTTACTTTATGTTGTTTGCGCAATTGGGCGGGAAAATAAATAATACATGTCCGCTGATGTTATCCCAGGTCAAGAGACATTATAATGTATTCATCACACAGAACATAATAACAAAATGTTGATTTTTTTTCCCCGGTTGAGAATCGACGGTAATGTTAAAGCCTTCCGGGGCTCAACCAAATCTGATTCTAGACGGGCCTGATTCCTTTGATTAGGGCTCTACAAATCTATTTTCTAACCTGCTTAAGATGTCAAGATTAAAGGAATGTCACTTCTACTTCTTAATAATCTACAACGATAGTACATCCAATTTTAAATGTAAAAAAAATGAAGGCATCTAATATCCAGGTCACAGTGTATTATGGATGGTATTAATCAAACGGTTAAAAATGTTTTCAACTGCCCAATTCCGCATCCATGGTTGGTGAGGTGCAGCCCCGTAGCCAAGGGAAGGGGGGCACTGGGGGGCCGTGCCCCCTCCTAGGTGTGGAGTGCCCCCCCCCCGCTTAAAAAAGAAAAAGAGGAAGAAATAAAGAAAAAGTAACTAAAATGAGAAAAACTGCCCCCCTTGCTGGGTATTAGTGCCCCCCTGCTAACTTTGACCTGGCTACGGGCCTGGTGAGGTGGCGCATTGGTTTTCAATCCGATCTGCATCTTGCAGGATATGGTTCAAATACCAACGTATCCAGTTTCCCAACCTATGGTGCCTCCATGGTCATGATACACTCGGTTTCGGTCCCATCAATAAATATTTTTTTTCTATAATTTCTTCATGAACAGTTTATTTGTTATAACAATTTATAGGATAGGCTATATATACATATATTTATATGGAGAATGTTTCATCTCAGATACAAATAGTTGGCAAAGTTGTTTTTTTTTTTTTGTAACTGACGGACTCTGCCTTTAGAGGTAGATGGGTCAAATCGGGACACATTGCATTGTACTGGACTGGAAAATGGGACGACACTAACACAGGTGTGATTTGAGGGGGGGGGGGGGGGCGTTAACCGACAGAGGACTAGGACATATAACTGTAATCATCACTGTGAAAGTTGAGGGTACCTTGGTTGTTGACACAAGGCGTTGATTCAAGAAGAAATACTTTACGATCACACATTGAGTTTGAATGAACTGAGACAGTTAGTATAGAGAGCGTATATCTAGTAGATAGGTTGAGGCAAGTCGCAGAGAGTGGACGTAGTCGATTGAATAAGACCGTAATTAGTAAAAGTAAATTCCTGAAGTGAATTGAGATAGAGCCAGAAGATTTTAGATAGAGCTGAGAGCTGTCATGAGTAGCTTCTAAAAGAAGTTATTGGACTTCGTGAAAATCCCATTTATATATATCACTGATATTGGATTATATTTGATGTTGCCTGACTTTGTTGTGTAATAAACAATGCCATCATCACGACAACACATTGTTGTTATTTATGTATGTAACCAGGGGCGGATTTAGAAGGGGGGGCAGGGGGCATGCCCCCCCTCCACGTTACCGGAAGACATCATTAAATTATCGAAATATTTTTTTGTTCTAAGACCAATTTTCAACAATGAAAACAGTTTTGCCCCCCCCCACCCCCCCCCACCCCGGGGTCAAAGTTTTGCCCCCACCCCCGTCAAAGTTGTCTAGATCCGCCCCTGTATGTAACTGCACTGTGTGTGAAAACTTCTGTATTTAAATCTAAAACAACAGAACGAAAGGAAGCTGCATCTGGACTGATTGCTAAACAAATCAGAAGCACACAACATGAAGAAGAAAACAAACTCGCAACAATATATATATATATATATATATAAATATGTATCAATATATATATGTTTGTTTGTTTTGCATCGTCTTGTGTTTCTTTTAATTTGATGAGGTTGACTCACACTTCATTACACTCAACTTTACAACTGAGTGGGTACAGACGAACACTACGTCAGCAGTTGTTTGATTTTTCTTATTTTTTTTTTTTAAAGTTCTTAATTTTTGCCAGAGATCAAAAAAGAAAAAAAGAAATCAATTATAATTATCAGATTTTATTTTTATTAATTCGAATTTATTTTGATAAATCTCTCCAAGTCATTTGTGTAAATTGACTTGGCTTTAGAAATGACCCGGGAATGTACGAACATCAAAAAGAAGTGCATTATTATTTTCTAAACAGATCTGTAGTTAGTGAGAGATGACGTCATCCGTAATTATTGTATTGAAGTCAACAGGTGATACTTGTAATATCATATCACTTGTTTTTCTATATGAGCTCCGGTACCTTTTCTTTATAGAAAAATAGCACTGTGTATATACAGTCGATTCCGCTTAATTGGGACACATCGGGACCGAGGCTTTTTGTCCCAATTAAGCGGCTGTCCCAATTAAACATACACATTTACCATTGGCTTCTTGGTTTGGTTTCTTCGAGATTTGTCCGAAATAAACAGCTGTCCCAATTAAACGGTGTCCCGTTTAAGCGGAATCCACTGTATATATATATATATATATATATATATATATATATATATATATATATATATGCCATAAAGATGTCCGCCCATCCTAGCCACATAAACGAAAATATCTATCAATCAACTCAATAGACTTTCTCAGATAAAATCTGGAGTTAGCAAATTATTTGATTAATTTGTTATTCCGAGTCTGCTGACCCAAATAAACAGCCGCTTCGATTTGGGCTGTAGATTGAATTAACCCGTCAAGAAAACTGTAAAAATATTTTCTTCAAACACACCGAAATGTTGGTTGACGGGAAGGGGTGGGGGGGAGGGTTCAGGAGAGGAGGGGGATTGACAAGTAGAGTTTGGTGTGATGAAGGAGAGGGGAAAGGGGGTTATAAAGCAATATGTTTGAAAGTTCTGGACGTTATCTGAAGCCTGGATTGATGGATCGGTGGAGGAGGAGGGGAAGGGGGGTGGGAGTAGTTGGGGAGTGTAGCCAGGGCCTATAGAGGAGGATGAATGGAGATACATGACACTGAGAAGAAGCTAACAATTGGCTTCAATTTCCCCTTTTAAACATTTTTTTTCATTGTGTTCCATCTGATCCGATCAGCCCGACTTGATGACGTAGGGCGTACCCTGGTTTTAATCTCGGTTTAATCCGAGCTAAATCTGGGTTTAATTTTTTTTTTTACATGAAATATTTTAGCATGAGACATCTTCTTAGAGGTTTCTATTGTTTTTGTTTGATAATATTAGTTTGTGTTTTGTTTGAGAAGTTGTCGTTCATGTACAGTTGAGGTGAAGGCCATATTCAAATTAATGTCCTCGTGATGGTGTATAGTTGAGGTGATTAATGAGGATGTATCTGTTATTAGTGTGTTTAATTATGTTTGCAAAGATGTTGATATAAAAGCACGCTTCTCTTGGAATCAATACACTACAGAAATTCGATTTAACAATTTTAACTTCGTGGATGCGATCGGCTTAGGGCCAGTGCATGATTTAAGAAAAAAACAAGTAAAATAAGCCTGTTCCATTCTGGACACAGGACGTGTTAGCGCATTTTCGTGTTATGTATCAGTAAGTATGTTAGCTTTCAGTAAATATTTATCTTAAATCTAACTGTGGCCACTGAAATATGACTCATAATTGAAACCATTGGAAATTGTAGTCATTTAATCGTCCGAAAACTCCGTCAATTGTTGCATAGCACTGATACTTTCAATTACACTTAGAACCCCAGCTTAATATTTCATTTGATGAGTTTCTTAATAAATAAAATTAAATATGTATGGCGAATAGGTCACAATCTTGTCTAAATCAAGGAAAATTACTGGTGCTAAATATAGTACACAGAAACGGAATTTGGCACCAATTTTAGACAACTTTCCGAAAAGATATAGCTCTGAACACGTGTAACGTCAATTTTGGTGAAACTACATGCTGCAGTATTTCGCACCAAATGAATGGGTTATTGAACGTATAAGGTGTAGAATGGGGCCATGAAAATGACATAATTATTAATATAGCTTATATAGTAAAAAACGGTAAAAACACTGAAGCCCAGCCCTCAGAGGTCAGATCGCGAAATGGACTTTTGATGCACACATGGCAGGCCAAGACCTACAAAATGATATATACATCATGGGTCCAGGACTTAAGGTTGCTGAGATCTGGGGTGATGACGGACAGACAGGCAGACAAAACGGGGACAGTAGAGCATTTTTTTCTCGAAAGTGCTCTAACCAGTGCCGGAGGATGAAAAAAAACTTCTGCAGAGCCGGGGCTAAATGTGTATGATTTTATCCCCGGCTGGAAAAAATTAGCTAAAGCAGAGCCGGGGATGACAGGTCTCAGTGCCGTGGATATCCCCGGCATCCCCGGCGGTAAATCAAGTCCTGCTTAGGACTATGAACGCATCTGCATGGGTTAGTGGTTCAAACCCCAGAGATCCCTTATACTAGGGAGCGATCGATATGCCTTTTTACCGATAGTCCGATACCGATATATTTCCCCAGCATTTTTGCCGATACCGATACCGATTTTTGCTATTAATGAAAGGGGGGGTGTCTTGCAGATGAAGGAGATTAGAAGAACAAAAGATTTGAAAAGACAGACCGGAAGACCGAAGTCAGAAACACAAACCATGCCTGCATAATCTCAGAAATCTGCATGTTTATTGTTTAAAATTAAACTTATAACAAACAATTTGTTGTTGTTACTTTTTACTTGTACACAAACAGAAAAGTAAGATAAATGTGTAAATAATTAATGTGAAACTAAAAAAGTAAACATGTATTAATTGTTAATTGTAACTTCACTAACTTGTTAAAGTTATGATGAAATTAAAATAATTTTCTTCGTTAATCTTTGTAATTTTTACCGAATTTACTTGTAGCAGACTTTTAAAAAAGTTTGAAAAATTAAAAACACTTAATTATATCAGTAAATCACTTCACTCAGGTGAACAGTTAACTGGAAGTCTGTAAGTAAAATTTAAATCAGTAAACCAAAACCAGTTTAAAGTTACTAGATTTTTGAACAATGTATCGGCAGCCAAAAAAAACGGCCGGTCCGATAGTTAACCAATATCGGTCTGATTATCGGTCGCTCCCTACAAAATTCGGCCGATCCGATATTAACCGATAGTGCCAATATCGGTCCGATACCGATCCGATTATCGGTCGCTCCCTACCTGATACCTCTACCGTCTAGCAGTCGCAGGAAAAACAGTGAAATTAGGGGAAACCATGACCGTATAGAAAACAATATATACAAGTGTGTTTGGTTTGTTTTGTTTTGTTAACTAGGTGCACTCAGGGTTACGGGAATCAAAAAAAAAGGGGGAGAGGTACAAATGTCAAAATTATGGGTAAACGCTGATCTACATTACAAGCATGCACGCTATCAACAAACAAGAGGGTCTTTTTATTTCGGAAGACCAGTGGCTAAGGGGGACAGAGCAAAGCATATACGAGTCAGTTTAAAATATGTCATTCATTCATATTTTGTTTGAAACGTGTAATAAATAGCCTTTGTTATTAGGTGGACCTAAGCTGGGAAAGACCACCCTTACTTTCTGTAGCATAAAAAAATGCGTGTTGAACATATATATGACTCAAGTTTAACTTTTTTTACATTTCGGTTTTAAGTTTGTACAGAGGGTGGGGGGGGGGGGACACACATGGACCCAGAATCAGGTCAACAATCGGGACGTCCTAGTTCTTAAAATAGTATTTTAAGTGTCGACAAAAACAATGTCCGGTCGATGATTGATTTACCTTCCTTCTAGAATGATTCACGCAACAACTCTGTAACACTGGGTGGTGTCTTTAGTAGAAGCACTGGGTGCTGTCATAGAAGCACTCATTGTGTTTATCTACGTCATTGCTGTTGTTAGAATGACGTGTCGAATAAAGTGACTGACACCTTCAGATTGAACATTTGCGTTTTGTTTCGATTAGTTTAATCTTTGTTTTTATATTATATCATATGTTTGCGTTTCTATGTGTTACATCTTTGCATCATATAGTGTCTTATGTATAGAGTGTCGTACATACAGTCTCATGTATAGAGTGTCGTACATACAGTCTCATGTATAGAGTGTCTTACATACAGTCTCATGTATAGAGTGTCTTACATACAGTCTCATGTATAGAGTGTCTTACATACAGTCTCATGTATAGAGTGTCGTACATACAGTCTCATGTATAGAGTGTCGTACATAGTCTCATGTATAGAGTGTCGTACATACAGTATCATGTATAGAGTGTCGTACATACAGTCTCATGTATAGAGTGTCTTACATACAGTCTCATGTATAGAGGGTCTTACATACATTCTCATGTATAGAATGTCGTACATACAGTATCATGTATAGAGTGTCGTACATACAGTCTCATGTATAGAGTGTCTTACATACAGTCTCATGTATAGAGTGTCGTAATACAGTATCATGTATAGAGTGTCGTACATACAGTCTCATGTATAGAGTGTCTTACATACAGTCTCATGTATAGAGTGTCTTACATACAGTCTTGTGTATAGAGTGTCTTACATACAGTCTCGTGTATAGAGTGTCTTAATACAGTCTCGTGTATAGAGTGTCGTACATACAGTCTCGTGTATAGAGTGTCGTACATACAGTCTCATATTTAAAATGTCATTTGTTTCATTGTGGTTTTTTTTTTTTTATAAATCTATTTTGAATGCATTTAATATGTTAATATTCTTGGTTGAACAAAAGTTTGTAGTAAAATAACACTTATATACAAATTTTAATTTTGTAACAACTGCAGACATGTAAATAGGTGTTTCTTACACAACTTTTCATGCTGATTCAAAAATATATAATCCAAATTTTTGTACCGCCTCAAGATTTTTTGCAGTGGGACATTTAATAATATACGAAAAAGTCAATAAACCAGCAACAAAATATACGATTAAATTCAATCATGCCGAAAACTATTGAAAGTTGCAAAATTATTAACCAAAGTCAGCCCTGTAGCGTGAAAATTCTACAGCAGGGGCCAGGCATTCTACAGCAGGGGTTAGGCAATAGCAGGGGGGGGGCCAGTTAATACATTTTACTAAGTAGAACAAATAAGCAGAGGGGGCCAGACAAATCGCAGGGGGCCCGGCCCCCGCCCCCCACCTCCCCGCACGCTACGGGCCTGACCAAAGTGCAATATAAAAGCAGACTTACATTTATTAATTGTCTATCACTCTGTGAATTGTCTTTTCAGTGATTTTTGTTAAATGAGCAGCACCAGTATTATGACGTTTTCAATGACCAGCAATAGTCGGCCATCATATTCACATTCCATCGACCTTGGTATCGACTCTCCATTTCACAAATGTCCTGATGGAACCTTTCACCCCCTGCTCTTCACTGTATGCACCAAGACTTGCGGGGAAAGTAGTCAACATGGGAGTCCGAAAAATTGAAAATTGACACTCATGCGACAGCCCGAAGCCCAAGCACATCAAAGTTTATCATTTTTAACAAGCTTTCGGAAATTTATATTGTTTTACTTGCAGTTTTCTTCCACGTAAACCAGTGTACACATGTAAGTACCATTCGTCGTCGAGATTTTATTTTCATTTGTTTAAAACCTATTAAAATTGTATTAAGGTAATTTAAGTACTAATTAGTCATTTGAGTTCGTGACTGTAATAGACCCTATTACTTTCGTTATTTCTAATTTTAGTATTAACGTGTATTTATTCTAATGGTTTTTTTTTATATGTTAATACTTGCTTGAGCTCATAATTTATATCTCCTCTGTTTAGTATTTAAAGCTTAAAGCTTTTGATACATGTTTTTACATTAGAAGTTGTATATCAGGAAACAGACGGACAAAATATAAATGTGTCCATGTATTTTACTGTATCTGTCAGATATATATAAATCTTATAACAGCACATGGTAGGCAGCAGAGAATAAGTATCATATAATAACATATGGTGTAGGCCCGCTGCTCACCACACATCTATCAAACACTCACCTTGAACTTTCTACCTTCGCCATAGAGATTTATTATTTGATGAGAGACCTCTTTCGTACTTACTCTGGTCTTAGAAACGTCTGGAAATATCATTAGTATTTTGATATTGGTAAACTAACTCCCTCCCTCCCTCTTCCCCTGTCTCACGCACACACAATTACGCACGAACGTACTTACACGCATACACACTCACACACACACACATTTATATACAAATTATAGTTGTCTACCTTCTATTATCGTCAGATTTATGATCAGCATCTATATTTTTTGTTTTTGTGTTTCTATCTCTATCTTTCTTTCTTTCTCTCTTTTCGCCCCTCCTAAACAAACAAACAATATTCTCTGTTTGTGAGTCTTTCTCAAAAGATTTCTCTTTTGACCTCAAACACACACATATACTCACGCACACACATTTACTAGCGCACACACATTTACTCACAGACACACATTTACCCCCACACACACATATACTTACGCACACACATATACTCACGCATACACATTTACTCACGCACACACATTTACTAACGTGCACACATTTAGTCACGCGCACACATTTACTCACGCACACACATTTACTCACGCACACAAATATAGATATGCACACACATTTACTCACGCACACAAATATACTTGCGCAAACACATATACTCACGCACACAAATATACGTATGTACACACATATATTCACGCAAACACACTTACTCACGCACACAAATATACTTGCGTACACACATTTACTCACGCTGAAATCAATCACTTACTCATTTAGTTTGTCATTGTGTCCCTGTCACGAGATTTATTTATCAGCATCTCTTTTTTTCTTCTGTTCTTTTATCTTCTCTCTCTCTCTCTCTCTCTCTCATTCTCTCTCTCTCTCTCTCTCTCTCTCTCTCTCTTTATCTATCTATATATCTATTTATCTCTATCTCTTTGACGTTTATTCTCTGTGTTTGCTTTACTCTTTCATTTCATGTATATTTTACATGCCTCCTGTTTGGACACTCTTTTCCTATTCCTCTCTGTCTCTCCGTCTGTTCCAGTGATAGACATAAAATCACGGTCAGATATACTCACGCCAACATCTACTACCATCAGATCTAAAGAGAGTAATTTCCCTTTCATAGACAGTAACCGAACCTTGTTGAGGAGTAGATGAAATAATGGAACTGTCCAGTTTGTAGTGATGCTGCACGCTCTGTTCATTGGCCAGTGTCCAAGTGTGAGTATTCAATGCCAGAAAAGGAGATGGCCGTTGTGTTTTTATTTACCTGAGACAAGCGACCGAAAAATTTAAACTTTATAAAATCTGAACATGAACCTCTTGTTTCGCATGGTACACAAGAGATTGTTACAATTACAATACAATACAATACAATTAAAATACAATACAACACGATACAATCCAATACAATTTCACTATTCCAATAAGAAGTGTTGCCACATTTAGTTTAACAAAACCCTGTGCAACTTATAAAAAAAACTAGTCATCCCGCGGCGTAAAATACGCCGCCTTATCAATCAATATAATTACTGTAATTTTATTTTTAAATAAGCAATCAAATAAAATAACAGGCTGACATCTTCGGAGAAAATACGTGAAATGCAAAGTTGAACTTTGACCTAACCCGAGCGAAACAACGCGAGGTGTCGTCTGTGACGTATTCGGGAATTCCACAATCTATAAATGGTCCTGCGTCTTGAAGTTGTGTTTTATATTTATAGATCCTGGCTTAAGTCAAATTGATCAGTTAAATTATACCCACCTATTGACCGTCCACACATTAGGGTATCATGCAGCCGAAGCTTTAAAAGTTTGGGTCTCGTAGCTTTAAGAAGATGTGTCAATATTTTGTTTATATTTTTATGTGTAGATTAAAGCCGTGTTTAATTTATTGAATGAAAATATATTTTACAAAGCTGTGAATTTTTGTAACTATACAATATACAAAAGTTGAAAGCCTAAAAAAAACTACCGATCAGTCCACGAAAACTAAAATACATCGCCCTGTCTAGAGGGCAACCCGCTAATCAAGCCACACTGCTGATAAGATGAGTGTTTATGAAGTGTCAAACCCCCGTGTTCCCTTATTGACTGGTCTACTAAGTACAGTGCCGAGCCACGCCCCGAACCATGGGATGTTGTTTTCAAAATCCCAAGATTATGATTTCGAAAAAACCCAAGATCTTATAGGAAACCCAAGATTATTTCATACAGTAAATCCTCAATATCCGAACTTCCTAAAATTTGATCAACTTGGAATCCGAGCAAAAAACGTTTTGTGGAATTTAGCACCATAACCAGATATTGTTTTGGAATTCGAAAGTTTAGCAAGTAATTGCCCTTCTGAATAATTTTTCCAAGACCCTATGCGATTCCAATTATGAAAGTCTTCAGACTCACATCTTGAAATTTAGGTTTGACAATACAAGTGACCAGCCCGGGTGTGTGTGTGTATGTGTGCATGTGTGTGTGTGTATGTAAAGTCTCTGTAAGGATGAGATAAAAACTTCTTTGGTTCTGTAATCCACTAATGGAACGGTTTTTATGGTGCCTTCTTTCATCCCCTCCATTGTCGATATTACAATGGCCATGGAGGCACCACGGGAGACATAGCGGGGACTTTAGCCATGACCTGAAATATCCATTGGTCCTCACCGGAGATCGAACCAGGGACCCTCAGGTCGACAGTAGAGCGCTTTACCACACGACCATCCGTCCCCTATCCCCCCCCCCCGGGTAGAACAGTTCGTATAGATGGGCAAACTGAGCAACCACCTAGGTTCCCCCTTCCAGTATTATATTTTTGTATAAAATCTGGTGACATGCCCTTAAATATCTCTCAAGTCTTTACCTAGGTCCAACGAAGATCTGAGAACGGCGTTGATCCTTGGTATCAATAGAACGAATCTGGTGTGCTACCTAGATATCTTAGAGAAAAATAACCAAACAACGAGGGACGAGGCGTGAGTGTTGAAGGTCATAACTTGTAGAGAAAAATCTATTGATGTTTTTATGCTATATACAAAGCATATACGAATGTATATATTTGTAAAAAAAATTATTAGTCCAACAACATGTACGGTATATATAACTTGTAGTTATCTAATTATGAATGATTATGCTAACCCTATTCAATAAACACGGTGCCTTTATATAACATTTTCTATAAATAGGACTATGACCGACAACACAGACGGCCTCATCACTACCAGCAACAATAAAACGGAAATCTTCCATCATGGGGATTCCCAGAAAAGAAGCAACTTGGACAAATTGTGTTAGCTAAATGGGTCGGTAAAGGCACGGCACGGTGCGTTTTTAATTAAAATAATAAATTATTTCCCCATATTTCTTGCCCTCTCCTCTCAACTTCACATGTATCCCCCTACCCCCATCCCCACCCCCATCTTTGTGTCATCTCATTCCAGATTATTGCACTCATTGTAATTCGAAGAGTAAGCACTATTTATCTTATATAAAGATTCTTGACTCAGACTATAACAAAGATTCAAACAATGGTCACGTGAGAGACTTCGCCCTATAAGATGGAACTACAGAAAATTATGACGTCAAATTATGGGAAGGGAAAGAGTGTAAAAAAACAATCATTCAGTTTTTTGTTTATCTTTACTTCCTTTTTGTGCTTTTATTTTAATTCTTGCTTTTTGTTTATCTTTACTTCCTTTTAGTGCTTTTATTTTAATTCTTGCTTTTTGTTTACCTTTACTTCCTTTTTGTGCTTTTATTTTAATTCTTGCTTTTTGTTTATCTTTACTTCCTTTTTGTGCTTTTATTTTAATTCTTGCTTTTTGTTTATTGTTTTTGTTGTTGTTTTAATAATGCAGATTCAATATTCTTAAAATACTTACTTTGAATGTCATGATGAACACTTTAAGTTCCTTTTATATATATCCTATTTTGTTTATATTCATTCAAGTGTTCAACAGATTTTTGTAGTCTGAATAGTTTATTTTATCAGATTCTCTTTTACCCCTATGATGTTACTGCGAGTGTGAGATGTTACTGTGAGTTTGAGTTGTTACTGCGAGTGTGAGATGTTACTGTGAATGTGAGATATTACTGTGAGTTGTTACTGCGAGTGTGAGATATTACTGTGAGTGTGAGATGTTACTGTGAGTGTGAAATGTTAATGCGAGTGTGAGATGTTACTGTGAGTGTGAGATGTTGCTGCGAGTGTGAGATGTTACTGTGAGTGTGAGATGTTACTGCGAGTGTGAGATGTTACTGTGAGTGTGAAATGTTAATGCGAGTGTGAGTTGTTACTGCGAGTGTGAGTTGTTACTGCTAGTGTGAGATGTTACTGTGAGTGTGAGTTCTTACTGTGAGTGTGAGTAGTTACTGTAGAGTGTGAGATGTTACTGTGAGTTTGAGTTGTTACTGCGAGTGTGAGTTGTTACTGGAGAGTGTGAGATGTTACTGTGAGTGTGAGTTGTTACTGCGAGTGTGAGATGTTACTGTGAGTGTGAAATGTTAATGCGAGTGTGAGATGTTACTGTGAGTGTGAAATGTTAATGCGAGTGTGAGTTGTTACTGCGAGTGTGAGTTGTTACTGCGAGTGCGAGTTGTTACTGCTAGTGTGAGATGTTACTGTGAGTGTGAGTTCTTACTGTGAGTGTGAGTTGTTACTGTAGAGTGTGAGATGTTACTGTGAGTTTGAGTTGTTACTGCGAGTGTGAGTTGTTACTGTGAGTGTGAGTTGTTACTGCGAGTGTGAGATGTAACTGTGAGTGTGAAATGTTAATGCGAGTGTGAGATGTTACTGTGAGTGTGAGATGTTACTGCGAGTGTGAGATGTTACTGTCAGTGTGAGATGTTACTGCGAGTGTGAGATGTTACTGCGAGTGTGAGATATTACTGCGAGTAAGAGTTGCTACTGCGAGTGTTAGCTGTTACTGTGAGTGTGAGTTGTTACTGCGAGTGTGAGATGTTACTGTGAGCAGGCTTGCGGAGCCGCCATATTTTTTTTCGGCTCCGGCTCCCACAAATTTGACGGCTCCGGCTCCCTATTAAGATAGTATCACACGAGACAAAAAATTTTGTAATTGCTCCACGCTAACATCCCGCTGATAAATAGTTATGCAAATTTTGCCGCGTTCACCCCCATAGTCAGGTACTTGAAAAATATACGCATTGTCCATTGTCGGTTTTACTAAAAAGAAACCATTTCAGTGCATCCAGAAACATATCATTATTTTCCATCGAGGTTTCACTAGTCGCCATTTTCATAAGTAATAAAAAGTTATTTCAATGATCAAATTAGCAAATAGTAAAATGATACATTATTTAAAATATTTTAAAGACTTCAGTATTTATATTTATTATTTATAAATTCGAAGTGACTATTCGGACCTGGGCAGGCCCGTAGCCAGGATTATTGCATTGGGGGGGGGGGGGGAATTTTTTTCGGCGGGGGGGGGGGTGCCGAAGAACTGATTCTGGGGTACAGCGGCGGATCTAGACAACTTTGACGGGGGGGGGGCGAAACTGTTTTCATTGATGAAAATTGGTCTTTGAACAAAAAAATATTTCGAAAATTCAATGATGTATTACCTAAACTTGCGATAACCGAGGGGGGGGGTGGCCCCTCCCCATAATTCCGCCCCTGGTGGGGTAGAAGAAATGTTCGGGAGGGGGGCGAAGATGGAGGTGCGAACCGCCGAAAGCTTGCGAACTGAGAGGAGGGATTTTTGGAGGGGACCTCAGTGAGTCCCCTCCCAAAGAATTTTTTGGCAGTTCCATATCTGGAATGGTGCATTTTAGTACCGATTGTTTAGCTATTAATTAGAAATATATAATTTTAACTACGTTTCAATAATGCATGGCATGTTGCAGTTTTGTTAAAAATAATTTAATATAGTACTAATGATAAAAATTTATTGAGGCTGAGCAATTTCTGATTCCTGTTATAAATATATTTACCATTTGTTCTGCTACACAATTGTTACATAATAGATACCTGATTTATGTCATTATACTGTTGGTTAAACGTACAACCCGGGAAGAACGACAAAGATGCACGAATATAGCTTAGCTATTTGTGTGATATTTCTTATAAAATATTGAAAACAAAGAACAGATCTATCAATAATAAATTGACCAGTCGCAATTATTCAATTTAAAATAAAATTAATTCTGCTAAAAAGTAAATTTGCAATTTATATAACATCAATCAGAAATCACGGAGTTTTTACTTTATTATTTTATTATACATATGTATAAAAGTGGAGTCAGAAGTCAATATTATTTTATTAACTTATTTAAGTTGCTAGTTGTCCTCAGAAGATATCAATATATAAAACCATTACAAGGTTGCGAACAGGCCCACCGACAGAAATTTCGGGTCCCTCGGCAGGGGTGACACGGGCCCCCGTGCTGATATTAATATTTTCAAAAGTTGATTGGCCAGCTCGTTCCGGGCCCCTAAAACAAAATTGAACAAAATGATTGATGTTTTATAGCCGTTATTATTAAAATTTTGTCAAAAAGCTCAAATCATGCACGGGGAGGGGGGGCTCAGGTCATGAACGGGGAAGGGGTGTCAGCCCCCTAGCCCCCTCTGTCTACGGCCCTGGACCCGGGTACCAATAAACTCCGATTTTTATTCGGACCCCGTCCCAATAAAGTATGATTGTTATTCGGACCCGTGGCAAATATGCACTTAGCTTAGCTATACATAAACTTTAGTATTGTTTTTTTGTTTATTTTTTTATAATTGTTTGAATTGTATGATTTAATCGTTACTCAGTGTCTAGGGTTTCACTAAGCGGACTCAGTATTATTATTCTTTCGGGTTCCGTCTAATAAAGTTTAAATATAGCTAAGCTTAGTGCATATTTGCCACGGGTCCGAATAACAATCGAATTTTATTGGGACCCGGGTCCGAATAGCCACAGCCTTATAAATTTATCTTCTCTATTTCAGATATTATGTTTATAATAAAATTATTAAATACAGAAAGCTACCATTTTGTTTTTAGTCTATTACAAATTGTAGGAGGCAAACAATCAAACACAAATTTTTAATTTTAAAGCTAAAAAAAAATTCTGCTGTAAAAAAAACAAACATTTGGGAGCCTTGGAGCCGCCAGATTTTTTCGGCTCCGGCTCCAGCAAAAAGTAGCGGCTCCCGGCTCCTCGGCTGCGAGTGTGAGATGTTACTGCGAGTGTGAGTTGTTACTGTAGAGTGTGAGATGTTACTGTGAGTGTGAGTTGTTACTGCGAGTGTGAGATTTTACTGCTAGTGTGAGATGTCACTGTGAGTGTGAGATGTTACTGTGAGTGTGAGTTGTTACTGCGAGTGTCAGTTGTTCATCCAATATCAAGCACGCATCAACTGATGAAACAATTTTAAAGCCCCCCCCTCCAACCCCACCCCTTCTTAAGCCTATCGGAGACACAATGTTTGTCATACAGGGGCAACTGTACTCGCAAAGATCTAACCTACACAAGTCCTATCACCATACAGTCACCATGTTTACCAGTCGACTTAGTAAAGCGTGTGTATTATTCTGATATATTTCCTTGTATGATATAATTGGCTAGTTTATTTCTAACGTATATTGTACGTACATCACAATATAATTACCGAACGGTTCTTGAATAACCACTTTTTTTATTTCAGATACAGTGAGGGGGAGAGAAACTAGACTGCAATGTTCCGTTCAGAAACACATTTAACACAAACATCATTCTTCCATTATTCCACAGCCCATAATTCCACAGCATTATGGACCTGGACCACCTTCTACCTAATTATAGAACCGATCACTATGTAACGGTTTAAAATTAAAACCAGACACCCCCCCCCCCGCCGCACACACACGCCCGCCCTCCGTTATATATAATATTGTGAAATGATAGTCTTCCTTAGTAAGTAGTTCATCTTCAAAAACGTACAACATCTGAAGGGATGTATTTGATGCCCCACGCACATATCACCCCCCCCCCCCAGCCCACCCTGTCCCTCCTGAACAACTTCACAGAGACAATACATGTAAAATAAATACAATTATAAATCAAAAATAGATATTAATTGCAACATCAGTGACCTGTGGGTCAGATATCAGAAACCAAGATTTCATTTCGCCTCCCTCCTCTCTCCCCTCCCCCTTTTTTCTTCCATGATCCTGAATAGGAAAAAAAAAATATGTGGGGGTGGAAGGGGCGGGAGTGGGGGGGGGGGGGCTGACACCCAATCGAACAATAGCGACTCTCTCTCTTTTTCTTTTCTGCTGCTGCACAGTTTAACAGTAAACAGGTTTGTTGACAGCAACGTCTTTGATAACGTCTTGGGATGTTTAAACATGGGACGTTTTGATGTTGGCAGGACGGGAACACGGTGTCGGTGGTAATGGGAGTGATAAATAGGTCACATATACCAGATAGCTCTTTAATATCTACTTCATAGTTATAGTGGTATAAAGCATATCAATAAACCAATATATATATACAATGATAGTTTTTTGACAGGCGGCCTGAAAGAAAAAATGGCAGATAGATGGATGGACAGACAAAATAAAATGTCCAATATACATATACAGTCAGGTCCACCGACAGAAATTTCGGGTCCCTGGGCAGGGCTGTCACGGGTCCCCCGTGCTAATAATAATATTTTCAAAAGTTGATTGGCCAGCTCAGTTTGGGCCCCTAAAACTCGCCAGGCCCCTGGGCATTTGCCCCCTGCCCTGCCCCCCCCCCCGGCGGCACTGCTTACGTTTATTGATTTATTGAATGAAATTCGAATACATTCCCAGACCTCGCTATCTGTCATTAAAATATACGTCTTACGTATTTCTTTATATTTCAAAGATTTTCTATACGTTTCTGTATGATGTCACAGGGTCAGGAAGTACATTAATATGCATCATGGTACCGGTTGAATGCAAGTCAAATAAATCAGCATAATATGTGACATTACCAAATCAGAACTGAAGATAACTCAAGTTGGTTCAGAGAAGGAATGAAAATGTTTAAAGTAAACTGAAAGACGAATAAAATGTCAAAGTAGTTTTGTCATGAAATGTCATTGATGCCATTAGACAGTCGTCTGCTGCCATTATATAGCATGACATTTGCAATTTATTATTAAATTTCAATAGATCATCTCTCACTATTTCTGAATGATTCGTACGACTTAACTTCTGGATTTTTCGGAATAGCTAAATGTCATTCAGTCTGCTTGTCTGTCTATCTGTCTGCTTGTTTGCGTCTTTCTGTCTGCATGTATGGTTAGTCGGATAATAGATTGGATGATTACATGATTGAATGGATGTGTGTGTGTCCATTTTGTTCAATTTAGTACCCCCATTTTCACAAAAGCTGTCACCAATAGGTAATTACTTAATAGCCACAACATAAGTGGCTTTTACCATCTCTAAAACTTCTGGCTGCTGATGAAGTCTGATAGGCTGTCGTCGTATGTGGGGGAGGGGTCTAAAGCCAGACTAGCCAATGTAATTACTTCGGTCACTAAGTGCTCAGAATTTATTGAAGGAATGAAAAAAAAAGTTCTAGTTTGAATCAAGTTTGGTCAATTGTAATACACATCATTTATTTTTTATTGTTTTGTATCGCATTGATCTGTGATGATGTCGCTTCTAATCAAATAGACATAAAATGTTTAATGTGGTGGAAAATCTGTCCAAGATTGATAGTCTGATATTAGAGAAACCAGTGTATATTTATGTTTTTAGTATCTCTGATCTTGTTTTCACAATCTTTTTATCACTTTTTATCACTGCCATGTTTTATACAATTATAACTTTGATTCATGCATCTATTTTGTACATATTCACAAAATAAAACAGTGTTTTTGATTAAAATTAAAAACAATAACTTCACTATTTTTTTAATCTTTCACAGAACAACACAGGTGTCATAAGCAGGTATCATAAGCAGGTGTCATAAACAGGTCTCATAAGCAGGTATCATAAGCAGGTGTAATAAACAGGTGTCAAAACAGTTGTCATAAACAGGTGCCATAAACAAGTGTCATAAGCAGGTGTCATAAACAGGCGTCATAAGCAGGTGTCATAAACAGGTGCCATAAACAGGTGTCATAAGCGGGTGTCATTGTCCATCACACATGTTTTACTTCCTGCGTTTTGTTTTTCTGTCGCACTGGTCATCAAAACACCCATGTTTATTTATTCTGGACAGGCCAAGCAAAGATCGCAGTTCCAAGTGTAACTTGTTCTGATCATAATTGCATAGATTTCATTAATTTGTGATAGTGACTAAGTATTTAGAACTAAAGAATCTCTCAAGTCAACATCTGAAACTGGGAAAACAAAATGTCACACAACTACGTGAGAAGGGTCGAGAACACTGTCGTTGTTATGGAAACCCCCGGGAGCCTACCACAAGGATGTAGAACGTTCGAACAACTAGAATTGCATAACCAAAGGGAAAGTTATATGCCAACAATTTTAAATGTACATGATGTAAAAAAAAAGTAAAGTTCACTCAGCCCTAGCGGGCCATCGGGATAGATGAAGTGTAGAATTAATCTGTTCCTGTAACCTCGGCATATAAACGGATTGTGTGGTTAGCACCACACCCAGACGCCTTTACTTCCCCAACTTAAAGTCAGGTGAACCATTTAAAGCTGGGTGAACATATGTAACTTTAACCAATTTTTCACCAGGACCTGTAAAAATTCCCTTGGTTCTCACAGAGGATCGAACCCAGGACTGTCATATGGAGAGTCGAGCATCTACACCACTCGGCCATCCGTCCCACTAATCAAAGTAAAGTGACACCTAAATCACTGCTTTTTTCTTTGGCCAGACACTTTTTTTTTGTTTAAAATGTCGACAGCATCCGAAAGACACAACCCAACGGTCAAACCAGCGATGACCGAAAAAAAAACGAATCCAATACATGTCCCCAAACGAATTGAAAACCAAGAATGGGGAAGTCGTGTGTGTGTGTGTGTGGAGGTGGGGATGGCAAACAACTTAAGTCATGTACAGCGAAAGAAACTGTCACATGTATGTATGCCTTGTTAGTAAATGTTTAATAACTGAAGGAATTATACAGAGCTCATGTCTATTTGCGTTACACGGATAGCAATGCTTGATTAATATCAAAAGGTCTTCGATGACAGCGAGGTCTCCTGAAGTCAGCAGTGCATGATGATGTTTAATAAAAACATACAAATATTGCATCGCAGCTGTCATTGAGGCTCAACTAACGGAGTTAGACAAAGGAGGAGGTCCCAATTAAAAAAAAAACAGGCAGAGGAATATAACTTACATATATAATTATCCATATAACTTATCTATATGATTTATCTATATAAATTATCTATGTAATTTATCTATATAAAATATCTATATAAATTATCTATGTAATTTACCTATATAACTTATCTGTATAACTTATCTATATAGCTTATCTATAAAACTTATCTATATAACTTATCTATATAATTTATCAATATGACGGCCCATTATTATACATTTAATATCATAGCAGTATCCTATAAAGAGATAAGGCATTTGTGTATCTATTTTTGTAGTAAGAGTTTTTTTTCCTAAATTTACTAAAATAAATAATTTCTCGTGTGCACACGTAATGGTACTCTAGGTATTAATCTCAGATATAATGTTACATAGATATAATGTTACATAGATATAATGTTACATAGATATAATGTTACATAGATATAATGTTACATTGATAAAATGTTACATAGATATAATGTTGCATAGATATAATGTTACATATATATAATGTTACATAGATATAATGTTACATAGATATAATGTTACATAGATATAATGTTACATAGATATACTGCTGTCATTCAAAATGTTTCCTACTCTAACTTTACCCCGCTAACAGACACACTCATGCTAAATAACGCACACACACTCACTATTGAAACAATGTAGTGTAATTTGTGATTCAAAGTCTTCATAATATGGAGAGCAAGCAAATGTCAACGTGAGTCGCAGGAGCCTGGAAAATGTCAACAGTGTACTCACCTCGCTCGGGTATCACACTCACACATTTACACACACACACATACGCACACGCTCACACATGCAGCCATTCATTCTAACACACACACACACACACACACGCACACACATTCAGCCATTCATTTTAACAAACACCCACACACATCCACACACTCACACACATGCACATGCAAACACATTTAGCTATTCATTCAAACACACTCACGCGTAGCCATCCATTCAAATACACACACATACACACACGCATATGTACACACTGACACACCCACACAAACACACAGACAATGACATTTGTAATTTCCCCCTCCCCCCCCACTCCGGCGGATGACGTCATAAAACGCCATTGTTCCTATAAGCGCCACTAAGAATAGATTTGAGTATGGCGGTGGGGATTGGGGCGGGGGGGGGGAAGTATTGTGGTCACGATATTATACAATCGCGATCATGATAATCATAATGATACATTTAGCTCCACATCTCACATAGACAGACAAACACACATACATACACACACACACACACACTGTCGTCTAAGTAGCGCACAATTATAAGAACAAAGACGTGTCTGTTTTCTAATCCTGGTTGTGAAACTTATAAATATTAATGTAAATGTGTATGAATATCTGTGAATATGTATTGTTTTGTATTATAAAAGGATGTATATTAAGTATGCGCTCACATATCCATTTGTTAATACAATTAATGTAGTTTTTTTTTTTGTTTTAATCAGTGCAAACAGTTTTTATTCAAATGTTATACGTTCAGAGATTACATTTGAACATTTTTTTAATTGGGTATTTACGAGAGTTGGTAGGGGGGGAGGGAGGAGAGGAAAAGGTGGGGGGGGGGAGATATTAGTGGAGGGTTAAAAAAATTCAAATTAGAAAAAAATAACTAAATCGCCAAGAAACATCTTGAAATATAAATGTTAATTCACTGGCGAGGAATCTATTTCATCCACGATGAACGTATCCTGGTTCGAATCCATGCTGCAGTCAAGTTACCTTTGACCTCCACGGCCTTCTCAGCCAGGGTCGTGGAAGGAAGATGTAAAAAGATCCTGAGCCAAACTTTTATCCCCAACCAATACAAGACGAGGAGTTCACAACACGACACACACACACACGACACACACACACACGACACACACACACACACGACACACACACACACACATACACACACACACGACACACACACACACACATACACACATACACACACACACACACATGAGACTGAAATCCGCGGTTCTGAACCGGGGGGGAGGGAGAAGGTTATGGGCGGATACGCAGTGACATATCATTTTTTTTTTCGTTTTGTTTAAAACAACCGAGAGCTTGAAGAAGGTCGCCAGTTCGCTGCGTGACTCATTATCAAATCATCACGTGACCGAGTGACGCATCAGAAAGGTATGCAAATAAAATTATGATAATAATTAAATATATTTCGCGAACTCACGCGTGGGCGTGGACCCGCAGACAGACATTCGCATCCCTAGGGGTGGGGGGGGGGGGTACAACTGCTAAAAAAATGTTGATAACCGCTGCACTAAATGAATGCAATCCTCGGTTCCTTACCCTCTGTAAAAATTGACCAGTCCAGTTTACTTTCTTTATTAATTAAGGCTTATAATAAAACAAAATAAAGATTGCACATGGGGGAGGGGGGGGGGTATTTTTTTTTCCTTCTTATTTTGGAACTTACTCAACAAGAAGAAATATCAGATTGTAAAGCTTCAAAGTCACATGACGGCCTTGAACTTTAATACTGCCATTGTTGCTCTCTATAAGTCGATATAAATATTTGAACGTTTATCCTTTCGTGAGTTTCAGAGACTACCTTGACATTTCCTATACATTTCCTATACCTTAACGGCTCAAACAGCTGACGCATCATTGTACGTGGATGTACTGTCAGGGCCGTATTTATGGAGTAGGCCGGGTAGGAAAACGTCTTAGGACATCTCAGGGTTGTTAGTATCGAAGTATCGGTATCGGCCAATACAGCAGTTCTGCTGAAGTAGACAGATATCTTGAAGATAACTAATCAGAAATTCTGTCATTAGCAAAATAAATTGCACTCATTATATTTTAAATTAAAATATTCTGTTGTTCTAAAAAGTATTGGTATTATATTTGTATCGATTTTGGCAATACATTTTTACTTGAGTATTTGTATTGGTGTTGGCGATACTATTTTCATGAAGTATTGGTATTGGTATTGACAATACAATTTAAGAGTATTGTTAACAACCCTGGGACCTCTCCCCTCCCACACACACTCACACACACCCTCCGCCACTACCAAAACACCCCTTTCAGTATAATTTTCCTCTTGATCGGACGCTTAGAGGGTCCGGGAAGGTACTTTTTACCCAGAGCCGTAGCCAACTATTGTGTACATTTTAGGCGCCCTCTACCCAATGGGAAAAGTGCAAAAGCATTTAACAGCGCTTTCACAGACGCTCCTTCCTAGTTTGCCACCCCTTGCGACCGCGCAATCCCGAGGTACCTTTCCGGTGCTACTGCTTTTACCCACCCCAAATATCTATGGATGTCTGTGTCCATGGCTTCCAATGACCAAAGAACTGCCACTGCGTTTACTAATGTAAACACGTCATAGCAAACATGGACGTTAGAACCAAGACCTTTAGTTTTGATTGGGGATGTGACGAAGTTTGAATTCGAATCCGACGACATTCGAACTTCGACGTTTTTTGTGCAAATTCGAATCCGACGGATTTTTTAAAAAAAATTCCGTCGGATTCGAACTTGAAAAATTACCGTTTTCAGATCAAACACGGCCGTAGAAATCCTAACTAAAATTAAAAAACCTAGAGACTTTCGAAAACCCGAAATAAAGAAAACAGATAAAACTAAACACCTGGACCCTTACTCAGCTGTCCATAGATTAGACGTCGTATTTGGTCATGAATGTATTTTAGATACACCCCTCTCGCCAAACATTGTTTTCATTCGAGCTTTCTAAACCTCGGAATGGATATGCGGATTGGAATGGCGGAGTGGATTTGTGGATTGGAATGGCGAAAAGCCGGTTAGGGCCTATGTGTGACCAATTGAAATGAGTTGGAATGACATTTGGAATAATTTGGAATGAGTTGGAGGAATGACTTTTGGAATGAGTTAAAATGACATTTGGAATGATCTTGGAATGACTTGGAATGATGTCTGGAATGATTTTAAACGAGTTGGAATAACGTTTGAAATGAAATGAAAGATTTGGAATTATATATATGTTTAGGTAGATTATACATGTGCTGAAAATCCTCGTTGTCATGGGGGGGGGGGCACGGGACTAACACCTTGGTATACCCCCTTTTAGCCAAGTGTTGACCAAATCCGCATCCGCATTCGAATCCGACGGATTTATATTTGCCAAATCCGAATCCGACGAATGCGGATTTTCATTAGCTCCGTCACATCCCAAGTTGGGATTTAGTCAAAATTGTTGACATGCGCGTTGTTTTTCGTGCAATAACCTTCTCAAGCAGTAATATCAGATTAGTAATGAAATACCGACATCCCTGTTGTTTACCTCATTCATATCATTGTGTGAATAAAAGTGCAACAACGAAGTCGTCCATAAATCTGGTGGAAGGAAACTCAACAGATATTAAAAAAAATGTAATTTTTATAAGAAGTTAGCAGCTGTTCAGGCAAAATTTCACTAAGTTGTTTACAACTAAATTTTCTCTTTGTGTGTGTGTGTGCCTATGTGTGTGTGTGTGTGTGTGTGTGCTTCCCTTTGTGTGTGGGTCTCTATGTGTGTATATCTGAGTAAGTGTTTCTGTGTGTTCGCTGGTCATTATATATGTGTGTTTCTGTTTGTGACTGTGTGTGTGTGTCTCTAAGTCTGTCTGTCTTTATTTATGTATGTGTGGTTCCTGCATCGATCTGGATTGTTTTTGCTTGTTTTTTGTTTGTTGTTGTTATTTTAAAAGTCGCGAGTGAACGACCAACAGTTAAATGAGTTGATAAAATCACGTCACTCTAGAAGAGGGGATAATTAAAAATCTTTTCATCTGGAAGTTGTGGTAGTAGTATATGCCAAGGTCAGGGAAACAACCAGCATAATGGAAAGTATTGAATGAAGACTTTCTAAAACTACGAGACATAAACAAAAAAGTAGTGGCCGCTGAAATAGAATAACGTGCCACCAAAGTGAAGACGCTAAAAACACAATTCTTAACGCACACGTCTTAGAATAAGAGGTGGATGGGGATAAATAAAAAAAAAAAGTAAATGTAGTACTATCTTGTTAAACATATCTTTTATTTATGAATGGTAAATTAAAATAGAACAAAAGGAAGCTGCTTGGGTCGGGGTGAGGGGCGGAGGGGGAGTTTGTAGATAGGGTGAAGGGTAAAGTTAATGAGTTCCTTGTCAACAGACGATTTAACATATTAGTAAATGACCAATACTGAGAATTAAAAAAAAGCTCCATAAAAATATAACATACATATCGACATATCTATTCAATTCAACTTGTATTATTCTGCCAGTTTTATCGCTCTGTAAGCTTCCTTTAATTTCCCTTAAAAATCGTTTATATCTACTCGCGCAGTATCTTCATTGGAAGCGCGTTTTTTTTTTTATAGTTGCTCGCGTCAGCGATGACTGTAGAGTGTACCGAACAGAAAGATCGTGAATTGATGAAGAAATATTTTCCAGTATCCGGTCGTCTCCACCTACCATGATACAGTTGAGATGTACAGAGTCATGTCCCCTACCATGCTACAGTTAAGATGTACAGAGTCATGTCCCCTACCATGATACAGTTAAGATGTACAGAGTCATGTCCCCTACCATGATACAGTTAAGATGTACAGAGTCATGTCCCCTACCATGATACAGTTGACATGTACAGAGTCATGTCCCCTACCATGATACAGTTGAGATGTACAGAGTCATGTCCCCTACCATGATACAGTTGACATGTACAGAGTCATGTCCCCTACCATGATACAGTTGACATGTACAGAGTCATGTCCCCTACCATGATACAGTTGAGATGTACAGAGTTATGTCCCCTACCATGATACAGTTAAGATGTATAAAGTCAAGTTCCCTACCATGATACAGTTAAGGTGAACAGCCACCGGTAAACTGGACCACTGAACTCTATTACATTGATTGGGTCCGTGATTTGTTGAAAGGCTTGGACCCCACCCCATCTGCCATTCCCCCCCCCCCCCCGTGTGTACAAGACGTCCCTGGAGTCTGTAACCTATGTGTGATCGAGGTGAGTTTTTTTGTCAGTCGTGACAGAAGTACTCTCCGAATTATTTCCTAGATCAACCCTCCTTGGTATTAAGGCATTGTCTATGGATGGCGGTGAAATATCTTTGGTTTGAAAAAAATGGATCAATTGCAAACGTGCTGAAAGTGTTATTTGTTGTTTCCGATGTCCATTAATATACAGTTGAGATACTAAAATAATAATGATAGAAATATACAACATCATCATTCAATAAACTGATGGATGTTGATAGTTGAGGTGTGGTCAGTACAATGTACTGGTTTATTGACTATTTAAAAAAAAAAGTAAAAAAAAAAAAAACTGAATTAGAAAGTATATCAAGTGTCTTAATTAGTCTAGATTGGTACAGACGATACCAGCCCCCCCCCTTTGTCACATACATAGAATATTGTGGTACGAAATTTGATCTCTAATTATCTACTTGTTCTGTTGAATGACGTATCTTCTTGTTTTGTTGAGTGACTATCTAGTTGTTCTGTCGAATGGCGAATCTAGTTGTTCTGTTGAATGACGAATCAAGTTGTTCTGTTGAATGATGTATCTAGTTGTTTTGTTGAGTGATGTATCTAATTGTTTTGTCGAATGACGTATCTAGTTGTTCTATCGAATGACGTATCTAGTTATGTCGAATGACGTATCTAGTTATGTCGAATGACGTATCTAGTTGTTATGTCAAATGACGTATCTAGTTGTTATGTCGAATGACGTATCTAGTTATTTTGTTGAGTGACGTATCTAGTTGTTTTGTTGAATAACGTATCGAGTTATTTTGTTGAGTGACGTTTTTTGTTCGTCTGTCGAATGACGTATTTAGCTATTATGTTGAATGACGTCTTATTGTTTTAACGTAATAAACTCAACGTTTATCTCGTGGTGTCACATTTTTATTTGCCCTCCTCGGGTTGTTTATAGTGGCAACACAAAAGTTCACATCTTGTAATAGCTTCAAATAAAATATTCATGAAATGTTGCCCACAGATCAAAATGCTAATAGTATACTTGTATTCTACATTCCATGTTTGATATACAATCATGTGTATTTTGAAAAGGTTCGACCGAGGAATATTTGGATCGGGGCAGTTGTCAGGTTATCTTGGTCGGGTGCTTTGTGTGTGTGTGTGGGCGGAAAAAGGGGGAGGGGTTGAAACCGTATGGCTATATGATCAAATATTGTATTCGTACGATCAGCCTTTTTCGCTGCACTCTTTGTTAATATATAATAATGTACAATAGATTATTCGGATCTTAATGTATTTGATTGAAAAAATAAATTCTTCCCGGCATGCTATTCCACCGTGGTGCCTTTATAGTCATTGCACCCTCTGCTACGGTAGGGGGGGGGGACAAAGATCCCTGAAGCCGTTTCGATTGTTTCTTATACGATCAAAAAAGATAAAAATGTAATCCTTGCAATGACTCAAAAATAACACTGGTAAACAGTGATTTCGTTGCCAGTGATATTTGAATCATTTTATACAAAGTCAACCATGCTGATTTAGAATATGTAAGTGCTTTTGCTAGATTGGCTCTATTTTACGAGATAATTAAAATTAATTAAATAATGTATGCACCGTGTTTGGAATTTGTCAAGAATTGCATGAAGTATAATAGTATACTAACAAGAAGTAGTGAAACTTTTAATAGTCATGCAGAAATTTGTTCAAAAATATGTGTAATAGTGTTATAGAAGAAAACATTTTCATTTGAAAAACTAATTATGTCTAATTAATTAATTAATTAATTAATATGTTAATTGTCTATAGTAATGCATTAGCAAATCGCTATTTGCTCGACTTCCTTTTGTATGTGTCGTTGGTGCAATAGCGCTGGAGGCTCCAACAGTAGTCAGCCATCATATGTATGTCCCATCTTCCTTGATATCTCTCCTCCATCACCATCATATCCTGATGGAACCTCTCGCCTTGTTCCTCACTGAAGTCCCCAAGGTTACCTGGAAATTTGTCTAAATGACTGTGCAGGTAATGTACCTTGATGCTCATATTTGCTCCAATGTTTCTGAAGTTAGCGAGCATATCTTGCACCAGTTCTTCGTAATTCTATGCTCTGTTATTACCTAAGAAGTTCATGACAACTGAAACAAAACTGTTCCATGAAGAAGCTTCAAGGTGATCCATGAAATTAGTATAATGTCGATCGTTGATGAGTTTCAGAATCTGAGGACCGTCAAAAATCCCAGCTTTCAGCTTCTCCATGCTCAATCCGGGGAATGATCTGCAAATATACTTGAAGCATTTGCCAGATTTGTCCAAAGCTTTAACAAATTGTTTCATTAAACCTAATTTGATATAAAGCGGTGGGAGAATGATCTTATTTTTGTCTACGGTCATGGTTTCCCTTGCAGGCCATGTTACTCTTGTCCAATGATCTTGCTTTGCCCTGCTATCCCAAAGGCACATGAAGCATGGGTATTTTGTGTATCCTGACTGCTGCCCAAGCAAGAAGTTTACCATTTTTAGATCAACACAAATTGACCACTGATGCTCATAATAACGGACTTTCTGCAATACTGTTTTGATATTCTCATACTCTTCTTTAAGTGTTGTTGAGTGAGCAATGGGAAGAGATGCATATCGGTTACCATTGTGTAACAGAACACATTTCAAGCTTGTGATGGAACTGTCTATAAAAAGACGCCAGTCTTCGGAATGGTAGTCTTGTAGTCCCATTTGGAGCGGAAGTCCAGGGATGTCATTACAGTAAACTTAAATATTGAAGAAGAAAATCTTCTCTTTTCCGATAAAATGTTATTTTAACTTCTGGTTTGAGAAAATTTCTTTCATTGAGCCTGGACACTAAAAGCTCAGATGCTTGCTTGGACAGATTTAGGTCTCGTATTAGGTTATTGAGTTCTTCTTGGCTGAATGGCTGAGGTGTTGAAGAACTTCCTTCATAATCGCTTCCACTGTTTTCACCTCCCAAAAGCTCCAGATATTGCCCCTCGTCGGAGTCTGATGGTGAAAGCTCTAATAATCCAGTAAACACTGGTATAGGAACTTCACTGCTATGTGGAATTGGTCTCATTGCAGATTCAAGATCAGGATAACCCCACTTAGATTTCTTGTGGCGATTGAAGCCTTTAACATTCACAATACAAAAATAACAATCACCAAAATGGTCTTTCGGCACTCGCCATATCATTTGTACACCGAAACTTAGACTTTTCTTCTCACTATTTGTCCACTGCCGTAGGCTCTCCACGCAGTTTTTGCAGACCTTATGGAGAACCCAAGACTTGTCTTGGTCTTCCAGCTTCACACCGAAATAAGCCAAATATGCCTGCTACACAAAGTCAGTTATATTTCTTCTTTGCTTTTCAATCATGTATTCTCCACAGATGTAACAGAATACATTCGGATTATTTTTGCAGCATCTTCATGATGAACTCATGATGTCTTTAGAAAGCAGCTATAAAAGAGAAAAAAAATAAACCAAGTTATAACTTGGTATAGTTAAATAAAACAACAGACACCAAACTTATTGCATTTGTTTTACACAAAGGGTACAATCATATTTTCAAGATTGTCCAATATCTCAGAAACTAGAGCCAATTCAGCAAAAGCAGTGGCAGTTTTGAAATCAGCACCCATGAATTGCTATAAATTCATTCAAATATTCTTGGCAATTCGAAAAAAAAAATTTTTTGTTGACCTGTGTAATTAGTGGAAAATAAAAGTAGGAAATGATTGAAACAACTGGCTTATTGGAAACCGCACAAAACTGAACTCTAAGAGCCACATTTTGGGGTGGGCAACCTACGGCTCTCGGGCCATATAAGACTTATTTGGCTGTTAGATCAGGCGTCGCTTTGCTACTTTTTACAAGCCAGTGGATATCGGCTCCGTCTGTTCAGAACTTTTTTTCTAAAATGACCCCATCCGCTGTCTATACGTCCCGCCCTTCTGTCTAATATATGAACCAAACGTGGCCCGCAATTCCAAAAAATTGCCCACCCCTGCTCTAGACAATTGTTAATATCTCAATGTACTATGAATCTAGCAATATTCTTAATGAACATATAATAGTTGGTATCATATCTATTTTATGTCTATTTTGACAACCAAATATTACAAAGTTGCTACAACTTTACCACACTCTGACCCTTATCTGTATTCATTGATAGTGAATGGGTCTGGTTTCAACTTGTAACTGTTAGAAACTTAAAAGCGCTAGTACCATTGCGTTTGTTCCTTCTCTTTCACCGCCAACTGCCGTAGCTTGACCTTCACCTTCAGTCTTCGCTTATTTCTGTTTAGTGGAGATCGATAATCAAGGTCAGTGATACCCAACTGATCAGGGGGACAATCTATCACAACAGAATGAGACATTCTGGACAACGGTCATGTGTATGTGTGTGTATGTGTATGTTTGGGGAGAAACTGGACAGCCAGAATGCTCCCCCTCCAACCCCGATTACCAACAGAAGAAAATTACTCCAATAGTGGACTCAGTGTCCGTGAGATAATGGTCAGTCGTCCAAACCAAATGGTGCTTAGAAAATGAGATAGGGGATGACCCACTGTTTGCAACACTATTGATTTGCAGTTGTTTTTTTTTTGTTTCTGTATTAATACAGTATTCTGGTCAGGTCTGTCGTCACAGCCATGAACTTGTGTGTGTGTAAATATTTGAAATGGTAGTTATTAGGATTACTACAGCACGGTAGTACAATGACTGTGGCGAAAATGAAAGACCTGCCTATGAATAGACTTGACCTGACTACGTCTATGAAGTGATTTTGTTTTTATCATCACAAGTAATGGAATCACAATTAAACATAAACAAACAGACACTCACAAAGAAGGACGAATGTAAAGACACATAAACACACAATTAAATAAACACAGACAAAGAAACAAACTTTAAACTCACACACGCTTATATATATATATATATATATATATATATATATATATATATATATATATATAAGAGAGAGAGAGAGAGAGAGAGAGACAGAGAGATAGATAGATAGATAGATAGATAGATAGATAGATAGATAGATAGATAGATAGATAGATAGATAGATAGATAGATAGATAGATAGATAGATAGATAGATAGATAGATAGATAGATAGATAGATAGATAGATAGATAGATAGATGGATGGATGGATGGATGGATGGATGGATGGATGGATGGATGGATGGATGGATGGATGGATGGATGGATGGATGGATGGATGGATGGATGGATAGATAGATAGATCGATAGATAGATAGATAGATAGATAGATAGATAGATAGATAGATAGATAGATAGATAGATAGATAGATAGATAGATAGATAGATAGATAGATAGATAGATAGATAGATAGATAGATAGAGGCACAGACACACACAGAGAAATTTTCAAACGCAACGCACACAAGAAATTTAAAAAAAAAAACAAACAAACATAGATACACCGATCAATAAATCCTACACATATACAGACACGCACATACCCTCAACGATGCACATATAAACACACATATACACAAAACCCCAGACCAGCACACATACATACACACCCTTAAAACACATCACCACACGCGCACAATAAGTGTACCCAGTCCACGACCGACCAACGGTGAGTCTCATCGTGACGTGGATTTGAAGGTCTCAGGTGCCAGATAACATGGGGGGACAGTGAGGGCTGGAATCATTCAACATCCGGGCGATAACACTGGTGACAGGCTGTTTCGGAAGTGCTGGTCTTGTCAGAACTGATGTTATTTGCACAGGTTTAGCATGACCTGCTGCTACCTGCAAGATAACCGGGAATATCCCCGATAACACTCTGTCGGTAAACTTTGTTTTTTATAAGGCGTACTGTCTTTGTAAACAAATAGGCTAAGGTTATTGTTCACAATATCAAAACATAGATATTGAAGATAAACAAGCAATTTAAATCTTTTCCATTTCGGACAAAGGACATTTTAGAGCATTTTCGGTTACGCCGGACGAAATTCGTATTTTTTTTCCCGGGTGACAGCCATAGATTTTGCTGAAATTTGATAAATAGAGAGGGAAGTAATCATGCTGAATAACTGTTACAAAAATAAATGAATTTTGATAAATAGAGAGGGAAGTAATCATGTTGAATAACTGTTACAAAAAAATAATGATTACGCCCCTTTGATTAGCTTTTATTATTTATATTTAAAATATAAGCAAAAACGGTACTTAAAACGCCCCTTTTTCGGCCCTGAGAGGTCAGATCGCGATGTACACTTGGCAGGCCAAGACCTACAAAATGATATATACATCATGGGTCTAGGACTTATGGTTGCTGAGATATAGGGCGTTCCTTTGTTAATATAGCTTATATAGTAAAAAACGGTACTTTATAAGCCACCTTTTACGGCCCTCAGAGGTCAATCGCGAAACGGACAAAAGTCATTTCTTGGCAGGCCAAGACCTACAAAATGATATATACATTATGGGTCTAGGACTTACGGTTGTTGAGATCTAGGGTGATGACGGACAGACAGACAGACAGACAGACCGACAGACAAAACGGGGGCAATAGAGCATTTTTTTTTCCAAAATCCTCTAAAAAAATATGCAAGACCTTCGAGGATCTATTAATGTTAATCCAGCAAACAGATTTCGTTCCTAATGATAAATCAAATAGGTGTTGATATGTAGCTTAAAGCATTCTTGTGTTTTCTTGGGGGTCCTAGACTAAATAACTTAGGGTGTGGGGTAAGGGGTTGGGTTAAAGCTAGCAGATAATATATGTGACATTTTGAAGACCTAGACAAAATAATTTAGGTTGTGGGGTTGGGGGGTTGGGTTGAAGCTAGCAGATAATATCTGTGACATTACTTTTTGTATTTCTATTAGTTCAACATGTGTATTTCAATGAAGTAACACAAGTTGCACCGTCTCCCAACACTACTAACTGGATGTGAGAACTGCAATCAATGCACCAACACTCTGGGGGAAAAAAACAACTTTACCATCATGAAAGGATTTGGTTGTTAGCGACCTTTAACCTTTACTGTGTGTTTTGTTATGATTGTACTCAACGCTATCGTCTGCTGCAACGATCGTCATCAAAAGGTCATAATTGGTGAGTAAACAGTCGATTGACCAGAGTTTATTGACTGCGACCTTTTCCTTTGGAAATGGAGACCTGGTCTAAACATTTTTTTTTAGTTTTTTACATCTCCCCTTCTCCTCCTTCTTTCCTCCCTCAACTCTCCACCAGTAGATAGAGATAAAGAGAGAGAGAGAGAGAGAGAGAGAGCTGCTGCCACGATTATGAACATGTTTATATGTTAAAGTTGTTGCCCATTTCTTTACATCTACGACAAATTCAGTTATATGTGGGCAAACTTTTTCTACGGAGAGCCACATTGAAAACTTGATAGTTATCGACGGGCTGCATATATATATATATATATATATATATATATATATATATATATATATATATATATATATATATATATATATGTATATATATATATATATATATATATATATATATATACAATTTACAACGTATTAAAATATGAATTAATGATAATAACCATGTATTTGTCATTTATTTCGCATTCACACTTACAATATGTACATGCAAACGGGCCGCATAATATACGCTGAAAGGCCGCATGCGGCCCGCGGGCCGTAGTTTGCCCCCCCCCCCTGTTCTAGAAAGAATAAATGTATGATAACTTTGAATATATCATGTTTTTATCGCTTTTTTTTTTAAGTAAGGCAATTTGTTTATTGTAACATGGACAAAGGGGTTTGACAGTTTATAGTTTTTATTTACAGTTGAATAGTTTAACAGTTTAAAAGTTAATAGTTTTAAAGTTGTCAGTTTTACAATTTAAGAGTTTTACCGTAAAGAGATTGTATAAATATTCATATGTGATCGTACAAACTAGAAGTAAATATAGCTTAACACAGGGTCGGTCTTATGACTTAGGGGTCATTTGGGAGCTAAGGGCTAAAGTACATTTAGGAGCCCAAAGCTGATAAAAAAAAAGATGCTCAGAACACTGCTGACATATTATGGGATACCTGGTAATGTTTTAAAATGTGGCTCCTGTGACCAGCAGTGCATAATTTTGTTTCACGCCCCCCCTTCCCCTAAGCCGAAGGGTGGGGGGCCTTTTTCCTAGTTTGTTTATCTATATGAATGGCTCTGTCTTTAAATACAACATTAAATAGTGCACCAGTCAATACAACAACCAGTGCATCAGTCAGTACAACAACCAGTGCATCAGTCAGTACAACAACCATTGCATTATTCAATACAAACCAGTGCATCAGTCAGTACTATAATTAGTGCATCAACCAGTACAACGACCAGTGCATCAGTCAGTGCAACAACCATTGCATTATTCAATACAAAACCAGTGCATCAGTCAGTACTATAACTAGTGCATCAATCCGTACAACAACCAGTGCATCAGTCAGTACAACAACCATTGCATTATTCAATACAAAACCAGTGCATCAGTCAGTACTATAACTAATGCATCAATCAGTACAACAACCAGTGCATCAGTCAGTACAACAACCATTGCATTATTCAATACAAAACCTGTGCATCAGTCAGTACTATAACTAGTGCATCAGTCAGTACTATAACTAGTGCATCAATCAGTACAACAACCAGTGCATCAGTCAGTACTATAACTAGTGCATCAATCAGTACAACAACCAGTGCATCAGTCAGTACAACAACCAGTGCATTATTCAATACAAAACCAGTGCATCAGTCAGTACAACAACCAGTGCATCAGTCAGTACTATAACTAGTGCATCAATCAGTACAACGACCAGTGCATCATTCAGTAATCAAATAGTACAGGTGACATGCAGAAATTTATGGTAGCCATCAAATACCCCGATAGGTCGATATGTCCAATCAATTCATCCCTTCATTACATATTTAAAAAGTCATGTCTTTCAATGCATCACCGCGTGATATTTAAGTTTCGTCTGTACATCATCATATAGCATCCATGCCTATATTCCTGCTACATCATTACAAAGTGATAATCAAAGTTTTACATAACTGTGCTAAATATATTGTTTGTTTCCCTTGCATTATATAGTAGCAGTGTATCCGACGTTGTCCTGTAAGTCGGGAGTTCAAACGTTACACTTGAAACATTTCTAACATGCCATAAGTTAAAGATATGGGTTCTAATTTATGGCACCTACCTAATGTGCAGAAATGACCTATATTTCATACGTTACAAATTACGGTTTATCCGTCCACAATAACCAACCAAACCAACCAAGCAAACCAACCGACCAAACCAACCAAACAAATCAACCAACCAAACCAAACTAAACCAAACACCATTAGGTAAAGATGTGGGTGTAATTTATGCCACCTACCTAATATGTCACCTACGTAGTGTACATTTAATAGGTCACAAATTACGTTTTACCCGTCAACGGTAATAACTTAGGATTATTTGTTTAAACAGAATTAATTCTCTCAATGTTAAAATCAAAACGAAGCATTGCAATAATGAAAAAATATTTTTTTTTCTGACATTTTGCAGCACAGAGGCAAGTTTGTGTTGCACGTTACAGCACCCGCACGCAAATTCAATTCGGCTTCTTACTTACTTTCTTTATTTCTTAATTTCTTACTTACACGCTGACCTTATATATAGTGATTATAACTGTAGCATCACACGACATTGTGTCTTTTACATCACAACATTGACTTTGCATTCTATTTGTAACATCACATGGTAAAGTATTTTGCATGACTTCAAAGGCTGTTCATTCTAATTGTAACATTACAAGGTATAATGTCTGTACATTACCACAAATATTTAGCATTGTATCTGCAATATTACGAGGTATAGTGTCTGTGCATTACTACAAATGTTTTGCATTGTATATGTAACATTACGAGGTATAGTGTCTGTGCAAATGTTTTGCATTGTATCAGTAACATTGCAATGCATTGTGTCTTTACACTGCCGTTACAAAAAAAGTACGCACTTAACAAACTTCACCGTCAAGTCCATTTACAAGCCAAAAAAAAAAACAATCAATGCCATTTACAAGCTAACCAATCAAGGTCATTTATCTCCAACATAGACCACAACGTGGCTACTTAACTCATCGGATCTGATCCTATTCAATTATTGATATGGACCTAGCGGAAATTCAGACATGATGGAAAAGCGAAGACGACTCTAGCAATCAGCTTAGGACAGAACCGGAAATTAAGATGAAGCCAGAAAATGCGCGGTCGTATATATATTTTTTTTCTTCTCAGTGTTATTATTTTAAATTCTGTTGCGTGAATGTCGAGTTTTTAAAAGTTTCTGATGTAATGAAATAACGAGATAAAGGGAGTTAATGGAATAATGAGATAAGGGGAGATAATGAGATGAAATGGTGGTGACGTAGTAAAGGGGAATGCACTCGCAAGGAATTTTAGTAAATGACGTATGAAATAATTGAATGTACCAGACGATGATGACATGGAGGACACGTTTCGTCCATCATCGCTACATTCCAGCCCATTTTTATTTTTACATTCTTGGAGACAGACAGATGGGGACACACACACACACAAATACACACACACTCAAAGACAGAAGCATACCAACAACACACATACAAATGGTATTCAGAGAAATGTGACAAAAGCAATGTTGATGATTGTTTTATTATAATATGCACGGTATGCGTTTAAATCAAATGATTAAAGACGTTATGCATATACTAAATAGCTATTCTCGAAACTGCAAGGGGAGAAAATCCGCATTTAGTGACGTAATTGAAAAAAATTAAATAAAGCAGGCCAATTTTTTGTTGTTGTTTTTTTTCCTTTAAGGTACATTATGAAAGTTTATTTGACTGACTCAGGTGCAAATGTTCATTACATTTAATTTAAAACTTGAACTAAAACAGCATGCCTCAACTCATTGAAAATTTTTATAAACAAGCAATTGTCAAGTAGACCATGACATTGTCTGGGATATGACATGTCATGATTCTCAATGTAGGCCTACGAGTGTGTGTGTGTGTGTTAATGTATGTGTTTTTATTTGTGTGTGTGTTTGTTTATTTGTATGTGTGTTTGTGTGTGTGTTTGTGTGTATGTGTGTATATATTGCTGTGTATTTGTTTTGATAAAACAAAGGAGACAAAGGTCAGAGCAATTAATCACCAGCTGTTTACACAGAACATTTCTAATGCATAGCCTATCTGGGCCCGGTAACCAGGACTCCCCCCCGCGAATCCCCCCCCCCACACACACACACGCACACACACTGTTAGAGTGCCTACTATCGGGACTTTTGTCTTGCCGTAGTGCAAATGAAATTTAAAACTTGATTACTTCGCATTGATAAGTAAAAAATTTCTGGAAATTCTTCTCAGTCAAGATGTGTTTTTAAAGATACGAAACGAAATAATTTTACACACCAGCAAGCCTACATTAACAATGTAGCCCCCCCCCCCCCAAATAAACAAACGCTATCTCAGAACTTGCCAGGGGTTCTGTGCTACCTGAGAGTTTGACAGGGGTTCTGTGCTACCTAAGAACTAGACAGGGGCTCTGTGCTACCTGAGAATTTGACAGGGGCTCTGTGCTATCTGAGAACTTGACAGCGGCTCTGTGCTACCTAAAAACTAGATAGGGGCTCTGTGCTACCTGAGAATTTGACAGGGCTCTGTGCTATTCGAGAACTTGACAGGGGCTCTGTGCTATCTCAGAACTTGCCAGGGGCTCTGTGCTATCTGAGAACCTGTGCTATCTGAGAACTTGCCACAGGCTCTGTGCTACCTGAGAACTTGCCAGGGGCTCTGTGCTATCTGAGAACTTGACAGGGGCTCTGTGCTGCCTGAGAACTTGACAGGGGCTCTGTGCTACCTAAGAACTAGACAGGGGCTCTTTGCTAACTGAGAATTTGACAGGGGCTCTATGCTACCTGAGAATTTGACAGGAGCTCTGTGCTACCTGAGAATTTGACAGGGGCTCTGTGCTACCTGAAAACTAGCCAGGGGCTCTGTGCTATCTGAGAACTTGACAGGGGCTCTGTGCTATCTCAGAACTTGCCAGGGGCTCTGTGCTATCTGAGAACCTGTGCTATCTGAGAACTTGCCACAGGCTCTGTGCTACCTGAGAACTTGCCAGGGGCTCTGTGCTATCTGAGAACTTGACAGGGGCTCTGTGCTGCCTGAGAAATTGACAGGGGCTCTGTGCTACCTAAGAACTAGACAGGGGCTCTGTGCTTCCTGAAAATTTGACAGGGGCTCTGTGCTACCTGAGAATTTGACAGGGCTCTGTGCTATCTGAGAACTTGACAGGGGCTCTGTGCTATCCCAGAAATTGCCAGGGGCTCTGTGCTATCTGAAAACCTGTGCTATCTAAGAACTTGCCACAGGCTCTGTGCTACCTGAGAACTTGACAGGGGCTCTGTGCTGCCTGAGAACTTGACAGGGGCTCTGTGCTACCTGAGAACTTGACAGGGTCTCTGTGCTGCCTGAGAACTTGACAGGGGCTCTGTGCTACCTAAGAATTTGACACAGGCTCTGTGCTACCTGAGAATTTGACAGGGGCTCTGTGCTACCTGAGAATTTGACACAGGCTCTGTGCTATCTAAGAACTTGCTAGGGGCTCTGTGCTACCTGAGAGTTTGACAGGGGCTTTGTGCTACCTGAGAATTTGACAGGGGCTCTGTGCTATCTAAGAACTTGCTAGGGGCTCTGTGCTACCTGAGAGTTTGACAGGGACTCTTTGCTACCTGAGAATTTGTCAGGGGCTCTGTGCACTCTAAGAACTTGCCAGGGGCTCTGTGCTACCTGAGAGTTTGACAGGGGCTCTGTGCTACCTGAGAATTTGACAAGGGCTCTGTGCTATCTCAGAACTTGACAGGGCTCTGTGCTATCTGAGAACGTGACAGGGGCTCTGTGCTATCTCAGAACTTGCCAGGGGCTCTGTGCTACCTGAGAGTTTGACAGGGGCTCTGTGCTACCTGAGAATTTGACAGGGGCTCTGTGCTATCTCAGAACTTGACAGGGCTCTGTGCTATCTGAGAACGTGACAGGGGCTCTGTGCTATCTCAGAACTTGCCAGGGGCTCTGTGCTATCTGAGAACGTGTGCTATCTGAGAACTTGCCACAGGCTCTGTGCTACCTGAGAACTTGCCAGGGGCTCTGTGCTATCTGAGAACTTGACAGGGGCTCTGTGCTGCCTGAGAACTTGACAGGGGCTCTGTGCTACCTAAGAACTAGACAGGGGCTCTGTGCTACCTGAGAATTTGACAGGGGCTCTGTGCTACCTGAGAATTTGACAGGAGCTCTGTGCTACCTGAGAATTAGACAGGGGCTCTGTGCTACCTGAAAACTAGCCAGGGGCTCTGTGCTATCTGAGAACTTGACAGGGGCTCTGTGCTATCTCAGAACTTGCCAGGGGCTCTGTGCTATCTGAGAACCTGTGCTATCTGAGAACTTGCCACAGGCTCTGTGCTACCTGAGAACTTGCCAGGGGCTCTGTGCTATCTGAGAACTTGACAGGGGCTCTGTGCTGCCTGAGATTTTGACAGGGGCTCTGTGCTACCTAAGAACTAGACAGGGGCTCTGTGCTTCCTGAAAATTTGACAGGGGCTCTGTGCTACCTGAGAATTTGACAGCGGCTCTGTGCTATCTGAGAACTTGACAGGGGCTCTGTGCTATCCCAGAACTTGCCAGGGGCTCTGTGCTATCTGAAAACCTGTGCTATCTAAGAACTTGCCACATGCTCTGTGCTACCTGAGAACTTGACAGGGGCTCTGTGCTGCCTGAGAACTTGACAGGGGCTCTGTGCTACCTAAGAACTAGACAGGGGCTCTGTGCTACCTGAGAATTTGACAGGGGCTCTGTGCTACCTGAGAATTTGACACAGGCTCTGTGCTATCTAAGAACTTGCTAGGGGCTCTGTGCTACCTGAGAGTTTGACAGGGGCTTTGTGCTACCTGAGAATTTGACAGGGGCTCTGTGCTATCTCAGAACTAGCCAGGGGCTCTGTGCTACCTGAGAGTTTGACAGGGACTCTTTGCTACCTGAGAGTTTGACAGGGGCGCTGTGCTACCTGAGAATTTGACAGGGGCTCTGTGCTACCTGAGAGTTTGACAGGGGCTCTGTGCTATCTCAGAACTTGCCAGGGGCTCTGTGCTATCTGAGAACCTGTGCTATCTGAGAACTTGCCACAGGCTCTGTGCTACCTGAGAACTTGCCAGGGGCTATGGGCAAAAATTACTTAACATTTGGAGCAGAGAAGTCCAATTTGTCAGAGATGATTTGGGGGGCTCGAGATAAGCAGACAACGGCCTTGATATAACTCTTGTACAAGGCCCACATAAATAACCTAACGGCCTTGATATAACTCTTGTACAAGGCCCACATAAATAACCTAACGGCCTTGATATAACTCTTGTACAAGGCCCACATAAATAACCTAACGGCCTTGATATAACTCTTGTACAAGGCCCACATAAATAACCTAACGGCCTTGACATAACTCTTGTACAAGGCCCACATAAATAACCTAACGGCCTTGATATAACTCTTGTACAAGGCCCACATAAATAACCTAACGGCCTTGATATAACTCTTGTACAAGGCCCACATAAATAACCTAAGAACGGTTACATGGTTTACAAACAGGTCAGTCGAATGCACTGTGTAGTTTGCAATGTTTGCTCACACCCCAGGTCATAGAGTCTGATTGATCGTCCGGCATTCTGTTTGCTGTCAGCTGCATGGCCATCATGAAAATTTCCTTATGAAGGGCACGAACACTTGGTTAGGTCAAATGTCAAATGAAATCAGCACAACACAATGGCGGCACGTCCAGTCAGAGTGGTACTTAAGTCGGAATATTTATCTGAATGTAATGAACTTCAGCTGCTGTTTGTTTGTTTTTTTTATTTCGCACTTTCTGACTCATGACTTAAGACCCACAATTTAAAGACCTCTGAATGAGACTGTAGAGGGAAGAAGGGAAAAGGGGATTGGGGTGGTCAGCGTGTGGACAGCGAGTGGACGGAAAGTGGACAATGAGTGTACAGCGTGTGGACACTAAATAGACAGAAAGTGGACAGCGTGTGGACACCGAGTGGACAGAAAGTGGACAGCGTGTGGACCCCGAGTGGACAATGAGTGAACAGTGTGTGGACACCGAGTGGACAAAAGTGGACAGTGTGTGGACAATGAAGGGACAAAGAGTGGACAGCGTGTGACACCGAGTAGAGATAAAGTGGACAGGGTGTGGACACCGATTGGACAATGAGTGGACACAAAGTGGACAGAGTTGGACTGCGAGTTCATTAGATGTGACGACAAAAAGTTGTTTGATTGACTTGACGGTTTGATTTTCGCTCTTTTTTTAGTCAATGAAAATTATCCAGTTCAACGAACAGAGAAAGACTTTTTTCTTATCAAGACTACTGGGCAATGTTTTGATTTTCAATCACATCGTTTATTCCAGTATGTCGTCAACTAATCTTGAAATTCAGACACTGGGTGACAAGCAAATTTATTTTATTTACAATTATTTTAATTAAAACCAGTGCTTTTTTTCTAGCGAAAAATGTTTGAGAACTCATTTCACATCTGTTTTTTAACTTATGTCAGAAAATACTATAATAGTCTATAATTGAATTTTCCACTGAACACAAATTTTATTGTAATGGATATTTAAAGAAATAAAGATTTTTATGAGAAAATTAGAGACTCAAAGAGTTTATTTATAATAAAAACCGACCATCTGGCCAAAAAAGGTATGGGAACTCAGCTCCCATGAGTTCCCACTGAAAAAAAGCACTGATTAAAACTATCACACTTTTGTTAAAACCATTTTATTTCACGATTATTATTTCTTTTCAATCTTTAGATTTATCACATGTCTGAGTTTTTTCTTCGGTGCCTTGTTGGTTATTCCTAGTGGGCGTGGCATTTACGACGAAATTCCGGTCTGCTCTTCTGGTTGCCATGGTAAACAATTAGCAAACGATGTTATTTCAAACCGCTACAGCTTTCTTAGTAATTAATATTTATTTAGACTGTGACCTATTTATATCTTTTAAGCTCCTTTTTTTCACATTTTATTTCTCCGACCTGTTGTAATATTTTCCCCCTACATTTCCAACCATTACTGAAAGTAATTATATTATGTAAGAATTGGCAACCATTACTTAAAGTTATTATATTCTGTAAGAGTTGTCAACCGTTATTGATAGAGAGAATGTCGAGAACCATCGTAGTAATGGCAATCTATTTCTCAATGCTTAGACAGCAGTGTCTCTATATGTGTGTGTCAGTGTGGCTGGACACAGTAAGTCCCTTATTGACAGCACTTAATCTTCTCTTACTTCTACTTTCGTTTTGACTATTTGAAAAACCCGAAGTTATTTTTTTTTTTATATTGAAAGAGGAAACGAAAATGGAAGTTAAAAAAAAGTATTTAGAGAAATGGTTTTAGGGCAGAGTTTCCTCTAGGATGTGCGCGTGTGTGTGTATGCGCACACAACTCGTTGAGCGCGAATACACACATTGAACAGTGCGCACCAATGTTTTGTTCAGTGGGCCTGAATACCATTATGTTTCCCACAAATATTCAAATGCCATACCAAGCTTGCGCACAGCTATGTTCTTTTCCCACACACATTCTTCGAAAACTTAAGAGTGACATTAACGGAATTATTGTATAGAGAAAGAACGAAAGAATCAAAGAAAGAAAGAAAAGAACGAAAATCAACGACTAAAAGATAACAAGTGACAAGGAAATGTCATTGAATTCTCTCTGAACAACATTTTTCCATTATTGGGAGGAGGTGTGTCTTTATTGACGTTTTTATTGGGGGGGGGGGGAGAGATTCCCCACTTCCCCCCCCCCCACACTTAAAAAACATTGCGAGACGATGCTGTACCTTGACCTGGGACTAATCTCAAAAAAAAAATAAAAGGTCTTAAGTTTGCGTGGAACAATCTTGACCAGATGGAACCAGGGAATTAGTAGTAGTTTTTACCTCCCTTTTAAGTGTGGTCTATTGATTTGCTGGTCGATCGGCTCAAATGTTTAGTACCATCGAGATAAGGGGGAAATAACTCTACTAACCATTATCATCATTGTTGAGTCAAAGCTCCTGAGCCTAGAACTTTGCCTGTCGTAATATTTTACGTATCTTGACTGACGTATCTTGCAGGACGTATCTTGCATGACGTATCTTGCAGAATGTATCTTGCAGGACGTATCTTGCAGAATGTATCTTGCAGGACGTATCTTGCAGGACGTATCTTGCAGGACCATTTTCATAATTATTTTTTCTTCTAATTCACACTTCGTTTATTAATGGGACATTGTAAGCCATTAAATATAACTCGATTTTGGACTTGTCCAAATTAAGCGAGAAAGCTCATATTTTACACACACATACATTCTGCATGACAATATACATTCTAATAATTTCGAGTCCATAAATTAACATCTTGTAGAATTACACAGCAATTTTAGTTTTTGAGTAATTTTTAGAATGGGGAAAAATACTCCTTGAAATTATGATGTCAGGATATTTTCGAAAGTACAGCACCGGTGCATTAGTGTACAAAAACAGTTAAGCTTTTTTTTTAGTTTTATCTAGACTAGCCAAATAAAGCGAATGTGTGCAACAAACAATAGAAAGCTTAATTCCACCCAGCTTTAAATGGGTACCTGACTTTATATTGGGGAAGTAAAGGCGGCTGGGCGTTGTGCTAACCACACAATCCTTTTATATGCCGAGGTTATAGAAACAGATGAATTCTAGACTTCATCTGCCCCGTAGCCCCGTTAGGGCTCAGGGAACTTTTATTTTTTTTTTTACTTTATTAAAATGCACTAAATCGTAAAAAAAAAATCCTTCGGTCATAAAAATAAATATATAAATTTGCACGTGTGTCACTCACTGAGAGTTGTGTGTGGCTTCTATGGTCAGCATAACGGTTTTAGTGACAGAATGGAAAATCAACGAGCAAATGAAGAAGATAAAAAATATGACCGTATTAGTATTTTTTTTAATTAGCCTTGAGTTATTTATAACAATCTTACAATGTATGTATATATCAATCTATTAACTATATTAATAGTACATGTAGTTGAAAAAACTGCTAAAGCAGACAAAATCCATGGTGGAATAGATTAAATTAGCGGCAATATGTGAACTTCACGATATAAACATTTCACTATATATCTCACGATGACCGAATGTATACACTGGGACAAACAAATAGAAGGTGGGATTATGTGTTTTATGTTTTTGATATGTAGTATGATGAACCTGTTAACAACAATGAGTATATGGACCACCACATGAACGTGACCACAGAAACCGGTGGAAATATCTGTAAAAATCTCAAAGACGCATGTTGACTCAATTCAAAGCCACTACTGATTTTACACTCAGATTGCCGTAATTATTTTTATAACTGACAATGGTAACATGTTACAACATAACGATGTAAACCAGACATTACCAATACTTAATCATTTTTCTTTCTTAATCCATCAAAACACGTATTGAAGTCGATTACATCGTTGTACAAGGTTTTATTTTGAATTCCCTTTGACATTTTTTTGTAACGATTCTTTTTGGTTGTCTGAAAACCTTTACATGTCTCTTTCAATTACTTCCCCTGTTCCCCGTGGCAGTATTTGTAAACAGTAGAATGTAGCTCCATTTAGTCCGAGCACTAATCCCAACCTTGTAGTGACTCTTGGTAGGGTATCCCTTTTTTTTTGTATTTTTATTTTTGTAAAGATATTTCATTTTTCTCATGAAGCTAATTTCTTCAGGCAAGTCTTTTACACTGTTTTTTTTTTTGTCATCCTGTTGAGTTCCGTAGGAAAAACTTTCAATGTAGTCACTGAATAAAAAGAGTTGAATCATCGTTCGTGATCTCTAGGCACAAGTTCGGATCACAGTCTGTCAACAAAATGAATCTGTGAGTCATGGGTACAACTGATTGGAATAGTTAACTCTGAGTTGACTGACCGATGGAAAAAAATTCAATCACTGGATTGGTTTCGTGTGAATTTTGGGTGTAACTGTCACATTTTTGGTGTAACTGTCACATTTTGGGTGTAACTGTCATATTTTGGGTGTAACTGTCACATTTTGGGTGTAACTGTCACATTTTGGGTGTAACTGTCACATTTTGGGTGTAACTGTCACATTTTGGGTGTAACTGTCACATTTTCATTTTGTGATAAAGGGTTTGATCTCTTCCAAATAAGTTCAACTAATTAGCTAATGAGATTTTGTTTATTAATATGCAAATCATTTATCAAATTAGGGACAAAAACTGCAAAAACTAATAAAACAGCTGAGCCAAAGCTAAAAATAGCAAATATTTTGATTATTTTTTTATAAGGAGGATTTGTCCTCCCCCCCCCCCCCTTTTCATTTTTTTCCACCGATGACATTGAGAAAAATGACATCGGCTGCAAATAATTTGATTGAGAAAAAACAAATCTGGCTAGGACATTGATCGAAATGGCCAGATTGGTGTTCAGATCATTAAGAAAACCGACTTGCGTCAGTTAAGAAGATAATGAGATAAAATCCAAATAATAGCTACACCGGAAATTGTCAGAAAAAGAGCCAAAAAAAATGTAATCAAATGAAATGTTTTTCTTAGTTTTTATTGACAGATATTCATTCAAAGGCTACATCAATATAAAACTATTATATGCTGTTATTATTTTTTTCTTTTTATGTTTTAATTTTATTGATTAAACTTTCATTTTGAGTACATGTAGATATGTAGGTTCAAATTGAATTATTCTCATACAAAGTCAATGTCTACAAAAGATAATTACATCCACTGGAAAAGATAAAGAAAGTCAACTTGTGTATCGGAGGATTTTATTTTCATCTACCCAGTAGACGTGTGGAGCTAGTGGAAGTCTCCTTATGACGTCAAATCCGTTTTGTTTTATTATTATTATTATTATTATTATTATTATTATTATATATATATATATATATATATATATATATATATATATATACCTTACTTATCTTCATTTAACTACCACCAACATAGCCATAAACTATAGCTACCTTGATATTTTGTTATTTAACTTCAGTGTCTCTTTTCCTCAATCTATCTATATAACTATCTATCTATCTCTATATGTATCTATCTATCTGTCTGTCAGTCTGTCTGTCTGTTTGTTTATCTATCTGACTATCTCTTATGGTAAATCCCACATTTCACATGGATAGGGGAGAGTGATAGGAGGAGAGAGCGAGAGAGAGAGAGAGAGAGAGAGAGAGAGAGGGAGAGAGAGAGAGAGAGAGAGAGAGAGAGAGGGGGGGGAGATATTGTTAGGCTCCTAAAATAGTATCTTCTAATTGATTCATCATTTCATGTAAAGACAGATCGTGTCATGTTACTAAAAATATCGCAAAGTGTGTGTGTGTGTGTGTGTGTGTGTGTGTGTGTGAATGTACTCCAGGGGTTGGGGGGGGGGGTACATGAAACACAGAAACAGAGAGAAGGGACAAAAAGGTGGATAGGCCGGGGGTGGGGGTACAGACAGAGTAAGGGGAATTGAAATTGAGAGACAAACTGAACGAGGGAGGGAGAAAGAGAAATAGAGACGTGTACATTGAGATGGAGAGAAAATTAAATTATCCCAACCCTGTTGCTAGTGAGATGGCTGCAGAAATATTCTCCAGTTCAAGTACAAAACAAAAAGTAACGAAAAATGGTTGACTTGCTCACTGTGAACTGAAGACATTTAATGTTTATGGTCGGTCTCATATGGCAGACCTTGAGCAAAGATTTATACTGTATTTATTTATCTGTTTTTAATTGTGGCTTCAATTTTTTTTTATTTCTTTATCAAATAAAAATCCTTATCTTCTCATTTATTTATTTTTAACACCAGATTAATTTAATTTGTGTTTACGATTCCCAGTGTTGATAAATAAGATATTTAATACAAAATATCTTGATTCAAAATAAGCTTCATTTTTTATAGATTTATTTAATTTTTTTGTGTGAAATTTCTTACCTGTGATTTCTATAAAATAAGAAACTTGCACTTTCTAGATACAAATGTTCAAGTTAAAATATAAATATAAACAAAAAACGCATTTGGTAAAGGACGAATTGAAAAGACTAGCACAGAGTTCAATGAACATGTTGTCATTTCATCTCAAAGCCTACGTCATTTGATGACGTTATAATATGTGAGTGGTCAGTGGGGGGGGGCGGATTTGGGGTGGGGGGAGGAGAGAGGGGCATGCCCCCCTCCCCCCATTACCGCAAGTTTAGGTAAGACATCATTAAATTACCGAAACATTTTTTTTTGTTCTAAGACCAATTTTCAACAATGAAAAATAACATTTCAGTTTTGCCCCAACCAACCCCCCCCCCCCCCCCCAATGAAAGTTGTCTAGATCCGCCCCTGTGAGTGTTATTATATTACTACAGAAACATTTGTTTTATTATATATGATATCAGTCGAGTTTTTTAAAAAGTAACATCCGATAAAAAAAAATACATACATAACGTATAACCTTCGTGTTTATATGTATCAAGCTAAAGGTTTCTTCGTGTGCATTTTTTTTTTTGTTTCTTAATATATGTTTTTATTTTTAAACAAAATTTGCAGCTTTGCTTACATATCTATTAATAACAATGATGTACCGACAACTGTGATTTTACTATATCACTTAAAAACTTTTGTTGTTAGCTCCCTTTAGTTCATAAAAATATTTTTTTTACTTAACTGGTTGATACTATCTGCACTCTTCTCCCACCCGCTCGTTCCTATCATTGACGATGCATTAACTTATATCTTATAGCATCTAATCCTGTACCATCCACATGTCAAATAAAAGAGCCCTATGTGATCTGAGAAAGACAGACAGACAGACAGACAGATAGACAGAAAGACAGACAGACAGATAGATAGATAGATAGATAGATAGATAGATAGATAGATAGATAGATAGATAGATAGATAGATAGATAGATAGATAGATAGATAGATAGATAGATAGATAGATAGATAGATAGATAGATAGATAGATAGATAGATAGATAGATAGATAGATAGATAGATAGATAGACTCTAATGTAATATATCATGTGGTGTGACTAAAGAGTGCTGCATGTCACAGTCCGACCCATTAAGCTTCTTACGTCAGTGAATACCTGATCCCAACCAACCATACACTATAGACCTTACATTTACAAAGAAAATTCTTTAGCCTCGAAAATGCTAACATCTGTTACATAAAGTATAAAAAGTAAACTGAAATTGTTGCCGCTTATCTTTACCATTACATTGCACCCAATAGTATCCGGCTCCATAGCTCAGTTGGTTAGAGCGCCTGCCTAGTAAGCAGGAGGTCGAGGGTTCGACTCCCCCTGGAGCCTACAATTTTTATCATTTTTCTAGGTATTATTTTCCTTAAAAGTAAGGGACAGTCGTCTTTTTAATTTTTTTAAAAATAAATAATATGATATTATATGTTTAAATAATTTACAACAGCGAGAGTACTAATTGTACATCAATGGTACTAATATAAAGTCCCTACGAATGACTAGAGGTGTATTTTAACATAAATGTACATCATAAATTATGATAAACTAAAGGCATAACGAGCTCTCAATCTTGAAAAAAATCAAAAAATCTAAACAGGCATTTTTTTATATTTTTTTTTTTTTATTTATTTCAGATTTATATTTTTTTTTTAATTTTTGTGCATACAAAAACTTTTGTAATGAAATTATATTTGATACATAATATCTCAGATACTTTTTATGCCGAATTTCTTTCCGATTATATGACTATGTGCCTTTCAGCTTGTCGACTCATACACATAGCCTACACAGCTAGATTGAGTGACCGACCGATTGAAAGTTCACGAACGAACACGACGTGAATTACGTGATAGAGTACAAATCGCCCTTACTCTTCCCTCGCGCTGTGTGTGATTGTAGTCATGACCTATATAATAAACTTTTTATGTTCATCAACATCCCTTACAAAAAATGTGCTCAACAATTTTTGTAAGTTTGACTGTTCATGTAGTTTTATTTCCTGTGTTTTATAATGAAAACCACAATTAAACGAAAATGATGTGTTAAGGTAATATATTGCTAACCGACTATCGTATGTATATCTGCGTCGGTGGTGTAAAGGTTAGCATGGTTGCCTTCCAAGCAGTCGATCCGGGTTCGATTCCCGGCTGACGCATAATTTTTTTTTTCTTTTACATTTTTTTTTTAAATGACTTTTTTTCTTTTGTTTTAAAAACTTTTTCATTTTAAATTCTTGTTTCTTTAATCGGACTCGATTTTATTAATTGAATTTTTACTAAAACGGTTGGTTTTTTTCGTATGCAATAATTAGCTTCTTTTTTTAAAAAAAAATCTGTAGTATTGTGTTATCTATTGTTACAATGACACAATGTTTCTTATGCTGCAAACAATTTATTTCCTCATGGGTTCTAGATATCTAATACATATATTTATGTGTGCATTTGTGTGTGTGTGTGTGTGTGTGTGTGCGTGCACTCTATAGATATGTATATTTCTACTATGTTGCCTGAATAAAATTATTGTTTTTGATTATTTCCAGAGAAATCGTGTACATTACTGTACATTTACATGTATTCACATTAACATAACTTACTCCGAGTGAGTTGTGGTTGGTTTTTGTGTTCAGGTTTAGAACTCTTTATCAAATATTTCCCTGTTACTTATTGATACTAACTAAGTCACTCTATCTGGTCAATTTGTTTTATCGTGTCCACTCGGTAAATATTGTCCTGTAACTTGACGTAAGATCTCGTACTGACCTCCGAGTGCTCGAGACTTAGTGCGGTTGTTATACCCGTGGCCGGGAGCCGTAAGCGTGAAGGCTGTATATATTTTATCCTATATTTTATCATATAGCATCGCGCCTTCCTCTGTGCCTTTATCTTTAATTCCCAGCCTCAAAGATTGGTAATGATTTATACCGTGTATCCCGTGTATGTAAGGACAGGTGCACCATCATCTTTGAAATCATGTTTTAAATATTATAATAGCATCCTTGCTCATTTCTAAAGCATGGACATTGGACAGTCAAAATAAAAAATTTTAAAAATATGGTAGGCAACTTTGCAAATAAATGTAAATTCAAATATTTTCACATTTACTTCCCTTAGACAAGAAAGCAATTTTAACAAAAAAAATAAACTGAACCTCTTTACATTCTAAATGTATTTCATTTCTTTTTAGAAATATTTACAAATTTACAACTTTCGGCCGACGAGTCTCGTATGTATGACTGTATGAGTCTAGGCAGGGGAAAATTACGAAAACAAAAATGATATTAAGGACATACAAAATACATAGAATCACACACAATTAAAACAATGATATACATGCACTCATCTTTGTTTATTTTAGCTTTTTCATTAAAACTAGGAATCATTTAGTGTCATCAAATACTTCGCCTGAGGACAGGTGGTACATCTTCCCGGGGCGAATGGGGCTCGATGGGTCACATTAAACCCTCGGGGCATTCATAACTTTGTTATTACACATTTTTAAAAATAAAAATCACCAGATCTCCATGTTTCTTTATTATTACCAGTATACGTATACTTATTAATGTAGGTCACGATAGTTTGAGCTAACAAAGTATGTACAGAAAGTATTTACACAATTGTGTACAGGAGACCACATAACCTTATTCGCATCGGTGTGTACAGGAGACACACACACACACACACACACACCCTTAATGTCAAGTGCTTTTGTTGTGTGAATTTGGACTAATTTTAAAATCTAAAGAGCTAAATATAGTTAAAACAAAAGAATGCATACATTTCATCGTACCACCCCCCCCCAACTATATATATAACCGTTCTTTTCGTGGAGTTAGGCAGTTACTTCCAGGGATAAGCCCATGGTAAAAAGTACCATTCGGCGCCTTCATTTATAATGAATGGGGGGGGGGCCTCTACTGCCCTCTACCAGTTGGAAAGTCTAAGTACTCGCCTACTAAACCTAAAGAACGGCTTGACTCATTCTCACCCGACCCCCAACCCCTCTTTTTATTTTCATCTTTTGAGAAATACTCGTTTTGTAAATCATGCCACGTTTTTCTCCAATTGAATAATTTTATGTAGCGTAAGTAAAATAAACCTATCTCAACAAAAATAAAATTTCCTTTAGATGAAAAAAACACTTGACCTATTTAGCTCTGAACAGTCTGCATACCTATTTAGCTCTGAACACTCTGCACACCTATTTAGCTCTGAACACTCTGCACACCTATTTAGCTCTGAACACTCTGCACACCTATTTAGCTCTGAACACTCTGCATACCTATTTAGCTCTGAACACTCTGCACACCTATTTAGCTCTGAACACTCTGCACACCTATTTAGCTCTGAACAGTCTGCACACCTATTTAGCTCTGAACAGTCTGCACACCTATTTAGCTCTGAACACTCTGCACACCTATTTAACTCTGAACAGTCTGCACACCTATTTAACTCTGAACAGTCTGCACACCTATTTAGCTCTGAACAGTCTGCACACCTATTTAGCTCTGAACAGTCTGCACACCTATTTAGCTCTGAACAGTCTGCACACCTATTTAGCTCTGAACAGTGAACGGTGGTCAACTTTCCTTTGATGACGTCATATCCCTTTCTAAAACTTTCCATTTACAAGATGTAAATCAAATTTCAAAATATAAAATTCATTTTTTTTTAAAAACCTGAAGCAGTTTTTGTTATTGAGAAAGTCAAGAGTATCTAGGCTCTTGGATTAACTGTGGATTAGGGCGACATCATTCCATTGACTTTACTTGTTTAGTCAACATTTCCTCTTGATGTGTTTACACTTAGCAATGTTGTTGTTGTTGGTGTTTATGTTTAATTACTCACAGTTTAACAGATTCATACTGAGGCAAACATCAAAGACGGTATATCCCCACCCCCCCCCCCACACACACACGCAGACACATATTACACACCTCCATCGGCTGTTTAATGTTTGACAAATCAACTTCCAATTAATTTTTGAGTAAACGTGTTTTGTCTTTTTTTTTAAACGTCATAATGGATGTAAGTGCTTGTAAGTTTGCCCTGTGTGACGCAGATTACTGGTTTAAATCATAGTTTTTTTTTTAAAGGATAAAGATAACACTATTTAACTGGGTTCAAAGTTTTAAAAAATGTGTTATAATATTTATCTAAGCTAACAAGTCAGCGATGTACTCAAAAGAAAAAAAAATTGCCGAAAATCGTAAGGCTCCAGGGGGAGTCGAACCCTCGACCTCCTGCTTACTAGGCAGGCGCTCTAACCAACTGAGCTATGGAGCCATGTACAGATTAAGCTTACACCACTCGGCCATCCGTCCCACACACACATATATATGTGTGTATATATATATATATAACGCAAATTGAACTATTAACAATTTTATTCTGTCCAGAACATTTCAAATGTCAGTCAACACATCAGTATGATTCAACTTAGACAATAAATCTAGAAATATCCACAATTCTCCGTTCAACCACAAAAGGTTCAAAAACACGCCAATATTAAAACCAATATAATAAATTCCAGCAGTTCTAGGCAACGGGGAAACCCGGTAAAATCTGGCCATGTGTCAAATTGTGATCAGAAAGTTATGGAGACCACGTGCATCTGTCAACGTGGTCACAAGGAGGAACAGACTCTGACATTCAGCGTGTCTATCTTCTGACATTCAGCTCGTCTGCTTATATCCATCTCTCACGGTCTGATTTTTTCATATCTGTTTTATGAAAATGTAAAAGTCAAACTATCCCCATGTGACATCTGCGTTATTAAACAAAGAAAGTGACGCCATAGCGGTGCATACGTTCATTTCCTGTCCAAGGAAACTGTGTAGATATTGATTTCCTTTTGATTAAAAAAAATATAATGATTTCGCCTTGTGTTGTTTGTTAATAAAACTTTTCGTAAGTTTGATTCTTTGAAAAAGTTAAAGCTTTGATTTGATTATTTTGTTCAAACACGTTTACATGTTTGTAATGTATATCAATTTCAAGACAGACAATCATGATTATAGATAAAGGGTCAGAAAGATTGACAATCAGACAGAAAGATTTGAAGTGCTTTATAAAAAAAAACCTAACACTGTGATTCGGTGACTCTCAAAGTGTGAATCCCAACCCACTAATAATGGCGAAGTAATTTCAAGTGGGTCGTCAGTAATGTTTTAAATAACCTAATGGAATATAGTTAATAATTTCAATTCTATTTCTCCATGTTTAAAAAAAACAAAAAACTAATATTTGTTTTATTTAAAAAAAAAATGCTTTTAAGGAGGGAACACCGATAACTGATCTAAAGATTTTTGTATTGAATTAGGCGATGTAAGCTATAAGCCATTGTCTACATTGACTGTTGTAATAAAGTTGGCAACATTAAGACTTTAATACTTGTTTATCTTGAAGGGTTGGGTGCGTTGAGTTAAATTGTCTAAAAAGTGGGTCGCAAATCGAAAAAGATTTGAAAACCCCTGCCCCTCCCCCCCCCCACACATACACACTCACACCAAGAAGTCCGACTTAACACCTTTTAACACCGACTTTGTAATAATTACTTAACTAAGGAGTTACAATATTCATATGTCGTAAAAATTACTTTACTAAGGAGTCACCACATACTGTCAATAGTCACTTTATTATCGTTGTATTGTTGGATTTCTTGTGTTTCTATAAATAGTTTCTTAGTTGTAAATTAACAGAAAATAACTGAAGGCTGAAATCTTGTCCTTTTTTTTTTTTTCATTTTTTACACATTTAATCAACTCTAGAATACCATAATTTTAACGGAGACCACTAAAAACAAAAACTACTTTGCTCACATGTTTATAAACCGAAATCTGTGAGTAAATTATGTCACAATTTATGGAATACTTGCCATCACTTCAGACTGCTTCCAACAGTCTTGACACAAAACATTGACATCAAAACTTGAGACTAAAGTACTTTCAGCACTAAGGTCTTACAACTTGAAACACAAAGAACCGATGTTGCTGTTCTTTCTCGACCATTTTGGAAATGTTATACCAACAGTAGTTGTCAGTCACTGTTGTTTTTTTTTTCCCCGTTAATACTTTTTAAAAAATCTCTTAACTCCCCTTAATTCCCCCCTCCCCCCCCCCCCACACACAGCCACCCACACAAACTTTTAAATACATCCAATATATGGAGAGAAGAGGGGGAGGCGATGGGGGGAGGGATCTGTTATTAAATTTTCAAATTGTCAAAAGGCAAGTAACTCTTTTTTTCTTTCTTTTAATATTAAACTCCCCTTAATCCCGTCAAAGACAAATCACACTCAGCCGTATCTGTTGTCTTGACCTTTCACCCTATGCTTTTGAAACATCGAACAAACACACACACACACACATACACACACACATACACACGATTTCCCTGGCTACAGAAAGGAGACAAACAAGTAAATACGGTTCTAGTGGGGGCGGCTAACGGAGCCCGTCACGCAAAACACCGCCTCTGAAGGCCGTGGCGTGGATTTAATCGTATTAGGATTAAGGCTAATGTAATATTTTAGAAGTTTGACAGGCCTGGACTTTCCGAAGACTAAAGACGTACCAATGGGCAAACATCGCTGCCAGGTCGCGTGACCGGGAAACGGTGCGGGGTTTATGGAATGTTAAAAAAAAAAAAGACCCCCCCCCCCGGGGCCAACCAGGCTTTCTGCTTGATCAGCGGCATTCAGCGCAACTCTTGTAGTTTTGGTCTGAGCCAGATGGCAGTATCTCTGTCCGATATATCAGGTTTTTTTTTGACACAACAGAATGCTTCGCTTCACTGTGTTTAATTATAATATAGATAGATAGATATATAGATAGATAGATAGATAGATAGATAGATAGATAGATAGATAGATAGATAGATAAATAGATAGATAGATAGATAGATAGATAGACAGATAGACAGATAGATAGATAGATAGATAGATAGATAGATAGATAGATAGATAGATAGATAGATAGATAGATAGATAGATAGATAGATAGATAGATAGATAGATAGATAGATAGATAGATAGATAGATAGATAGATAGATAGATAGATAGATAGATAGATAGATAGATAGATAGATAGATAGATAGATAGATAGATACAGATATTAGCCTATTGAAATAAGGGACTAGTTTTAGACTTAAAAAAGATTTTACCAAGTGTACCGAAACCGAAATAGTATATACAATTAAATAATCAAAATATGCCCATCCCCCAATATAACATTATAACATACGATCCCATTAAAACATTATATTACACATAAACCCATTGTAACATCATATAATAACACATGACCCAATAATAAGATTATATAACATATGACCCCATGGCAACATCGTATAACACATAAGCCCAACCCCTTACACAAACACACATACACATTTACCCAGTGCTTTTTTTTCAGTGGGAACTCATGGGAGCTGAGTTCCCATAGCTTTTTTGGCCAGATTTGTAATAAAAAAATATTTTTTTCAAGCAGAAATGTTTTTCAGATCAAGCAGGTTATACGGTAGGCTATAACGCAAGAATACATATTAAACAATTATACGAAATAAAATTTTAAACTGAATATTATAAAAATTATATAAATTTGAGAAAAAAATTAAATTTTTGAAATATTGTATATTATAGAAAATAAAAAATGTTTCGTTTAAAAATTGTATAGAAAAAAAGTTTTTCAGGGGAAAAATATTGTTGATCAAGTAAGTTAAACGGCAGGCTAGAAGCGCGCATGAATACATATTTGATATTATAATGAGATATATTCGAACCCATAGATATTCGAACCTATTTCTATTTCCGGAGTGGCTGATTTTAGTACAATCTTTGGTAAATAATTTTTCTATGTCATTTTAAAGTCTGAAAATTTATAATAATTAAACAAGCAAAAAAGCGTTGAAATGAAAAGAATCTCACACTTTTTCCCATCTGCTGCTCCGGTAAACAAACAATTAAAACAAGAAGTTGCGAAAGATAATGTCGATATTATACAAACGATTCAAACGACAGTGTCAGAACAAACGTGTGTAGGCGATCATGGCGATGTAAACATAGACTCTGTCAGTGACTTGCCAAGTTGTTAGACATTGGAGCAAAAAATAGACTTCTGCGGAAGATATGAGTGGCTGTGCGTTAGAAGAAAAAAGCTCGGCTGTACAGTCTGCCGAAAGATTGGAACACTTGGCATAGAAGCAAAAATGGGCATGAAAATATCGAAAGAATGGACTGATGGCACAGTATCTTGTTACGGAGATGAAAAAAAGAAACAGCAGAATTCACTCGGTAAGAAAATTTTGCTTCACAAGGAATCTGCTGGACATCAAGCTGCTGTAAAGATAGTAGCAGAAGCAGAAAAGGAGAAGCTTGAAAGCGTAGTTTTAAAGTCATTGACACGTGAGAAAACAGTGACGGCTAAAATTTTTCGCACTGCATACAAAGTTGCGAAAGGAAATCAGTCATTTAATAACTTTGAAATGGAAATTGATTTGCAGGAACTAAACGGAATTGACATGGGTCGCATTCTACATTCGACAAATGCATGCATTAATATTGTGAACCATATAAGCACTGAAATGAGACAGAAGTTGGTCAAAGAAGTGGTTGATTCAAAAAGTAAAATATCAGTGATGATCGACTGCGAAGTTGTATAGAGGGTACTGGAATGAAAGAACCAATAAATTTATTTCTGGACTTAGTCGAACTTCAAAGTGTCAATGCCAACGGAATCTTTACTGCATTACTAGACTGTCTTAAATATTACGGAATGGGTGAAGAATACTTAAAGAACTATTTAGTTTCTGTTACATGTGATGGTGCATCTGTCATGTTGGGATGCAGAAGTGGAGTAAAGAAGCTACTTACTGATAAATTTCCATCGGTGATAATCTGGCACTGTGCTAATCACAGACTTGAACTTTCAGTAGCAGATACCGTAAAGGACGTTTCAGGAATCAATAGATTTAAATCTTTTCTTGATAAGCTATACGTATTATACCATGCTTCTCCAAAAAATAGCAGAGAACTGCATTCATGCGCTGAATTACTTGAAGTAGAGTTATTGAAAATTGGACGTGTTTTAAGTACGCGGTAAGTTTTGTCAAGTTTCCGTGCAGTGTTTGCGGTGTGGAATAATTATGCAGCTCTGGTGAATCATTTTGAAGAAGCAATGACTGATCCCACAAGAAGCAACAGTGAGAAATGTACATATGAAGGTTTGAAGAAGAAAATAGCATCAACTGAATTTGTGATGGATCTTGGCCTGATGCGTGATGCTCTTCAAGAGTTATCTGAAATGACCTTGGACCTACAGCAGCGAAACACGAATCTTTACACCGCGAATAAAAAAATAATAAGACTCGTACAGGTGTTCGAGGAACGAAGGCAAAGTCCGGGCCCATACTACAGGAATGCAACAGCAGCTGCTGAACATCTAATGTTTAATGGAATTGTACTGCACAACAGAAACAGCAGAAACGACCCTCCTAATGATGCAAATGTCTTTTACGAGAAACTTAGCGAATCAATTGCGAAAAGATTACTTTCTAATGAGTATGTTGAACTAGCTCAATGGACTAGCATACTAGATCAGAGCCATTGGACAGATAACATGAACAAGCAGTTGACATTTGGTGAAACGGAAATTGAGAAATTGTGCAGCAGGCTACAACTTAACGAAAGAGAAATCATTTTTGGATTCCGTGATTATCTTACGGAAAGAACATATTCTGAAAGAATTCTTCCTCTGATACATGCTCTTAATACAATTTCCATATCTTCGAGCGAGTGTGAAAGGGGATTCTCACAAATGAATTTGATAATCACCCCAACGAGAGCTTCGCTTATGACAAAAACAGTCTCGGCACTTTTATTCATCAGATCGGTCGGCCCCCCACTAACATATTTTGATCCTACAAAGTACGTAGACTCTTGGCTGCTTCGAGGCAGACATTCAGCTCTAGACTCACAAAGCAAGAAAAGAAACCGAGATGATTTGTCAGATGAAAACATGAGAAAACTCTGGAAGTTGTTTTAAAGCCTAATACGGTACCAGTATCATAATACAGTAGAATACATTTTTCCACATAAACTATATAGTCAGGTCGGTTTTTATTATAAATAAACTCTTTGAGTCTCTAATTTTCTTATAAAAACGTTTATTTCTTTAAATATCCATTACAATAAAATTTGTGTTCAGTGGAAAATTCAATTATAGACTATTATAGTATTTTCTGACATAAGTTAAAAAACAGATGTGAAATGAGTTCCCAAACATTTTTCGCTAGAAAAAAAGCACTGCCCTTACCTCTCATTACATAACTGAGGCTTTACCACAGATGAGATGTAATAATGTCTAATCTATAATATCTAATATGTGGGCTTTACGCGTCGTATCTAACTTATATTGTTTCATAATGTTATGTAACACAATAAAAAAAAAAACATTAATTACACGGTTCTCAAAGTGATAGAAGCGAGCTGATTTAAACTGGTGAAATCCCAACAAATGAGAACCTTACTTACATAGAGAAAGTTGGCGTTTAATTTTGTACATTTTTCTTTATTTTATACTATTTTTGTTTCTCTTTCTCGACACGATGGTCGTAAAAAAAACTTTGAACATTCCCAGGATATTTGAAATAGATCAATCGATTAACATTCACTTTTTTTTTTTCAGTGCTCAGCCTAACTTAAATTTAATCCGATCAAACCATAGACCGTGAAAAAGTTATTGTGTAAGTTTCTTTTTTTTTTAAATCACCATCTGTTTTAATAGAGTTATAAATAAAATGTCTACATAGATCACATGGCTCCATAGCTCAGTTGGTTAGAGCGCCTGCCTAGTAAGCAGGAGGTCGATGGTTCAACTCCCCCTGGAGCCTACTAGTTAAATTTTTTTTCGAGGTTTTACCGACTTATATCGTTTGTTTTGATGCTGCCTATCTTCCCCCCCCCCTCGCAACACTCCTGAACTTTTGTCCGTGACCCAACACACAATTTGAGAACCAGTTAACTGCGCGGCGCTCTGAAAAAAATTATAAGACTAGCTTTTACAAAATTAAAAATTAATAAATAATTGACAAGTGCAGCTTTTGCATAACAATAAACTTAATAATTGTTTTTTCCATACGCGAACGTTTGAGTAACCCTGAAGGGTTAGCTATAGGATATAATGGTGTTACGTACAGTGACCTGACGCTTCGGGGGGGGGGGGGGCTACAGGTAATCTGAAACACAAGGAGAGTTTGGGGAAATGTTCTTTTTTAGACAACGTACCAAACTGGGCCATTTTAGAACCAGATTTTAAAAAAAAATATTTGTTGCCCCCCCCTCCGGGGAAAGGGGGGGCATAGGTGGTTGCCAGTAGCGCCGAGAGCCAACACGGGTCCCAGGGCAGGACATCATTGCGGGCCCCTTAATAAATAATAAGTCGTGAAGAAATTGACATGGTCAGGGCGGCCGGGCCCCTTACAGATGCGGGCCCCCTGGCAATGACCCCCCTGCCCCCAACCTCTCGGCGTGCCTGGTGGTTACATACATTGTCAACCCATTCTGCCCATAACAGCCTCTCCCACGCCCAATGGAAACCCACAACAATTTCAAGAAAATCAAGTGCAAGACACGGTTTAGTTCAAAGAAATAACACTGTTTGTCTGTTTGCCTGTTTGTTTGTTTTAAAAGTGTACGCCTACTAATGATCTAATGAACTAGTAAAACTGTTTCTTAAACTTTTACTCTTTGTGGCCTACTGTGTTGTTTCCTTTTTTTTTTTAGCCACCCACAGGTACAGAAAAAAGAAACATAATTGAGTTTCATGTAATAAAGTTGTACAAAATAGTGATACATGTATTCATCAATACTGTGTTTTAAAATAAACCTATTTGTCCCACGCCAGGAGCAATTTTTACCAACGTAGATTTACAACTTGTAGTTTTACATCAAGCGTCGGTGGTGTAAAGGTTAGCATGGTTGCCTTCCAAGCAGTCGATCCGGGTTCGATTCCCGGCTGACGCATAATGTTTTTAATTTTTTTGTTTCATCCTTATCTTTTTGTATTATAAATATTATTATCAATAATAATCGTATAGTATTTGTACGAATATAGTTTATACAAAACAAATTTAAAACAACTTTTTTTTTTTCAGATAAGGAACAGATTCGGTGTAAATAGCTTTTCCCCCCTTCCATTGAGCCTTACAGAACAATTCGTGAAAAATCAAGTTGTCATAGTAATAACTTTTTATAACGAAACAAAACAAATAGAATCGTTTTTAAATGCCAGCCTCTCTCTTTCTCGCTGTCCAAAACTCACACATACTGTCACATACTCTCTTCATCTTTCTCTTCAAACATTATAAATCTTTGAAGATAAACAATCCTGCTAGCATCTAGTGTGTGATATAATCAAATCTCTAACATTTCAACTTTCTAGTTCATGGCGCTCTGGATGTTTCTGCTGGAGGCTGGGGGTGGGGGTAGGGACGATGTCGGAAGCACACGTTTGGTTTAGGTCATTTTAACTTCTAGACTACCCTGACTGACCTTAGTGTGCCGATGTGTGTAACCCCCTCCACCCCACCCCACCCCCCACCAGCTCCAATATCTCATCCTGTGAACCGAGTGCATGTAATACGATTATATTTCAATTTTTTGTTTTGTTTATATCTAGTGTTAAGGCGCTTGACTGTGTTGCTAGTATCTACAGATACAAATGTCATTATGTATGTATGTTAATATCAATGTGAATGTATTACCTCTGAATCAACGTTGTACAGTTTCCCTCATAATTTACATGGTTCTGTAGCCACGGCGTTTTTTTTTTGTGGGATCTTGTTGTCTGACCAGCTGCCACCAATTTCCCCCCCCCCCAACCAAATGCCAGATGTCCATGTATAGGCGGGGTGTACTATGGTACATCGATCATATCCGAGAAAAGTCCTGGTACACAATGAGGTTCGAACCCGATACCTTCACGTGGGTAGTCGAGCGATCAATCCCCGCCCTTAGACTGTGTGTGTGTGTGTGTGTGTGTGTTATGTGATGTAATGGACGGTGCCCTTTACACGCCCCCTACATAAAGGCGTGTCAGTTGTAGTTGAGCTCATGTGTTATGGTGTACGTGTTGATACTGTTTTGCACTGACCTAAATATTATTGTAAAAGTACATTTTTTTTTCTTAACTTGGACAATATCCAAAATATAAAATTGCAGAGTTGATATTTTTTTTTCCACAAAACTTGAATCTGTCATAAAGAAACCGATCAACACACACTATTCCCCTTCCCTTACATCCCACAACTCTTCCCCCACCTCACCCCTTCAATGTAAATTTCAACAAATTTTCAATGAGTGCCAAAATATGCTGGATAATTTCAGTTAGCAATTGGCGGTGCCTTCTTTTACCAAGGGCTCTCAAACGTGTTCTAAGGGTCTTACTTTAACTATTTGGGAAAAATCGAGGAAATCAAGAAGTAGCCATTACACAGAGACACAGTTAGCTTGTTTAATACACAGAGACACGGGTAGCTTGTATAATACACAGAGACACAGTTAGATTGTATAATACACAGAGACACCGTTAGCTTGTATAATACGCAGAGACACAGTTAGTTTGTT